>JARFJB010000889.1:1435000-1545000 GCA_036346205.1 Vesta saturnalis
AATAATTAGAGGATCGTAGAGACCCGCTCTCATCGAAGACCTCCCAGGAGTTAGCGATACAGTTGCTGCTCAATCTGCGATTACACCGAGCGAGCAGCAACGCGCCATCTGCCGACACCGCACAGAAGAGGTGGCGACAAATGAAGGCAAGACCACCACTACCGGAAGGCATCACCCGGCTAGCAGAGGATCATCCATTAGAAGACCCGCCGCATACTTCGCCGCCCACTGACGTGTTCCAGGCCCTTGAAAAGTTTAGGGACAACTCAGCAGACATAGAGCAGAGACGAGAGTATACCATGGGGAGAGTGCCGCCGGTAATACTTTGCCAGAGGGAGAACTGGGTCGCGTTCTCTCGAGAACTAAACCGACAATGGATCTACACGGAAACTGTCATATATGTGTATTTATATTAAATATACTGTTTATTATTCTGTGTGTTGAGCTGATTACGTGTTTATTGTGTAAACCTAATTGAATACCAACAGATAAATTTCCAAAACTTAATTAGAAGTATTTTCCTTTTGTTTAGATTATAGCAATGGAAATAATTTCTCATATAACTTGTCAAGTAGTGGGGTTGACGAGGAAAGCGATGAAGCTGATTAAATAATTCGGCAGATTTGCATCTTAAAAAATATTATTTTAGTAATAAGTTAGATGACGATAAAAATGAAAATATGCTTAAGATAGAGGGTAATCTATCTTATATGAAGTGCTATCTGTAAAAAATTTATACGATCAAGGAACGCTTTTAAAAAAGGCGAGATGTTAAACACGGCAGCCTATTATTGATTCTTATTTTATTAGTAGGATACTTACAGGCATTATCACGAACGTAAATATCAAAGTCTTCTAACATTTTTACAGCATTTTGCTAATAAAATTAAATGAACGCTGGAACAGTACACGTTCCTTTAAATACGCATTAAAGTAATGTGAAAAATAACGATGATTATTGTTTTTTTGCGAGCCGTTGTTTCAGACTTATATCCTACTTCAAAACATTGAGAAAGAACTTCTAGCTACCCTATTTATTTATGTTTTAAATTATGAATCAATGAGTTCCCCATTAAAGTCTGTGATACACGAAATTTGAAAAATTAAATAACCTTTCAATAAATGTGTATTGCATAAAAGATAAAATAGTTGTACCGTTTATATTGAGTACTCAGTAAAAACAACAAAGAACCCATAAATCCTTTAATGCTTTCTAAGGATGACTTACTTATACTTATCTTCCTGGTTTTTTAGGGTGTATTATTGTATTTAACTTATACAAAACTATACGTTTCGATACATTATTTTAGAAAAATGTTTATTTTACTGTAATAAAAACACACGTCTGCGATAAATACGTACCCTTTAGCATTGCTTAAATGCACTTATGATGAGTCATTATCACAATTCACTTGTATAGAGGAGAGGAATGTATACAATGGTTTATCGAATAACAACCAAAGAAATAAGAAATGTTTCAGATATTCACTCACGCATAGAAAACTGATTTTGCCGTAAGCCTAACTGTGTAATGCATGACTAACGTTCTAAATCACCGTATCTTTCCCAATTTGGTGACTAGCAACTACAAGCGTTTCGCCACTATTTATTCGAATACGGGAACTGTGATCTAGCAAAAAATTTAATTGCATTGTTTTGAGTAAAAATGACGTACAACAGTATAGTATTTTTGACTCGATTAGGGTCAAGATGTTAAAAATAACCTTTTAACTACACGAGTTTATTTTACAAAGTTACATTTTACATTTGTTACATTTCTTGACTCGTGTGTCAACAGTACCACACTATAAAAATGTATAGATAAAGTACTGAGTTCTGAATTAATTTTCTACATTGTGGGTATCACTTGATTTATTTTTCCAATGGAAACACCTTAAGACTGACAATTTATAGTTTCATAAAACGAGAAATTAATGTATTGTACGTTAATAAAGTAACATTTCTGAGTATATAGGATAACTACTGCTGGTCACCACGATTATGAGATAACTAAACTTAGACGTTGTTTTTAAGGCAAAGTATATTTGTACAATGAAAACAAATATGTAATCTCGTTTTGTGTTTTGATTTGAGATGTGTGTCGAGTTGTAGTAAAAGGTACGCGGTAATATAAGTAACAAAGTTCCCCAGATATAGGAAACATTTGAGCACAAACGTTTCATAGTATATTTCACAATAAGTAGCCTATTACACACGAGTGTATTATTACGATCACGATCAAATGAGTCTCGTAATTTAAGCGAGTCTGTAATGGGCGTTGTAAATAATGTGGTTTAAAAGCGCCAGGTGTAAATAATTTAATAATAAATAAATAGGTTATAAATGTTCCCAAAACGATTAGTTAAACTAACCAGAGATCCGAAACACTCAATAAAAGATAATGCCGTTGTCTCAGTCGGTAGGTTAAAGCAGACCGGTTCAATTTTTTTTTTGATTTGCTTAATTACCACAAATTCGAGCTTAGTTATTTCCACTTAACATCAATATAGTACCTGCAATGTAACAATAATAAAAATTATCTCGGACGCCAAGTTATTTTTTTTTATTATGCTCGGAATAACTAAACCGAGAATACAATAAAAAATTCACCAAAATGTCATAATAAAAGATATAAAAACTAAGTTTATAAAACATTTAAATTTAGAATTACATAAAATATATCTTAAGAACTAGTTTTAATAACCTTAAATTACTAAATTATTAGGATATAAATACCTGTTTGAAAATTTTGTACACAACTTTTTGATAACCTCAGGTATCTAAATAAATATGGAAATGTAAACCAAAGGTGATGTTATCTTTGCACCAATATTGCGCAATATGTCATAATAACAATGCTGTACGTTGTAAACCATACCAAAGTTGAATTTTACTTCTTACAAATTTATCTTCATTGAAATTTGAATAATCCAGTATTTATTGCATTCTCTCAAAAGTTCAAATAAAAAATGTGTGATCTAAATTTAGATTTAAATTAAATGCAAAATGGCCATCAAAGGCGTCGAAAATACCAAAAGTGGTAAAAATCCCAAAAGCAAAAGTATTAAAAGTAAAAGTAAAAGTGCCTGCAAAAAGCAAATGTTTCAGATTTTAATATAATACGAGTTAAAAGTATCTTACCATTAAATCAATGGCACTTTTCACAAAATTTAGGTGGAAACCCAAAAATGGCTTCCTGCTCTAACAAAATACACCAAGAAATCTAAAAAGGACGCTTAGGATATCAGGTGATATAGCGGTGCGCGAAAAAGTGTGCGCAATGATATGTGCAGAAATTTAATTCCACGATATGGAAGTATATAAACCTTTAAGAAAAATATGCAACTAAGTTACACCAAAATGCAAATTAAATTGCCTACCACAACTTATAAATCATTAATAACTACAAACCCTTTTTTCTTATATTTTACAACTAAATGAACGAAGAACGTAAAAGATTCGTTACAGCGTTACCACCTGAGCTGTGTACTTTGCTTTTTCCTGTCCTACAGCGTATGTAAGGAATGATAAATGAGTAATACGGAACTACTACTTAATAAGTTTTGTATTACCCTTGAACTTTTTATACACGTACCCAATTTTATAATAAACGCTCTTATAAAAAAATGCATTACTGTATAAATGTATTACAGGATTTTATGGTTCATTTCAATTCCCATATAAAAAGTTATAGCTAAGATTCGAATTAAAGAAATTATAATTAGTGACTACACAGATTTGTTAGTTACCTTGAAATTCAACAAGTTAGCCCCCGTTTTTTTGGGGTTAACGGTGGTATCATACGTTATTTTATAACAGAAGTTGTTTTTAAAGTAATATTAGTAAACATAAACAAAGGTAAACGGTGATAATGATATATTTTTTAATTTCATACTATTTACATTTATTGAAAAATTTTTGCAGTTTACGGCAATGGATTATGATTTTTGACACTGAAGTAAATGACATAGAAACATACGCGGGTTTTGATGTCATTGACGAATCTCCCTAATCATAAATGATCCAAATTCACCACTTTCAATATATTCTATGTACTAAATGTAGTGGCAGTTGAGCCTCCATTAAACACGTAATTGTTAATATGACTTTCTGCTACGTGTATGACCTACATAGGCAATAAACGTCAGCAGATCACTACCTGCATCGATTGGAATGGTCGCAGATTAATACCGAAGTTTAAATATCATAAATGTAATGAAAAATTTGTTGCATTATAATTTAAGAAAATGTTAAATATGTCTAGTTTGACAGCCACTGTGAATGTAATCCAAACCTTGTTTATGAAAGTATTAATATAGTTAAAGCTAGTTTTATTTCAATTAATAAAACCAAAATTTGCAGAAACAATATAAAATGCTTGACATTATAAATAATTAATGCAACAAAGTATGTAGGTTTACATAAATACATCTTCTCAAACCAACTAAAGTGATAAGCTAAATCGTCTTGATGGAACGTATCGCTAGATAAAATCATGTCCAATGGACGAAATGTTTCAATTATTATCTGATAAGCTATCCTTTATCTAATAAATAAACTACAACAAAAGCACATCAAGTATTATCAAAATAATGTTTCATCTACAATTTACATAGTTTTAAAACAACTCATATTCAGTACTTCATAAGTTTCTGTTTTCTATTTTAAAATGCAATTTCCAAATTGTATAAGCAGTCATTAGCTCACTAACACTGTTCATCTAGACGTAATGTTGTATCAAGTAATCGCAGACACTGTCGATAAGTGATATTTACGATGTTATTTTATTATATCCGCCACTTTTCTGAATTAAAAATTACAATTTAGTGGAGACTGACAGTATGTTTTTACACGGTGTTTAAAAGTTTTCATAAATAACAATAGCAATATATGTTTACTTAAAATTCCATGTGAAGACACCTAAAAATTGAAGTGGATGCTGGATTAATAGGACAAATCGGCTCCAATCCCCAATTAAGAGATGTTACTACAACCAATAAATGTACTTGTACTAAATACTTTAAAACAACCGTAAAAAGTGTGTCCATTTATCAGAAAGGTAATTGCCGCCGCCCAAAGTAATAACTATTTGGCGTTCAACTTCATACCAAACAAAAACCTTGAGGTTAATAAAACGAACCAAAGTTACTTTAGTGTTATCAAACTAAGAGCTTTCCATTTTGTTAAAACTGTTATTGATATATATAATATATATATATATATATATATATATATATATATATAATATATATGTATGTATAGGCTTTAGGCACCAATACATTAACAAATTTATATATATACTGTCTGGCACTATGTATAAGAAAGTGGTGGGCGGGATTACTTGGTTGACCTCACAAATACTTATTGTTGGAACGAAATGGTTTGTTCTCTTTGTAGGACAAATTTTAAAGGAATATTTAGTTCGAATTTATAATTCAATCGCCTCATGAATTTTTCCGCATATACGGTATGCAACACGTTTAAAATATAAATAATTATTACTATCAGTCGATAATCTAGCATAACATAGGTTAAGTGGGTTACAGTAAAATAATTTTTTTTCTAAAATAATGTTTAAGGAAAAATAAAACACCAGTTACAAGTTACTTTATTACGTTTTTTATTCGATAGCTGTTTTGAAAATAAAGCGGAAATGTTTTTAAGGTACAACTTTTCTATCTTTTATGCAAAACAAATTTATTGAAAGGTTATTTAGTTTTTCAAAATTTGTTAAATCACAGATGTTAATGCGGAACTCATTAATTCATAATTTAAAAAATTATACATAAGTAACGGTAGCTAGTTTCTCTAAATGTTTAGAAGTAGGGTATAACGCTAAAACATATGCCTACAAAAAACAATAATCATCATAGATAATGGTTGATTGTCAAATACTTCTCTGGCTGGTTTGTTTCATGAACAATTATTGCGTTATGCTATCAAAAAATAATTGAAAATATTGGAGTACACTGGCATCCTTTGGAATCTTTATATTGATGGACTCCTTTGATGTGAAAGTAAAAGTTTACGGACCATCTTCCACACCCGACCACACTCATCGTCAAAGTTATCTGCGAACTGTTGTGGAGATTTTGTTCCCAAAGGGTTTTGACAACTTGGTCGGTTGTCATCTGTATCGCTATTTGAGCCCCGTTACTTGATGACGAATCATCAAAGTCATTTTTATTTGGGTCATATTTTTTATTTGGGTCATATTTTTTATCAATAACGGAATCATCGCAGGAATATGGGCCTTTTTCACTACTTTCGGCTGCATCTGACATCATTGCTGCCTTCACTTCTAATTCAGCTTGAGTTAATGGACGTCGTAAGTTTATTCTCATTTTCGACCTGTTAAAATACTTAACCTCAAATAAAAATTCAATAATAAACTAATGTATACGTTGCTATCGCGGGGGAATCCATTTTCTGTAAGAACAGTGATAAGTAAAAACAATTTAAATACTCTCCAAATGAATAAAACTAATTGGTTTGTATTAAAAACTACCCAAATTGGCATAGGAAATAAATGTGTATGATTGTAAATATATGTCATCATTTGTGAACCAGCTAAATTAATATTGCACAGAAGTAAGTTTGAATTAGATACGGAGAAAAACATAAATAAAATACAATACTATGATTTTGATTCTTTATTAAATAGTTAACTATGTATTGAGAGTGTAAAACAGTAAAGATGTAAAAAGCAAGAATAAAATACGTTTCACAATAAACGTTCGAAATAACCGCCTCCAGCCACAATACTTGAACGTAATCTATGTGTCATCGGTCGTCGAAGACGCTCAAATATTTGAGGCGTATTTCTTATAGTATCATAAGCTATTTGAATGCGATTCTTCAAATCGTTGATATTAAGTATAGGTGTGTTGTAAACTAATGATTTAGGATAACCCCAGACCCAGAAATCACATGGATTTAATTCTGGAGATGGAGAAGGCCAGTCTCGAGCCCCTCCTCGACCAATCCAACGGTTGTGATAAGTTGCATCTAAGTATTGCCTAGAAGTCTGACTAAGGTGTACTGGAGCACTATCGTGTATGAACCACATGTTTTGTCTAATATTGAATGGGATGTTTTCGAGAAAACTGGTGTCATCACTTCCATTTAATGGGTGAGAGGAAAAATATTGCCCAATTATGTGGTCCCCTATAATTCCTACCCATACATTAAGTGAAGAAATATTTGGAAAACGGTGCTCTATAATATTATGTGAATTTTCGTCTGCCCATACGTGAAAATTTATGATAGATACTCTTGAAAAATGTGCCTCACCCGTAAATATGTTATTAGAGATTGAGGATTTCGTTGTATTTCGTCTGTAATCCATTCATAACTCGCTGAGGAAAATCTCGAGGTAAAAGACCTTGAACACGTTGGATGTGGTAAGGGCATAATTACTGCAGATTTAAAACTCGACATACAGATATTTGGCTGATATTTAGAGTTTTAGGAATTTTTCTAGTGCTTGTTTTTGGGTGTTGATAAATTATATCCAGAATAACTTGTTCTACCGTTACATTTCTAAATATGCGGGAACGATCAGTGCTGATTGATTTTCTTTGTAAACTTCCAGTATCGGATAGGTATTGCCTACTATTGCACAATTTTAATTGTAATTAAAAAGAAGGTATCACACAGGATATTGTAATTTTTTTTTCTCCGAATCTATTGGTTCTAGGAAAAAACTTTAAGATTAAGAAATGTTTTTAAATAAATAATGATTTTAAATTACATTTTTATTTCATAAACCTCAATTTCGAAAAAAGTATTTGATATTAAATAAAGTAAGGGTGTTTTAACATGGAATTTTAGGTAAACATATATTGCTATTGTTATTTATGGAAACTTTTAAACAACGTGTAAGAACATACTGTCAGTCTCCACTAAATTGTAATTTTTAATTCAGAAAAGTCGCGGATATATTGAAACAACATCGTAAATATCACTTATCGATAGTGTCTGCGATTACTTGACACGACTTTACGTCTAGATGAACAGTGTTAGTGAACTAATGACTGCTTATATAATTTGTAAATTGCATTTTAAAATAGAAAACAGAAACTTATGAAGTATTGAATATGAGTTGTTTTAAAACTATGTAAATTGTAGATGAAACATTATTTTGATAATACTTGATGTGCTTTTTGTTGTAGTTTATTTATTAGATAAAGGATAGCTTATCAGATAATAATTGAAACATTTCATCCATTGGACATGATTTTATCTAGCGATAAGTTCCATCAAGACGATTTAACTTATGACTTTTGTTGGTTTGAGAAGATGTATTTATGTAAATCTACATACTTTGTTGCATTAATTATTTATAATGTCAAGCATTTTATATTGTTTCTGCAAATTTTGGTTTTATTAATTGAAATAAAGCTAGCTTTAACTATATTAATACTTTCATAAACGAGGTTGGAATTACATTCACAGTGTCTGTCAGACTAGACATATTTAACATTTTCTTAAATTATAATGCAACAAATTTTTCATTACATTTATGTTATTTAAACTTCGGTATTATTCTGCATTCCAATCGATGCAGGTAGTGATCTGCTGATGTTTATTGCCCATGCAGGTCATACACGTAGCAGAAAGTCATATTGACAATTACGTGTTTAATAGAGGCTCAACTGCCACTACATTTAGTACATAGAACATATTGAAAGTGGTGAATTTGGATCATTTATGATTAGGAAGATTCGTCAATGACATCAAAACCCGCGTATGTTTCTATGTCATTTACTGCAAAAATTTTTCAATAAATGTATTTATAGCGGCAAAACGTCATGAACTGGTGTTACATTGGTCTAACAGGAAACCAAAATGTTCACTAAAAAATCTATCCTACTTTACTACTCAAAATTCTACCCCAAAAATCTTTACGTAATGCTTACCTAAACTTCAATAAAGTCCTAAGCTTTAAATGTAAAGCTCACTAAATATTTTGATAAACCTACGTCAAAGATTATTAGCCTAACTAACCCAAAAACAACTGATCGAACCGTAATTTAATTCTACAAATTAAAACTAAAAATACGCAACTAAACGAAACAAATGCAATAAAAAAAACCATGAAATCCAAAAATTTATTAAACGTCGATATCGGGATGTAATAGCTAAATTCGACGAAAAATACAGCTCATCTTCAAACAAATAACAAACTGATTACCTTTTGGCAAATCATCCCATGTATGATGTTCACAATCGATAGGTCCTATACCTATCAAAATACTTCAAAATATTTTCAACTTTTCGCAATACCCTCGTATGTACAAAAATACAATCAGCTGTTCGGTTAGTACTTCATAAATTTACGTTAGATTATGATTTAAAATCTCTTAATAAATCTGAACTTCAATATATTTCAATATTCTTCAAAAATAAATCACTTAAATTCATTCTCAATCATTTGTAATGAATTCATTCCACCCGGTATAATATGCTCAAATTCAAAAAGTATTGCATCGCTTCTTTAAGTTACGTTAAACTCTAATAAACAATGATATCTTTCAAATATAATAACTTTACTTCCAATAAACCTAAAATTTTGACGTTAATTTCTTGATCTAAATGGAAACAAACACTTTACGCGACATATGATGCTGTACAACAAATAATGGGTTTAAGAAAACACAATAAGTACGCTAAGTAAATATACATATATTGAATATTAATTAAAATAACACCATCATCGAAAGGTCACACAATTGCTACATAAATAAAATTTTTAAATAAATAAAATCTAGTTTACTTAAAAGGGTGCGAAACCAGCTGGTGTCAGTATGGCCATACTAAAATTATTGTAAATTTAAAATAAAAAACCAAAATAACAAACATTATAACCAATAAATGGCGTTATCTTGTAATGTCAGGATAATAATTTAAAAGAACGTTCACATAAATTACGTTATTAAGCGTGATAAAACGAATGAATACGCATGGGTTAAAATTTAAACGATACTAAAGAAAAAACAATCAAACTTGAATTTTTTAAGTCAGTCACAGTATTTACCTTAAACTTGTTAAACAAACATCTTTGGTACCTAGAGATGGCCTCGACGGCGACGGAAATGTAATCGGGATTGATACTGCACCAGGCTCTTCCATACATTTGATTGAATTACAATTGGTTGCAATTGCGCTAATATGTACAAGTACTAAATATCACTTATTAATTTAAAATATCGAAAAACTTTTTATTTACAGCAGTTTGCTTTGTTTGAAGTTTTACTCCAGGAAGTTGTTACTTTAATCCGCAACAAAACCAAATTGCGAAACAACAGGTCCATAGAACAAGGCTAAGTACTTGATAAAAAAAATACGAAATGTGTCACTATGACAAACGATGTATAACCATAAGAATAACTTAGGATGTGGTGCGCCAATATATTATCCCTTTTATAGGAAACGGAGATCATTTTGTCTACGGTAACTCGATACAACCCCAAGTCAGCGTAACTTCTTCCGACCTCTACTTAACTACCCCATTTGTGGATATTGCGTTGACCGCAAACAAACAAGCACGTGAGGATATCCAGCATTCTGGTCTAGACTGACCATAATTATTCAATACTCTCCACATTGGTTTTTTAGCCCCTTCCATTCTAATTAATCAAAAAAAAAACTTAAATATATCACCTACGCGCATACACGAAGTCTAGTTAGAAGACCAACGGAAGGATTGCCTTATCAGCAACTGTTTCTTCTGGAAACTTTACCTTAAGTAATTCGATATTTAATAAATTGGAATTTTCTTGCAAAATAGCCTTCAGTGCTATGTACTTAAAGTCAAATCTTTTGTTTTTGAAAGCTAATTCTTATCAACAGGAATGGTGCCGGTGTGGCGGCTAAATAAAACCTTTTCAAAACATGTACCTTACAATGTAATATTTGAATACGTTCTTTAATTTAATTTTTTATATGATGCAATCCCAACGTGATTTTTATCAAATTAAAATACGAAAGGAATTATTAGTATAAAACTAGCCCTAATTTCAAATACACTAACGAATGTTGCCTTTCAATACCGATACCAAAATGTAATTCACATTTTCCTTATAAAAAATACCAAAAAGCATTCGTAAACCTTTAAATTACGTAAACGACAAACTAAAACGTTACAATATCTTTGATGTTTAAAAAATCTGGAACACTGGAACTGAGGCAGGATCGTACCACACAAAATTAAAAAATACCGAACGCGTTTCGATAGTTACGCTATCATCATCAGCGGTCGACTTTGATGCATGATTAAATCCAATTATGAGAATCTATACCCCATTCAAAATGATCGGTACTAACAAATAATTTATCAGCAAATCTTGATAAAGTCATGGATACATGACAATATATATATATATATATATATATATATATATATATATATATATATATATATATATATATTGAGATGTTCAGAAAGAAGTAAAAGAAGGATCGGACAGTTTAAATGATAATTTAGTTATAAAATGGGGTGATTTCAAGCTCGATACATGTGCGAGACATTATTTTGATAGAATCTGGTTCACGATGGGTTTAAAGTAGAGTTGTTTTGGACAAAATAATCTGAATATTATTTATACAATTTGATTTCATCATAAAAAGCATTGTGCTACCAACAAAAATGTCAAGAATGTTAAATAAACTTATTTTCGTAAAGTCAATTTAGCATTTCCTTTATTTCAATAAAAGTAAAGTTTTCGAGAGTATTTTGGCAAGTGAACATTTTACAGGTGTTTAAACATAAATTGTAAAGTTAGAATTATATTTGGGATATTGTGTAAATAGTTTTAGAATGCAGGAAATGTGATAAATTCATGAAAGGGTTATAATATGGACTTATTAGGAATATTTCTCACATATTTTTGGATGCAATTCTGTGACAAACATAGTGATATAATTTTAATAGCAAGAGCTATGCATAGAACATTTTAACACAAAGACATTCACAGTTATATACATTTTTGTAGTGAAAATTCAAGTAAGTGTGTTAAACGATGTGACTTTTTAATGCAACACTATATGATACAATGCATTTGAAATGAACAGTAAATATAATAAAGACAAGTATTACAAGCCTCTAGCATAACATTTTGAATTATAAAAACGTTTTTAAATATAAGTTATTTGCAATTTTAAATTTAAGTTTGGTTATGTTGTAATTTATAGGTTTTTTGCACAAATTTATAGTTTTTTTATAATATTAGGTTTAAATTATATTCTTAAAGTAATTAATAGGAGTTCTTCCTCAGTATCTCATAGTATTAAAAAGGATACAATGCATTTCACCGCAAAATTTCGTGAAATATGGGGTGAATTTAGGATATTTTTACATAAACATAAAATTTCTTTAAATTCAAGACTTCGAACTCTAAAAGTGTGTTTTCCTATGTAAAATTTTACTAGGATTACGTTTATGTAATTAGATTAAGTGTAGCTTGTAAGTTTAGGTAGTTATAAGCAAATTTAAATTAGATTAGGTGATTTCGCATATTATTTTAAGGAACCATATCTTGTTGGGTGTTTATCTATGCGAAATTTTATATAGTTTTCATTTCTGTCGTTAGTTTTTAAATCCGTTAGTATATAAGAAAGTTATGGCCAAATTTCTATTTTAGTCAAAATTATAAAATGTTTCAACCAATCAGAGACTTAGTTACAAAGGTAGATTTGCTAAAAAAAATTGAAGTTTTAGTAACAACCAAAAAGGTATAAAAGGAATTGCTCTGGAAGTGGTGAGCTCTCTATAATTTGTTCAATTTTTAAAAAAAGAAGTTAAAGCAGTGTTGTGTATTTGTGTAACAAGTAAGTTTTTCTAACCTAATTTAATTATCGGAGAGAAAATTATAAATAACGAAGAGAATATTCTAGAGCAATTGTTTTTATACCGGCATTAATTTAAATAGTTCGGTCTCCGATACCTGTTAATTTTCGGAAAACTTTTTACGATTTAATTTGTATAACGATTTTGTTGAAAGTTTTCGTTTTATCAAACTTGATTTGATTACGTTTACCAAATTAAAATCGCATTTATTTGGTCATTTGTGTTTTATTTCCTGGTACAAATTTCTTTTAAATAATTTACATTTGATCCGGCACCTAAAAATAAAAGTGAAATTATAATAAATTTTGGACAACATTTAAACAGTTTATAAACGATACCACTCAATGAGCATTAATTTATTTAAATAAAAAAATTACGAAGATAAAATTAGTGACTGGAGTTAAGCTGAATTGGAAGAAAACATTACTAGTTTTGGAAGATAGTGTCATCTACAACCCGAGTACCTGTTAGCAGCCAATGGGTATATGGTAGCAGCAAGAATCAAGTGGAAAGTGCCTGCATCAAATTGGAACAACTTGAAGACATCAATTTGCATTTGGAACAATATATGTGAGTCACATTTTCATTATAACCCCATTTATTGTGTACATTATTGTGTTAAATTTCCTGCAAAATTATTATTTATTGGGTATATGTATTGGTGTAAAATTTCAAACAATACTTGTATAAACACCTGTAAAAGAAACAAAATTTTAAATTATTTCCAAATTCTAAATTTAATTGTAAACAGTAAATTTGCAAATCATTGTTTGACAATTTTGACATTTATTAACTTCATTCAATAACGTTACAACGCATACGTTAGAAGTGTAAATTCTATTCAGAGTTATTTCTTATACATATATGATAATTTCTATAAAGTGTAATTCATATAATTACATACAGAATAAATTTAATTTCCCACTAAATAACTTGATCCCTATCCCCACAATTTAATTATTATATCCCCATATAACTACATATAATTTAATAAAATAAATCCCTGAACATTATCACAATATATATATATATATATATATATATATATATATATATATATATATATATATATATATATATATTATATATATATATATATATATATATATATATATATATATATATAAACCATGTTCAAATGGCATAAATATAAAAGATGACCATAGCTAAACATTGAATATTGTCACTAAATTACTTTTCGAGCATCATCGGAGCTGTATAATATGTAGTCTTCTTATTCGCAACACATATAATTTCATTTATATGTATGTATTCCAGATAGCAGTATATTATAATTCTATGCTAAAACAAAAATAAAAGTAAAATTGTCTGTATCAACGTAAGAAGCTAAAATAAGTGTTATAGTGTAAGAAACTGAGACGAATTTAAAAGAATTCACAGGGCGTACAAACTTTAAAAGTTATTAGTTATTACAAAAAAATACTATGCTATTAACTTAGTGAAGTGTTTGAAATATGTCCCAACTTAAATTAACATTTTTATATGTAATTTAAAATTGAAATTGACAAAAACCAGGTTAGGGATATTCCAACTAAAAATGTGAGATGGAATTTTCTATATTAAACCATAAAAGTGATCGAGACAGTGACATTCCTATGTAGTTTGATCCACAGAATCCATTTCTGGCTTTAGTTTTTCTGTGGAAAGTAGATTAAGTTAGTTATAGTGAATGTTGTACATACAAGTTTTGTAAAATATTTAATTTGTAAAAAAGGCAAGGAAGTATAGCAAAACGGATACCTAATGAAAGAAAAAATTGTGTAGAATCCAAAAAAATGCTTTTAGTTTTAAGATCGGTACATATTTAAGAACGTTATGAGTAAAATTAAGATTTTACAAATTTTAGAAAATTATTTAACGAATAGAATTAAAGCAATCTTATGTTTGTATTGGCAATATCACTTAGGTAATTTAGAAATTTTCAGAAGCTATGTAAGAAGTGAAAAAACAAATCTTGATCTTGACAATCTTGACAATCTGTTATGATCTCTTATATAAATTGGTTACAAAAACGGATATTTCCGGATTTATCGTTCAACGACCAAATAGTTTTGTGCCTGCACCTTATGCTAGTCCTCGTCACTTAATTAACGTGATATTTACGTATTTAAAGCATTCAAGAGTGTTGTTTTCTTAATATCTACTTAAACACTTGTGGCTACCAGCTTACAAGGTCAGTACTCCTTTTTGTGTAATTTCGTCACCTAATGTCCTATTCTCTTGCGAAGCGTTTTACTACCTGTTTTATTTACTTTTCTACTACTTCGCTACGTCATCCAACGCTGTCAAAGTTTGCGTTCCACGCCATCTATATTGTACAGTCATAATTTATATTTCAAAACCTAACTGTAACTATTTGCCTATTTATTTCTATTTTAAATTCATATTCTTAAGCTTGCATTGTTACTAAATTTGTAAATCTCATTTACCTTGACCTACTTGCTTGCCTATTCAAACAGAATTTATTGCCTTAACTCCAGTATTCTAACCTGTCGGTAATCATTAAGTAATTAACGTATTCATTTCTCGGACCAACCTATTGCTTATGGTCCGATTTGTTATTGTTTCTTTACATCTAGCTCGTACTGTTTCGGCCCACGTTACTTGCGCAAGGAAACGAGACCGAAGGATAGTGGTAAGATTATTGATGTACTTAATCGCTTGCTCACCTCGAGTAAACAGAATCCTAAATATTTTGGAACGGTAACGTAACTGATTTTGCACATTTTGCTTAAAAGTTCATATAAGGTAAATTAGATTCAATCATTCTTGTTATATTAACTCAATATTTAACTTAACCTTTGTATTACAATCTACTCCTACGGGCACCCCTCTTATTTGTCGAACTTATATATTCATGTTACCATTTATTTTGAAGTTCATTATAATTTAGTTAACCCCATTTTGCTTACTTGTTTGTCACTCACCTATAAAGCTATTAGTTCTTCGTATTTCGAACTAGAAGCTATAACTGTAACGACAATTACCCAAGAAATACGTGGCGTCAATTCTCTTAACTATTCTTTACTCAATTATTTCTCACAGCATCATACTTAAAATTCTAGATTTACTAGCCCACCCCCAATGTTTGCCTACTTGTACTGAGCCACCGAGCCCTTGCATTTTAAATTTTGTTGCCATCAAAAGTTACCTTAACAAATCTTTATAATTTTTTTTACATCTTTACATCGTTTCATCTGTTCCTGTAAGTGTTTAATCATATTTGGGTTCGTATAACCTCTTAAAACCGTAATTGCATAGTGACGAACAATTGATATTTAAATCATTCTTTTTTTTTGAAAAGGAGATATTGTTATCGTAATTTTAGTTTTAGGTAATATGTTTTAGAATGATGAGTGGTCATTAATATTGTGTTTTCGTTTATTTGGTTAATAAAAATTATGTTATACAAAATATCCATGCATTATTATTGAGTGAATATGAAAATATTGATACGGTGCAAGAATGCAGAATTCGTTACGCAACCTAAAACATAATAAGTAAATTGATCAAGTTCACAATTAAAATAACTTTAAAATTAAAATGTTTCACAAAATATAAAAACCACATACTGATGGATGGAGAATTTCCACTGTAGGATCGATTTATTTAAGCAACATAATTATAATTGTTAATATTGTTGGTCTTCCTTCATTGGAGCAAATATGGGAATGGAAAATAATTTCTGATTTGGATATAAACAATCAGTACGCTGATGGTTTTTCGGAGATGTAACAAATGATGTATGGAATTCGAACTACTGCTGATATGGACGTTGGTACATCAACATCGTAATTGGGAGCAGCTAAAAGACACAGAGAAACTATGTAAATCTGTGAACTCTATACATACTATTTGTGGTTATGTTGATTATCATTGTGTATTATTTATGTATGTTTGTGTAAAGGATGTTAGTAATTTACATGCTGGTCTGGAAATAACAAAATCATGTATTGTATTTATGCTGAATTATTATTATAAAAAGAAAAAAAGGAAAGGGTACTTACCAAAAGTTAAGTAATATTAATGTGGTTTAATGATGGACATATAACACAAATTCAGATCGCATGCGCACAACGTGATTTAAGTTATTTGATACAGGTTGTTTCACTAAAAATAGTAAATTAATATTAATTTATACATATTTGTATAAATTCACAAACGGATTTATTTTGATAAAAAACTCTACTTATTATTTTAAGTTTTTGTTATGAACGAATAAGTTCAAAGGTAAATATGTTATTAATAAAATTAATAATAATTTTTAACTCTACTTATGTTTATATGAATTGTGCAGTAAAATATTTTGATCCCTATCCCCATGAGAATGCTAGCCGAGGCCATTTATTTAAATAAAAATTATAGTATTTGTTATAATAAACTTACGAGGACATCGTGCTGAAGTTGTAATAATAGTTATTAATGATACTAGTTCGATATGAACGTCATAATGAAACGCGTGTAAAGTTAAACCACGAGGCGTTAGCCGAGTGGTTTATTTACACAAGTTTCATTACGAAGTTCATATCGAACGTGTATCATTCAAAATTTAATCTACGCCAGTCCAAACAGATTTTCTTTGCATAGATTCGATTTGTTTACAATATCAGAAACGTTCTTGTAAATAAAAATTCAGAATTATTAAGTGCCCATATTAATCGATGTTATAGTAACCGCGCTTGTCGATTGTTGCAATTTTTACGTTGACAACGTCATTATTTGCGTTCAATTTTGTGCTTTACATGAGTTTCACGCACTGATCGACTGAATTTAACAAATTGTACAGACTTTATAATTAATGTTGACAATAAATACATGTTGGTAAAGATTTTATAATGAAGTAAAAGTTGTAACTAACTTTTTTTTTGGCTGCTTTTTATTTTAAAATTTGCGTGTTATTATGAGTTCATAATGGCACTGGGTGCTATTATGAAGGCCATAATGACACCCAAATGAAGATGATAAATATGTCATAATGACACTGACGTAGATTAAATATATAACGATCTTTTAATACATGTGTGCCTTAAGTTATATCATATTACGATATTTATTTAAATCATAAAATTTATATAAAGACTAATTTAATTTTTGTAATTAAGAGAACCATCATCAAAATATATATATATATATATATATATATATATATATATATATATATATATATATATCAATACCATTGATCAATTTTTAGCTCACATAAACAACATTCATCCCAACGTAAAATTTACTGTACAGAAAGACACAAACCGTGCACTACCTTTTCTAGATTTACTCATAATAAAAAACTATCAAGGTAGTTTCGATCACACGGTTTATAGAAAAGATGCCCACACTAATCGTTATCTTAATGCGAAATCTAATCACCATCAAATGCAAATCAACGCTGTAGTTGAAACACCGTGTATAGGATCACTTCGATTAACAGATGAAATACATCGACCAAGAGAATCATATAACCTTGTTTCAATTTTACTACAAAATGGTTATAGTTCGACACAAATTAATAAAATATTAAAGAAGCAACAAACACAACGTTCAGTTCATAAATTCACAAACGGATTTATTTTGATCAAGAACTCTACTTATGTTTATATGAATTGTGCAGTAAAATATTTTGATCCCTATCCCCATGAGAATGCTAGCCGAAGGCATTTATTTAAATAAAAATTATAGTATTTGTTATAATAAAGTTACGAGGACACATCGTGCTGAAGTTGTATAAAATATATAAGGATTTTTTAATACATTTGTGCCTTAATTCGTATCATACTACGATATTTATTTAAATCATAAAATTCATATAAAGACTAATTTAATTTTGTAATATCATCATAATATATATATATATATATATATATATATATATATATATATATATATATATATATATATATATATAGTCAATACCATTGATCAATTTTAGCTCACATAAACAACATTCATCCCAACTACCTTTTCTAGATTTATTCATAATAAAAAACTATCAAGGTAGTTTCGATCACACGGTTTATAGAAACGTTATCTTAATGAGAAATCTATTCACTATCAAATACAAGTCAACGCTGTAGTTGAAACACCTACATCTACCGAGAGAATTACAAAACCTTGTTTCAATTTTACTAAAAAATGGTTATAGTTCAACACAAATTAATAAAATATTAAAACACAACGTTCAGTTTACAATAGTCAAACTGCAAACAATAATAGAAAGCTACTCATGTTACGTTATATAAAAGGTGTCACAGATAAAATTGTAACAAAATTTCCAAAAAGTGAGTTCAAAGTCGTTTTCAAATCATATAAGACCATTTTTCAACTACTTCTTAATCCGAAAGATAAAGTTCATGGCGAAAACCAAGATGTTTAGCAAATAAAATATAATGGATGCTTTAAATCTTACATTGGACAAACAAATAGAAGAATTTCTGTACGAGCACAATAACATTACCTATCGATTAGACAAAAAGTTCTATAATCAACTTAAGCAAGTCATATCATAGAAAGTGGACATAAAATTAACATTGACGGAGTTGAATTGCTCGCTCCAGAAAACACACTGCAAAGAAAAATAATCAGAGAAGCCATTGAAATAGAACGACGACCTCACTCATTAAACAAAAGGGATGACGGCCAACGACTACCACATATATGGAAACCTCTTAAGCGAAGCACAACACCAGCTCCTTTTTATAAATAATCAGAAATGACACCAAATGCTCATGAAGCAAATTATTCTTCACTAGAACGACATGGTCCTGTTACAGGTAGTCATACACGTAGATATAAACATACAGATACAGATACAGATACAGGACACTAATATTAGGTACATCAATATACCCTGTTCACGTAAACTACGTGTCGCAGTTTTTAACTTCTTGAAAAAGGTTTATAAGGGATGGAACCGAAACGTAGAAGAAAAATAAACGTTAAGAAACACGGAGAGAATCCCTCCTTTGGTTACAAATTTTAATGCGAAAAGCCTGCGGAAAATCGATTGAAAGAGGATATGTACATATGAAAATGAATATTATAAATTATGTATTACAAACATAAAGGACTAGGAACAGAATATCAGTAAATGATCTCATCATCACTGAATTGTTTATAGTTTTCAATTATAAATAAATGGTACATTAACCTATTTAAATCAACCAAGTTTGGCTGTTCGTAAAAGAATTTATTTATTTGGGATCAACGAATATCAAAACTCCATTTCAAGATTAATTGCACAACCAAAATTGAAAGCGTAGCTTCGTCAGCATGTTTTATCCGTAACAGTATACCGGTAACAACCAAAATTTTAAAGTAAAACAGGTATTTCATTTCTAATTATTAGTATAAGGTATTAAGTTACTAGCATTAGTATTAAGATTTTCTACTTTATAACTTGACCTAAAGATTTGTATAATAAACCTTGTTATTGTTTTCAATTTTACATTTATTACATTTACAGTTTACTTGTTTTCCATAAAATAAGTTGGCATCCGGGGTATTTTAACATTTATTTCCAGATTGAAGTTACATCCTTTTTGTAAAGCGAACATATCTAACCACACACATTTTCTAATTACAGCAAATCAAAGTTTAAGAACATGGCCCATTTAATCACTGATTGAGCTGAAGGCACAAAATCTTCTATTCATTATTAGGAGTATAAGTAATATTAGGGGTGAAATTACTAATAACAACCGCTACACCCGATTATTAATTTTTTATTACAATTTTCATCATCTGCTACATTTATTACAATCTTATTTCTTATCTTATTTATTTTGTAGTCTCGAAACCACCTATATCCGTAATTAATGGAACATACTCGTTCCTTTTACTTCAAACGAATAACTTTGATCCAAAAAGTTTTTTTGTCTTTCTATGGAAACGTGTCTTCCGCGTATATACTGTATACCGAAGATGTAATAAGGTTTTTTACTTCGTGCGATGCATCTATCGTTTTTCGTTTCTCTTCTTATTACGAGATTTATTTGGACTGCTTACAATCGGCTTTTTAGTTCTTTAATATATATATACATATATATATATATATATATATATATATATATATATATATATATATATATATATATATACATATATCATCACTCACCATCTAAAATAATTCGCTAGTTCTCTTACCTGTTGTACAGGCAGCACAACTAAGCGACCACCGTTTGCCTCCTCTTGTTCAAAATGTTTTAATAATTTTACAACAAACATTTGCGATTCGGAATTTAAAACTTCACCAGAAATTTTTTTAAATAAACACACGTAATCAAAAAGGTAAGATCTTTCTTGCAACTTAGTAACTTGACGAGAGACGAGTAATTGCATAGTTGTAATGTGGCGTAATGGTACACATGCAAAGTATTTGATAATTATCTATTAGTCGTAATATCATCCAGATTAGTGATGAGGTATCGTGAAAATACACAACAATGCTTAGCGCAATTTTAATGTAGATTCTTTCAGGGACCCCTGACATTTTAGAAATCTTCAACCATACAGTTTATTTTCACTATGTAGCCGTATTACGTAATGGAAAATGTATATGTATAATACAGAGTTTCGTTATTCCTGTGTTACGTATATATAGGGGTAGAAAAATTTATGTTATTATGCATTACAGCGACGAGTCATCCAAGTATAGCTGACCCCAAGTAATCATTCTTTACTGTACGGCTCTACCATATCTTTAAATATTTTGTAACGTCTCCTCCACTGACTTATGAGATGATCTGTAGTAACCAAAGCAAATTATATAGCCCTTTGTTTTATTTAAGTTTAAATATATTTGGTGGATAATCGTATTGTCTTCTTTTTTAAAAACCCGTTAGGTAACTGACTTAATTCAATAAAAATACAATTTAAACAAAAATATATAAGCTTAAGTGGTGTAATTGTACATTTGAGGCCAGTGTAAACTACTATACTACTATATTTTAATAAAAAATTCCAATTTACACAATTGGCGTAGAAATTAGGGATTAAAAGGTTCTACGCCACTGTACATAATAAAAACGTATTAATAAGCTAAAGCTAATGTTCTTTATATCCTTATGTATTCTACCAAGAATAACAAAAATACCTTCCCTCGTTTTGGAGATATTTCAAAAATCAATTTTTTGTTGTAACTTTGACACCCTGTATCTGGCAAACTATTGGACTTACGTTTATGTGAAGGTTTTGTGTTACAATTATTAGATCTGTCATTTCCTAATATACGGGAGGTTCGTCACGAATCACCCTATATATTAAGTAACTAAGCGAGGCAAAGAAAGTCTTCTCTACCGTGGTATATGAATTTTTATTCACTACAAGCACTTTTTTTTAATATTTTTAAATATTTCTGACATTAGAAA
Source organism: Vesta saturnalis (assembly GCA_036346205.1). Lineage (NCBI taxonomy): Eukaryota > Metazoa > Arthropoda > Insecta > Coleoptera > Lampyridae > Vesta > Vesta saturnalis. The sequence goes on from JARFJB010000889.1 coordinate 1,457,234, forward strand.
TATCAGGGTTATGTCACATTAATAACAACCACTAGGTATAATGTTTCATTTTGATCTGGGGAAAAATCTAATTCACGCTTTAAAAAGGAACCGTATGTTTTAATGCTAGTATGAATAAACAATTTTACAACTTCTTTTCTGAAACTTTGTATCTTCTTCTGATAAAGTTCAATTGAATAAACAGGATTTTATAATTCAGTCACTTTTGTTAATACTCTAACAATCAGTAATTACCTTCATTATTTCTAAGAAAGTCATAAATTTAATAATCCGGAGATGTCTCATTCATAATTATTCAACAATAATTTATTCCAGCTTTGTGTTTTTAATATTTTTTCAACTTCACCTTCACCTTACTGTTAGACTCAATACAACACCTAGATTTGTTTGGTCAAAATCATCTATTACTAAAGGGGGCAGCTTTATTTGTTGAATCATACACATTCCGTAAATGTTTACCCTTTATGATTGGTGATGTACAATTCGTTACAATAATGACCACATCTAATGTTTTCATGATGTTTCAAACTAACATTAGTTTATGAAAGAATTAATATAATTTAGTAATATTACCTACATATTTTCGATGTTTTAAATTGTAACAGAATCAGATTCTACATGCAAAAGTAAAAAAGTGGCTTTATTGTTTTGTATCGCCCCGAGAATAGCGAAAATGGATGTCGTTTCCCACATAAAATATACGGTTTACGAATTTAATGTGGGTTTTTTTGCGATAAAAACAAGTATGAAAACCATTGACAAAACAAAAATTAAGTGGGTACTGAAAAACGGAATTCGTTATGGTTATGTTTTTTTTGCATTTCAATGTGTTTTCATGTTAAAATTAGGCTATGATAAGCAATTACAACAATATATCCTAAACTGCAGGGCTACATTTTAACAATTTAGTTTGATTATAGTTTTAAATATTGATAGAGAAGGATGTCATATATCTTATATTTACTTAACGACACCATTCTTAAGAGAATTAGAGATATTTATTACATCAACATTTCTGTGTGTAACATTCTTCCAAAAATTGGTGTAGAGATTTTGTTTCAAACTAAAAAAATTGTGCTCACAAATTTATCTAAAAACTAAAATAAACTTAATAAAACAATCCATTATTTAATTTACTAAAAAATTTGTTGTTTGTTCAATAAAAATGGTAGTAAATCTAATATTCTTTGTACTAGATAAACATAAATCTCAAAGAATATATCGTTTTTGTTTGTTTGTTAAAACAAAATTTTCAATATGTCTAACAGATTTTCTAACTGAATGTTTGTATACTTAATATTTCACTTTATCTACGTGCTGTGAATAGCAATATCTCCGTATTTACTTGCGTTTTTACTAAAAGCAACAACGAATAATACAGAATGATTTCCAACTTGTTCTATTGTATCTTTTTCAAATATAAAGCTTCATTGTATTGTATTTATGTTTTGCTTTAAAGGTTTAGTAACTATGTTCAAATCGCAGTAGATGCCTTAGTTGCTGATATAAAGAAATACATTTCAAAAAGTTTTGTCGTATTTATAATATATTAATACACTTATAAATTCATTTTTAAAGATTTTATGAAGTGGTTTAGTATAAGCAACTATAACTAAGGGAAGTATTGTTTTAAGGATAACAAAAGCATTGAGTGTAATAACAACGAGCTGTAATTTCACAATTTTTGAATAGCTGTCAATTATCAAGTTTATAACTTTTATAGTTTCCTAGCTGATCCGTGAGGCTGTGGGAGTTCGAAATAAAACTTCTTCGGAGCTTCTGAAGAGATTGGAAAGCCACTATGTGCTCAAACTGCTATAAGATGGGGTTTAAAAGGCTGTAAAAACATAGAAGAAGACATGGCTCTCTGGAAATTGTCACGTGTTGAAATAGGAAGCGGATAAGAAAAGGTAAATAGGTCCTCCACTGACCTGCAGATAGCGAAGAATCGCCAGCCTTAGCACGGTTCTGGCGGGGTCAAGAAGATTCCAGTAGAGGTTAGGTGCGAGAAGTGGCTCCCAAAACAGGAACCACCGTTTTCCTGACTCCTGGTTAACGATGTTGAAGGAGGTGAGTAGGGAATTAAAGGAAAGGAGAGAACAATTTAGAAGAAAATAAGAAAATGTAGTATAACGCAAGAAATATACTTCCCAAAATGAATGTAGATATATAACAACTAAAACGTGTCTTTAAAGCTAAGTTAAATCTTTGTTTTTTTTTTCTAAACTGAAAGTAAAATTACTACCAACTTGACACACCCAAAAGAGAATTATCATTCACAATTAGTTAATTTGAACGTTTAACTTTCAGAAATAAAAGATCTTTCATTTACGTAGAAACTGTAAGAAAAACTTTGCTAGGAAAGCGTTTTAATAACCACAATTTATTTCACATACACTTACTGTGATTTCACAACACAGTTAACCCATTACAGCCCAGCGTCCCATATATGGTCTTAAAACCACAGAACTTTTAATCTACCATTTCTGAGAATGCAATCTAAGCGGCAGCGATTTTATCATTCGTCACTCTTCTAAGAACCCTAACTTTTGAATTTCTGTCGTCAGGTAGCCAGTGGCTCTCTTTGTTCCCAACGAGACGAGTCGACAAAAAGTTATAATTTTGTGCTTCACGTATTTTGATCGAAATATGGATATTGAGTAAGTATTACTTTTTCAAATAAAAAAAAATCCATTGAAATATGTTTAGAAATGATGTATGTTTATTGATCGATAATAATTGTCTTAAAAAATAAATGTAGTCAAAGCTATTCATGACTAAAGTGCAGATTACCACTTTTGGTACGCTGGGCACTTGTGATAACGTTTTTTTTCAATTCTGTATTTTTCACTAAATAACAAGTTTTTGCTCTCAGACAGTAACTTAGAGGGAAGAATTATACAATATCCGATAAACTAATAGTATATGAAATTTTGATATTAGCCCCTAACAAATGTCTTATTTGCAGCGCCTTAGCAGCAATTCTCGAACCAGGTTTTTCAGTTCAGGAAGCCCTGGAAATATTACTGGCTGATGATGAAGAAGAATTTGAAGGCGATCTTTTTATTGCACCACCTGAACCTGCTTTAGTTAGTGATGAGGATTTCGGTGATGAAGATTCTGGAGGAGATTTTAACAATGTTAATAGAAACCAGCTATTAGTTGATGCCGAGTTGAGACCACGAGTTTTGACAGATCTTTTGCCAGACACAGGTAGAAAACAGGACTACACCGTAGGTGACCTTACGTATTTACCGAGAGAATTTCCTAAGCCAAACTATGAAAGGCATTCTTCGAAATCAATTGTTAAATTATTTGAGAATCATTTATCGACGATGACCTGATTGATTTTTTAGTAGAAGAGACAAATAGAGATCCATCCTTTTTGAATTCTACACCAAACATTACTGGACAAGAAATAAAATGTTTTATTGGTATTTTACTCTTGAGTGGCTATAATAATAGAGTCCCTCGCAAAAGAATGTATTGGGAGCATCACGAAGATGGATTCAACGCATTAGTTTCCAACTCAATGAGAAGAAATCGTTTTGAGCAAATTTTACGATTTTTACATTTTGCGAACAACGAACAATTCATTCCTGGAGGTGATAAAATTTGGAAAATCCGACCAATAGTAAATAGGCTGAAAAATTTTATATAAAATTTTGTTCCAGTGCAAAATTTATCATTTGATGAGAGTATGGTAAAATACTACGGTAGACATGGAATAAAGCAGTTTATCAGAAGTAAACCGATCCGGTTTGGATACAAGGTGTGGTCCCTAAATACGAGTGAGGGTTATTTGATAAATTTTGAAGTGTCCCAAGGAAAATCAGTTTCAACCAATAAAGAAATAGAAAAATCGACTGGGAAAGCACCGTTAATAAAAATGATAAAGAACTTCCCCGAACATCTCCAAAATCTCCGTTCTAATTTTCATTTTGACAATCATTTAGAAGCTTCAATTTACTCAAATATCTGGCGGATAATGGATTTGGTGGTTGTGGAGAACCGAATCCCAAAACCCTGTCCAATGCCTACAAAAGAAAAATCTATGAAGAAAGACAGAGAACACTTTGAAAATGTTATAAGCAAAACTGATGGTATATTATTATGTAAATGGAAGGACAATTCAGTAGTAAATGTTGTTTCAAATATTTATGGTTTGAACCCAATTACCAATGTGAAAAGATATTCGCAGAAACACAAGGCTCAAATACAGATACCTAGGCCATTTATTTTTGCTAGGTATAATACATCCATGGGCAGAACTGATCGGATGGATGAAAACATTGCAAATTATCGAATTAAGATACGCAACAAGAAATGGTACTGGGCATTATTTTCCTGGTTAACTTATGCTTCGTACACAATGCTTGGTTCTTATACCGTCACTCAGTACGTGATATTCCCCAATTACAATTTCGGAGAGAAATCGTTTTGGCATACCTGAAGTTATGTGCAACATTACCGAAGGGGCCAGGAAAACCTTCAAAATCTTTAGAAGCTCAACAAGTTCTGGCATATGACAGCAGAGACCATTTGGTACAGAAAATACCAGATAACAAACGAAGACGTCGTGCTGGTCTGGAATGTTCCACTAAAGCTCGTACAATGTGTGATAAATGTAACATAGGACTGCGTATTGACTGTTTTTATCCTTATCACACTAAATAACTTCGATTATTTTATTTTTTGTCATATATAGCTGCAGTTTTAGCAAAAAAGCATTAAAGTGTTTACATATCAATACCTTCTTCCCTATTATTGTGTATTTCTTTTGTATTTATGTCTTTTATACTAATGAATATCCTATTATATAAAAACTGGCTCCCGTAAGTGCTCAGCGAACCATATATGGTACGGGGGTTTGTGGGGTTAAAGGAGGTGACAAATTAAAAAAAAAATTTTTTTTTGGTGATTTGGGACCCTAATCACTAAGCCGTATTAAGGAAAGAATAATTGCAAAAAATTTTTTTTCTGGGTAGTAATGGGTTAATATACTCATTACTCATAAATTAATTACAAAATTTTTGTCGGCGGGACGGTCCAGTAGCCCCTTAATTTATTTAGTAATAAGACAATAAGTAACAGATACTAGAAAAAAATTGAGAGAAAAAGGCAACTAAACTTTCCTCCAAAAGTGAAGTACAAGTGCAGTAAAAATAAAATATTAAATGAAAACATAATAGATAACAGAAGGAAACTTCCTTCGTTTCAAAAGTCCAAAATAATAACACATTATTTTAGTAAACTTACATGTACAGTTACTTAAACCCTTGTTCACGACTCCTAACACGTACAGCGAGAATGTAGTAATTAACTCCATTCGAAAGTTATGAGTTTTGATAGAGTAGAAAAGGTTGCCCCATTGTTGATACAGTAGTGAGGTTAGTGTAGACGATCCAAGTCAGCACAAATATATTTGTAGAACGTCAAACGAATGGATGTAAGTTTAAGTTACCTGCCTGATTAGCAGTTCCCAACAGTCACAGCGGGCAGGTAGCCACGATTACAGAAATACAGAAAAGACAATGCTAAAAGGAAGGGCATGTAAGTATTAGATAAGGTGAAATTAACTTCAATTGCCCATATGGTTGCAAGTGGACACACTGAAGTGGTACGAAATGCCTACTAGTCAATCGGACAATCAGTAATATTTAGGGCAGTACGCTTTCAGTCGCTAACAAAGAAGTTTATGAATTAATAGCAAGTAACAAGACCTAACAACCAGCTTACTCTATTTACGGCGAAAATCTCCTTTACATTCGCAATTTTTCTTGCAAGCAACAAGTAATTTGAACAGTAATTTTCAAAAAAGCCCAAGTAAGTCTTGCTGCAATTAATTCTGCTAATTCACATTCGAAATATCATCGATTGAAGAAATTTTAGAAGAGCTCAGAAATTTTCATAGCGTCGTAAAATGAAGACTCCAAGAAGGACAAGAGAAACGTAGTACGTTCTTCAAAACGAAAATGTTTCGTTTTCTATCGATTTCTTTGTTTCTGATTGATATTTAATAAATAGATCTATTGTGTTTGAATGTCCTAAAATCCTGCCCTCTAACTTCGTTTAATAAAAATTCTTTGTGGACATAATTATGTTAATAAAAGGAATTTACAATACAATGTGTAGTATTTTAATGAATTTCAGCATCCACAAGTTGCAAGATTATTTAGTAATTTTTCACATCGTGAAATATTTTTAGCACGTTACAAAATAACAATAGAAAACGGGTGGAATGGGCTCTGCGGCACTAACATTTCACACAGGAGAATTGGTCTATTGTTGACCGGTCTGATGAATCAAACTTTGAGGTTAGTGTTTTTATTAATTATATCACACAATTATAACTAGCATAGTTGTACTACATTTCAACCTCAAATGTTATAAAGGTTTTTAAATTGTGCATCCTTTTACTCTTTTGCAGATATTTCTAACATCATGTATGACTTTCGTGAGGCCCAAATTGAGTAGTACCAATTGTCAAACACGGTGGAGGCAGTGTAATAATCTGGTACTGCATGGCTGCTAATGGTGTCGGCGAAATATTCGCTGTCCAAGATAGTATGAACGGTGAAAAGCACATTAGTGTGCTGGAAACTGCTCTTATACCTTTGCGGGCGCGTGCTTTCGATGGCATTAACTCAGATGAAGTCAAATTCCAACCAGACAATGTTCCTTCTCATAAATCAGCGACTACGATGCACTGATTTACGGACAACAACATTAACTTGTTAGGTTGGCCTGCACAGTCTGCAGATCACAGCCCTATCGAGCACCTTTGGAGTATGCTGAATCGCAAAATAAGACAGCGTAACATAACGTCTAAAACGCGTTAGTGCAGGAACTGCAGGCCATTTCTGCAGCCGAATGCACTAATTTTATGATTCTTATTCAAATAAATTAATTTAGTGTAACTTACATAATACACCATGACATATAAGTATTTCAATTATAAATTGATTATTTATTAGAAAATTATTAAATGTAGGCAATAATAGTTAGAGCGCTAAGAAAAGCCGTTATTCATAGGCGTCAATAAATCGTTTTCTAGGTGTCTTTATTAGAGCAAATATGATCTCCAAAAAAACAAACAGTATTGTGCTCCAAACGGTCCATCTAGTGCAATGGAACACAATATCACAGTAGAAAGATTTAACAAATGTATTGCGTTTCATCTACTTATGTACCGGGTGGGCAAATAAGTGAGGTAAGCGGCTGTATCTCAGGACCTGTCAATCTGACAATGGAAAGAATTTTTTGTTATGAATGTGGCCATGAAAAATTGCTGTACATTAGCTCCATATTTCACCGCTAGAGGCGCAATTAAAAATTAAATGGTAAAATTCTGAATTTCTCCCAAAACTTCTATATAAAGATATACCTTTGCTTACATCATTAGCAAGTCTAGACAATTCTACCTAATTTTGGTTGAAGGTTCATTGGCGTACTGGCCACAATAAGAGTGGGGGAAGCTATTGAAGGTGTAATCGTTAAAATTGCTGTAAATTCTAAACCACTTATTCAATTTTAGTAAAATAAAGCTTGTTCGGAAGACAATGTAGGTAGAGGGCGCAATTTGTTATAATATCAATTTTTTTTTTAATGCTCTGACGAAATTTGGCATTGCTGAGTCGATTTGGATAAATGTTATTGCAATTGTAACGTACTTGATAAGGATTATTCAAAATACTTAGGTGTTGCAAACGTTAGCGTATATGCCCGGATCGTAGAAAAAGTTCCATATCGCAGAAACGTCATTAAATTAGAGTGCGGTAACCATAATACAAGACGTCTCAGTGACAAGTTATGCACTTGCTGCTGCAACAAATACCGGATCGAATCCAGAACAACGTTGTCAAAACAAGTACCGGTAACATTTCTTTTTTTTAAAAACTGCTAAAAGGAGTAAGATCGGCTATCAATAGAACTCTCAGCAACCAGATATATTACGAAAAGATTTGAGCATTGCTCCTTCTCATGTATTTGGAAACCATTAAAACTGCAGGTTAAATTTGTAATATCAATAATAAATCATAAATATTTCGAAAAGATATACCATATATGTGTATAAAACGAAACTATTTTCTATACTTTACTAGAAAGGCGAAGTGGGTGGTGAATTTTATACACAGGTGCAGATCTATAGGTAATGGTTTTATCGACGGACTACCTTATACCTGGGCCTAATGTTATGTTTATGTTAATACAATATTTGGACGTGTTCCCATACCATACCTATTGGGTTTAATTTGCAGTGGTGGAGTATTTCTCTCTTAGTAAGCTAATCAACAATTTGCTCTTTTCGCCACGTTATTATTGAAATTCTCCCTGCCTTTTAATGAAGAAAGTAAGTTCCATGCCCGAAATAAACCTATAACGCCAAGTATGAACTAAATCAAATCGCGGTCCAATACCGCTTGATGAATTGACGACAGCCTGCCCACCACTTCCATTAGGGATGTCACCCATTCCTGACTGACTTCAAGTCCATGTTAACCTACGGTTCATCGCTGTATATAATATTTTTTACGAGGTGAAACTCGACAGTAGTTTAAAGGTGTGTACTTTGAGATAAAATAAGAAGACTGTAATCCTTTTTTCTAAACCTTCTGATCCATCGCAAGTGCTTAATTAATACCAATATTTTACAAGAAGTGGTGTAGTGTCCTACGTGAAAAATTTGATAGATAGATCATTAGTAGCAGGAAAGGTACAGTTCTTCGTTCGCGCAATAGGTGATTGTATATTCTGGTCATATGTGATAGTTTTCTTCTTTAACTGATGCACTAACGTTCAATGTAACCGAGTAATAATTGAGTACGGTAATAATAAGGTTTCTTCTTACGACTAAAATTGCACGTCTTTTGAGAAGAATGAATCAAAAAACTTTAATCGTAGAATTTTTTATATGTATCTTTCGCTTTTCGCATAGTTTCTTTCAAGTTCATGAACAAAACTAACTAAACTAAAATTGCCGTGTCTTTAAAGAGAAGCTAGAGAAGTTAGTTTAATACCATAGATCCAAATGCTTCACAAAATATGTGATGTGGAACACCACATGACCTTCGAACCTACAAAATGGAAATAAAAAGGAAACGAAATAACTTTAAACTGACCCTAATCAACCCCCTCTCTACCGCTGGATTTATCCCAAAATCTAATCAGCTCTAAGACAAATGAAAAAAAGCTTAAATACAAAATGTTAAGTACGTAGATATTTTTGTTCTCGAGTTATCGTGGATTATAAAATGCATCCACACACACGCACGCACGCACGAAAGCACGCACGAACGCACGCAAGAACGCGCGCACGCGCGTCCACATACACACGCACGCATTCACGCAAGTACGCAAGCACACACGTAGGCACGCAACCACACCCATACCCACGTCCACGTCCACACCCATATGCACGGCCACACCCACGCCAACGCCAACGCCCACGCCTACTCACACACGCGCGCACATGTCCAGATATCATGGCTGATCTTGGCGAAATTTGCCCAACAGTTGTAAAATGAGCTTGTAGATCGATTTAGCGACAGTGAAAAAAAGTCGATTGCATAACCTTCTATACCTACATATGTACAGGTAGGCTGGAAGGTAAAAATGACTTCAAGTTTAGGTGTAGAAATCGGTTAAATCTTATTTTGTTCTAGTTTCAATGTAATATTGCTTTAGTTTTTTCAGTTTAACAGATTAATGACTTAACCACTTAAAACTAGGTATTTTTGGCCTTCAAATAGTACTGCTCTACTATCAGTTACATGGTCCATTTCTGATGAACGGTGATTTACTCACAATCTCTGAAGAGTGGTACCATACCGAACCAAATTTTCATTAGAACCTAATGTCAAATATACGCCGATTTCATTAGGGCATTGCTAGAAGAATTGAATTTGTACAAGCATCTCACTCTCCCATCTCTATCATCAAAGGTGGAAAATTTAAATGATTAATCTTTAACTGGGAAATGTCGCATATAGGTACTCCTGTCAATATTCCAAAATTACTTTATTGCCCGCGAACATTGATAGAACAACATTTTGACAAAGTCTGGAACCATGACTTCTGGGCTCCACCTTTCGATGGAGGTACTGCAGCTTCGTGGGCATATTACCCCAAAATATTATCAACTACAGATGTTTTTACCAAATTAGTACCAGTTCACCGATAGAATCTTGATCATACTTGTGTTTCGGTCATTTTGCAAACCAATGTTGACCCACAATTACCTACGGATTCTATCATATGACGTTTACCTTTTTTGTATATGAACCTATGAGGAAAGTATGGTTTTCGTACAAGAAAACAATATCAAGTTTCAAAGGGATTTAAACATTTTCAGCATTTTTAAAACCATCTAGACCGATTTAGCGCGTGTGTCTGTGCCTGTGCCTGCGTCTACGCTCGCGTCTGGGCCTGCGTCTACGCCCGCGCCTGGACCTGCGTCTGAATCTGCGCCTAACTTAAAGAATACGTTAATGATTTTATTGAAACTGTATTTAAAGTTACTTTTGAAATATCTTGATTCTATCAAGTTTAGAACAGAAGTCACTTACAGATAAATTTACTCCACAGAGCACAAAATCTACATTTTGTGAATATTTTTGCCACTTTTCTCCAGCAACCAAAATTTGATGACAGCACGCTCATCGCGGAAATCAGCTATTGCAAAAAAGCGGAAAGGAATCAAGATAAGTGTCACGAACCGAACAGGACCTACTAGGGCAGCGATACGTCCCAGCCAGACTGCGGAATGTCATTTGTATACGCGCCTAGGGGAAGAACGAGTTGCTACCGAAACTCCACCCACCATACAGTCAGTAGATTTTTTTTTGGGAGCCCTCTCGTATAATAATCATTCAATTTTCTATGTTTATGTGCATCAACCCCTGTAATATAGTATAAGTGAAACTAACAAATTATTTCTGTGTTTATTTTTTAGGGTTTATTAATAGTTACGCCAACTGAAAATGAGATACAGAAAGAAATTTTAAAATAAATTATGTAATGCAAATTTGAGGAGCATAAAGGTTGTTGATCCTCCTCATTCATTAGAATTCGTTTGATTTTGCAGATCTCTAAACATAACAATCCAGTTCGTGATTATTACTAACATGTTTGGTTAAGGATACCTTATCTACTACACGATTTTTATCAGACATCTGTAGGGCTACGGCAGACCTATCCCAACGTTTGTATTTTATATGAGCTAAATGTTTAAAACGAATGTTGGTAGGTCGTATACTTTGCCGCACATATATTTGTTGACAATTCTTACAATTACTTTTGTACATTCCCGACCCATCCTGCTTATCCACTTGATCTTTTGGAATGCCTAAAAGAGTTTGCAAGCTACTATCTGAAGTAGTGACTGTTTTCAAATTAATTTTGGAAAAGATTTTAAATAAACTTTTGTATAAGCAAGACAGCTTGGTCATTTTACGTACTTTGTTCCTATTTGTTCTCTAGCATTACCTAATGTAGTTCATTCTTAACCCTCATCCTATGTGTTTGACTCCTAACTATATTCATAAACACTTCCACTGAGACTCCATTGTGGTTATGAAACGATTATTTATCACATATGGAAAACCGCTCTTCCAATACAAATTATTAATCTCAAGTTTTTATAACGAAATTGGATTATCGAAACGTAATAACTAAATTGGCTGTAGCAAAAATTAATGTGTTTTTTAGAGGATGGTGTCCGATTGTTAAACCTTTGCAAACTTTCACGTAACTTGCATATCTACAAACCGTTTGTTACGGCAATAAATTCCCTTAGAAGGAAACCTAAAACTAATAATAAATACCCTGGAGTAAAGCAGAGATTGTTTATTGATCAACTTGTAAAATTGAGTATAAACATTTTAAGATAGGTATAAAAAGAACTTTAAACTTCTAGTTGTGGGAATTTATATTACAATTCAGTTTATTGAATTTTATTTAGATTTCAAATATATTAATGTACTATTATTGCATGCATAAATATTGTGTTTCAAACATGTTATAATTTAAATACGGATGAGTAACGGAGTTAATTAAATTTTAATCTACAAAGGAGTATGTGTGTTTAACCTAAATAATGAAATATAAAAAAATCTATTATATAATGCTAATTGTGCTAGTTCAGTTTTAGAATTCTTCAACATTGATAATATGATAAACTTTTGTATTAATGAAACAAAATCGGGCCGGCGAGAGGTGTCTTATGACTTATCTTTTAGTAAAACATGGTTTAAGATTTTAAAAACGTATGTCGTTATTGGTTCATATAGTTAGTAATTGTGAATACCAACAAAACATCGTCAAGGTTTCTAGGTTATTTTCAAATTTAAGACGCGCTGTCAAACAAATTTAAATGAAGTTATTGTTCGAATATCTAGGGATTTAGAATCTTAAAAGTTTTAAAAAACCCCATCCACTCGTATAAATAAAGTCGAATTTCGTTTAAGGTCTGTTCGCACTTATTCTGGCATGTAAAGTTCACCTAGTGTGGGTAGTCATATGTAAAAATATATTGTACAACTGTAAGCGATTATCAGAACCGAGACCAGGGTCAACAAAATTTCGTTTCGGATCTGTTTTACAAATGAATTATATCAATAATTTACAATAAGAAACGAATGAGCTAGCAGTAGGCAGTGTCCGAATGAAGTGCGAAAGATTTGGTTAATTGCGGAGGATCGTTTTTAGCCGACAAAAAAGTCAAGACTGTAATTTGGTTATCGAAGCCACTTATAAATAACTGATTTTGTCATAAATAAATACACTGTATTGGATGTTGAAAATCAGATTTATTATTAGTTAATAATATAACCGATTTTAAAAATCTCAGTTTACAGTTTGTCAATATATACAGTGAGCGGCTAAATTATGGAATAAATTCAATAATTCTTAAACCGGCAACTTCAGACAAAAATCCCGATACCCGTCGATTTTTATTTTTAGACGCGCGGTTGTTCAGGTTATTACTTTAGTTTTGAGGTTGCCTATGTAAGCGTGAGGACGTCATTGATGATTTCCTTTAATGGAAAGGGGAGGTGTTGCAATGGAACTTTTGAGAAATCTTTTAATTATCTAATCAGTCGTAGCAATAGTTTTGAGTATTTGCCTTACGTATACAGGGTGATTCAAGATTATTGTTGTTCTATAAAAATACAAGCGAACTAAAAAGACAACTATTCCAAATTTGGTATGTAGACATAATAGGTCATGATCTATCTTTTAAAACTTTTTTTTTTAAAGTGCAACATTACCACTTCTACCAGAAACCCAAGGCAACTTTGAAAATTCAAATTGTACACCCTGTATGTTATTGCATTTTCGGATTCTGCATAAAATTCTAAGCAACTTTTGTTAATATTTCCCTATACCCGTCTCTAAGCGTTACATAAATGACCTCTAAAATAAAATAATAATCTGACCAACCGCACACTTAAAAATAAAAATCGACTGGTTTCGGATTTTTTTTCTGATTTTATTTGGTTTGAAAGTTCTGTCATAATAATCTTTGGAAAAAATCTGATTCACCTCATATGTCGAGCGGTTTAGTATCAAGAATACAGTAAGCACATTAAAAATGAAAGCGAAAAGGAATATCAATTATGATTGGATGTGGAGATAGAACCGGAACGCAACTACAAGTATGTAACTTATCTAGTGCAATATATCCTAACCAACCTATCAGACAATCGACAGTTAGTAAAATTGAAAAAAATAGGGAAACTGGTTACGTTAAACACGTTGCAAACACGAAAATGTAAAATTAAATTAATTCACACAGGTAAGTAAGTATCTACTGTTAACACAAAACAGAGAAAACATTGTTTAACATTGTAGAATTGTTTGTAACTCAATTTAAATGTTCAAATTGCCACCCTCCTACTTCTTGGCAGTAATTGAACCGATGACCACAAGCTTCTTGAACATTGTGGATCATTTGTGGACTAATTTCTAATCTAATTCTATTTTTCAAATCTTCCAGATTTCGTGGTTTCTCGACGTATACTTTAGATTTTAAATAGCCCCATTGAAAAAAATCAAGAGGTGTAAGATCTGGAGATCTTGGGAGCCACTCTATAGATCCTCGTCTACCAGTCCATCTACCAGGAAAAGTTATGTTTAAAAAATCGCGAACAGGACGTGTATAGTGAGGAGGTGCACCATCTTGCTGAAACCATCTATTATCATTTGGTAAATCAGGATCATTTTCATTTGAGAAAATTACTGCAATGGCAGGTATAAGTTCATATTGTAAGAAGTCCAGGTATCGTTGCCCTGTAAGAGTTTCATCGAAGAAAAAAGGACCAATGATTCTGTTCTCTACCATCCCCGCCCAGACATTCACTTTTTGAGGATACTCAGTGTGTAACTCATTCATCCAGTGAGGATTCTCTTTACTCCAATATCTACAGTTTTGTCGATTCATTGTACCATTTAAGGATAATGTAGCTTCGCCCGAAAAAAGAATTTGACGAAGAAATCCTGGGTTGCGGTTACATAAGTCTTGCATGACTTCACAAAACTGCATTCGGCGATCCGGATCAGCTTCATTGAGTTCCTGCACATTCTGGATTTTATACGGATGGTATTTCTCCTTTTTAAGTACACGTAACACCGACCTTTCTGAAATGCCTTCATCAGCTGCAATTGCTCTGGAACTACTATGAGGATTTTCTACCAAACTTAACAACACATCAAGTTTTACATTTTCGTTCATTTTTGGACGACCAATATTTGCAATGTGTTTAACGTGACCAGTTTCCCTAAATTTTCTCTCAATTTTACTAACTGTTGATTGTCCGATAGGTGTATCAGGATATTTTGTATTAAATAAGTTACATACTTGTGGTTGCGTTCTGGTTTTATCTCCACATCCAATCATAATTAATAGTTCAATTCGTTGTGTTTCACTTAATGGTGCCATTATTACTAATTATCAGTTATTCGCTTAGTACAAATACCTACAATGTAATACCATTAAGTACTGAAGTAAGTAGTAAGTGTCTTAAATTTGACTCGTGCCAACTCGATATTTAAAAAATGAAGTGAATCAGTTTTTTCCAAAGATTATTATGACAAAACTTTCAAACCAAATAAAATCAGAAATAAATTCCGAAACCAGTCGATCTTTATTTTTAAGTGTGCGGTTGGTGAGATTATTATTTTATTTTAGAGCTCATTTATGTAACGCTTAGAGACGGGTATAGGGAAATATTAACAAAAGTTGCTTAGAATTTTATGCAGAAAATGTAATAACATACAGGGTATTCAATCGAATTTTCAAAGTTGCGAACGTTGCACTGAAAATAGTTTTAAAAGATGATCATGACTTATTATGTCTACATACCAAATTTGAATAGTTGTCATTTTAAATTCTTGTATTTTATAGAACAGCATAATCTTGAATCACCTGTATATAACGCAAATATAAATATATACTATAGATAATTAAAGATTCAAAGTTCCATTGCAAACCTTTAATTAAAGAAATCATCAAGAAATGGTATCAGTTACATAGGTAACTCAAATAAATTAATAACCTGAACAATGTCTATAAAATACTAAGATTTTTCTGAAGTTGCATTTAAGAATTATTGAATTTATTCCATAATTTAAGTCATCACTGTAGTATATATATATATATATATTATATATTATGTGTGTTGTGTGTGTGTGTGTGTGTGTGTGTGTGTGTGTGTGTGTGTGTGTGTGTGTGTGTCTGTGTGTGCGTGTGTGTGTGTGTGTGTGTGTGTGTCTGTGTGTGTATGTTGTCTGAAGTGTTTTAAGTTTTTGTATGTATATATGTTCATGTGTAAACCTAAGTACAGCTACAGAGGTATATGTTAAATATAATAATTTTTTACAATGTTATAAAGTAACTAAGATTCTAATTTTTGCTTTACATTCAAATATTGGACATCTTATAATTAAAAGTCATCACCTTCAGTTTCACTATCATCTTCGCCTGACTCTCTGACGTTGATTACTAGAGGTTTTACCATGTCCTAATCTCTTTTTTGAACGTCCCACCACTGGCTCATTTCCTTTTCAGCATGTAAAATACACTTTTGCCACAGTTCTCCAGTTGCTTGGTTTAATGAATCCTTCCATAGCAATGTAACATTCTCGTCCCTGAAGCCCTGTCTTTCAACGTTTTTGTTGTAACACTCGTTACAATTTGCCCATATTAACTCGATAGGGTTGAATTCCCAGTGATACGGCAGTAACGTTAAATTTGATGTCCCCATTGCATATATTTTTGGAACTTGTAAATCCTTGGCAATTTGTAATAATTCCACTTTCAGCATATCATTCGAACGAGGAATGTTGTGCTTTCTTGAAAATTGAAGTTCTTCTTTCTTCCAACTACTTGAAGTTAATTTTTCTACTAATGTAGAATGATAACTGGCATTGTCAAGAATTATCAAACTTGGTTCTTCTAAATTTGGTAAAACCTGTTTTTGAAACCATTTTTGAAGTAAATCAGCGTTCATATTATCGTGGTAGTCTGCTGTATTACTTTTATTGGAAAATACCAATGATGAATTAGGTATAAAACCATCCTTGTTACCAGCACTCAGTTCCATAAAACTAAAATTTATTAGGTTAAAAAGATTTTTAACAAATCGGAGTATTTTAATTACCGTTTCCCTTCTCCTAGCGGTTTGTTTCTTGTGCTTTTCATATCATTATCATGCCATGATTTTCGAACGCTTCCTCGACTAAAAATTCACGTCTCATCCAAAAAGACAGGATCGTAACTAATTTCACAACTTTTATTAGCAAAATATTTTCGCAAAAATATTGCTCGAGCACCAGCAATATGAACCTGCTCCATTAAACGTCTTCTTCCATCGTCAACTTTGAATCCAAAACCAATTTTGTGTAACAATCGTTTCAAACTCGATTTACTGAAGGTAAATATTTTATCTTCTTTAAGTTCAGTTTGGAGTTTTCCCATAGTAATATGTGAGCCTAAAATTAAACAGTGATTAACTCCATTTCAACAATAATTTCTGAATTATTTACCAGTTGCATGCATAGTATAAAATTTTCGTTTCAAAACATCTTTCACTTATTCGTCGACATCCTCTGACTTCGACTTCAAACGCAGCCTATGTTTTTGCGGTGAATCCGGCGCCGATTTCCCAGATTCTAAAGCGAGCGCCATTCTTGCCTTTGTCCGAGTTACGGTTTTCTCGGTAATGCCGCATGCAAGAGCAGTTCGATGCAACATAGTATTACATAAATAGAAATTTAAATAGTCAAAATTATTAGCGTACCTGGATAATGGAAGTTAAAGGTAAACTTGCCCCCGCCCCCCATTATCGCGTTCCGTCTCGAAATAATGCAGTATATTCATTAACATTACTTGAGTTTGGCTTTTCCAAGATTTAACTTTGAATGACATTATTATTGCTGCAAAATAAATAAATGCATTCAATCAATTGGAAATACATTTTGCATTATAAACTTACCTCGTAATAGTGTATATTAATAATAATAGTTTTGAAAAAAACTGTTGTTTACAAATGCAATGGAAACTAATAAATTACGAAGAGAAAAATAAATTATTATAACTACAAAACACCATGCGATTATACGAATCGAAATACGAAGAATAATTTGACGTTAAATAGCCAAGAAGACATCTGACAGCGTCATGGGATTTGACTTTAGAATCGACATACGTTTCATTTAGAATATATAGCAGACGTATAAATTATAACCCGCCTTTCTTTAAGTGGGAGCTTCGCACTAAGCTAAAGGAAAACCGATGCAATTCACAGTAATAAGTATATCCCCATTCTCGAGGCCGCCATGAGACACCTCTCCCCGGCGCTACTATATATAGGGTTTCCCAACGAAAAATTGACCCTCGAGAAATATTTCCAAATTCGCCGAGACCCGTCGATTTTTGTTCTTGGGGGGAGCATTTTGTACAATCAAGCCAACTTGATACATCTATCCTCCCCTACCAACCACAACTTTAACATTTCAAATGCAACTCCCCACTTGTGCCACATCATTTTGAAGCCCTTTCCATTGTAAATGCAGTGATGCATGGTTTTTAGAAATCGGTTGAAATTTAACAGAATTATTGTCGAAAAACGAAAAGTTCACAAACCAACGTACGCGTTGTAATTTACACACAAATTCCCTGGTTTTTTTTAAGTTTTAAGTATACTACACACGACCTCATCACCTACCACCTTCCAACCTACATACGTATGTAGGTATAGGTTATGCAATCGACTTTTTTTCTCTATCGCTAAATTGACTAATGTGTGTGGTTGTATGTTAGTATCGACGATAAGAAATTGTTGCAATTTATTATCGAAATCATGATTGCGCTAAAGCTACAGCACGAATTTTCATTGCAAATCATCTAGGAAAAAACGTAAGCATTCAGTACGGTAAACAACTGATGGACAAGTTCGTTGCAACGGGTCCAGTTCGAAATGAAGCAGTTGAAGTCGCAGTTTTGGGTCACGTACAGATGGAAAATAAGCAGTCGATTGAAGCTGTGTCTCAAGATTTTGGGGTATCTCGTTCCAGTGTTCATCGAATTTGGAAAAAATACAAGTTTCGTCCATTTAAGATAATGCTGGTTCAAGAATTACATGAAAATGACTTTGATCGCCGTAACCAATTTTGCGAATTCTTTAGGGAACAACTTTTATTGAACCGAAATCTTCTCTACAATACATGTTTCTCCGACGAATGCACATTTATGTTGAATGGCGAAGTGTATATACACAATTATCGTTACCGAAAAATTGAATGTTTGGGCAGGAATTTTGGGTGACCATATTGTTGGGCCATTGTTCATTGACGGTAATCTCAATGGAAACACCTATGTAGAATTATGGGATAGTAAAATTAATCCTATGATAACAGAGCTGTTGAAAAGTGACGACAATTTAATAGAAAATGAAATAACTTTCCAACAAGATGGGGCGCCCCTCCCCACTATGCTGTTGCTGTGCGGAAATTTTTGTATGACCATTTCCCGGAGCATTGGATGGGCGGATGAAGTATCGTCGAATGGCCACTAAGATCTCCGGATCTATCCCCTTTGGATTTTTTCCTGCGGGGCCATTTAAAACCACGAGTGTACGCGATGCAGCCTGAAAAACTAGAAGTGCTACGTCAGAGAATTGTAGAAGAATTCCGATTAATAACAGCGTATGTCTTGAGTAATGTTCGGACAGAATTTGAAAACAGGCTTCATTATTGTATGCAAGTTGGCCGTGGGCATTTTGAGCAATGCATTAAATAGATCATGTTTATTATTTTCTGAAGCTTTTTTATTTGTGACTTTTTAATTGAACAATTTATAATTTAATAAAATTTTGCTGTTTTGGTCGTTTGTTATTGACTTTGTATACTATTCTTATGTTGTTATATCGTTGTGTTGGGTTCTGTTGTTGTGGGTCGGTTGGTTCTTTTAAACACCCTACAAACTTCTAGGACCACTCCTAAGCCTGGATAAAGTGTGAAGGAGGGATATGATGATCTTTAGTACGCAATGAAAGCCACATCTACAAGGTATACCTTTTTTTGAAGAAAACCTATCAGGGAATAAGAATTTCTAACTGGATATTTGATATACCGAGGCAGAAAAAAGTTATGGAACTTTAGAAGTAGACAAAGGGCTGCTGGTGGCGCCTTTTGGAAGATCCATCAAAATTATGATCAAATCTGGATTTCTCATCATATAAAACCTCTAGATACCAAATTTCATGCAAATCCTGGGGATCTATCACCTTTGGACTTTTTCATGTGGGGGCCATTTAAAATCACGAGCGTACGCGATGTAGCCTGAAACACTAGAAGCGCTACGTCAGAGAATTGCAGAAGATTGCTGATTAATAACAGCGTGTGTCTTGAGTAATGTTGAACAGAATTTGAAAACAGGCTTCATTATTGTATGTAAGTTGGCCTTGGGCATTTTGAGCAATGCATTAAATAGATCATGTTTATTATTTGCTGAAGCTTTTTTATTTGTGACTTTTTTTAATTGAATAATTTATAATTTAATAAAATTTTGCTGTTTTGGTCGTTTGGTATTTACGTTGTATGCTATTGCTCTTGTTCTTTGCCAGTTTATTCTTACATTCTTATGTTGTTATGTCGTTGTGTAAGGTTCCGTTGTTGTGGGCCGGTTGGTCCTTAAACACGCTCTAAACTTCTAGGACCAGTCCTAAGCCTGGATAAAGTGTGAAGGAGGGCTATGGTGAACTTTAGTACGCAATGAAAGCCACATCTACAAGGTATAACTTTTTTCGAAGAAAACCTATCAGTGAATAAGAATTTATGACTAGATATTTGATATACCGAGGCAGAAAAAAGTTATGGAGCTTTAAATGTAAACAAAGGGCTGCTGGTGGCGCCCTCTGGAAGATACATCAAAACTATGATCAAATCTGGATTTCTTATCATAGAAAACCTCCAGGTACCAAATTTCATTCAAATCCTGGGGATCTATCACCTTTGAACTTTTTCCTGTGGAGGCCATTTAAAATCACGAGTGTACGCCACGGAGGGCTTTAAAATGATGTGTCAAGTGGGGTAGTTTTAAAGTTGGAGTTGCTGGGGTGGATGGACATATCGAGTTGGCTTGACTGTATAAAAAGCTGGGGTCAATTTTTCATTGGGAAACCCTGTATGTGAATAAAAATTATTATTAATTTTATTAAATACATAAATAAAAAGTTTACCTCGAGTAGGATTTGAACCTACGACCTGTACTTTGCTAGAGTACCGCGCTACCAACTGCGCCACCAAGGTTCAAGCCCCAATCGATGTAAATTTTGTCTTTATGTATGTAGAACTAATGTATGTGAATGTTTTGGTTAGTATTGATTATAATAGAACCCACAGAAATTAATGTCAATGTATTTATACAGGTATGGAGGGGTCTGACTTAGAATAAGTAAAACAAAGACAGTACAATCAGTTCACTCGCTAAGTGAGATAGAATACACAACAAACTAAAAGAGCTGATGCCATACATGCGTCTTTTGAGTAGGCTAGTAATGACACATTTAATTGCTACTGTCAACGAGAATTGAAAATCACTGTTTTGCAAGTCCGGCACAATACTCATGTATTCCACTGAAGAAAAAATACAGATTATGAAGTAGTATTATTCAGGAAGCACTGCACAATAAGTAATGGGCAGGTTTGCTTTTTCCTTTGAAAACAGGACAATTCCATCAGAAAGTACGACTATGCGTACTGTTTGTAAATTTGAAAGATGTGGATGTTTAAATAATTGTAGAAAATGCAGTAGCATTGATGGTAATGATGGTGAGCATTCTGGTCGTAACTTAAACGAAGAGCGCGAACTCCAAGAAATTGCAGTGTGTAGTTTAGCAGAAACTAATTTCTCGTGCAATAGTACAAAAATTGCTGAAGAACAGTTCGCAATATTTTGAAAAGGAATAAATACCGTTGCTACACAAGAAATTTTTCCAGAAGATCATCAGAAGCGTATGGAATTTTGTGAAAATACGATGAATCGGGCTAATGAAAACGAAACATTTATTGAAAATGTTTTGTTTACCGACGAGTGTTCTTTTAACCTACATGGCCATCACAATCCGTCTGTCGCTGTTGGTTACCCTCGGGAAAACAAACACATTAGTATTCCTTACCGTACACAATACCCTCATAAAGTTAAAATCTTATAAAGTAGAGTTTTCTGTTCATCTTTAAACATAGTTGGTTTTTCTATAAGAATTATAATGCTAAAGATAAACCTTAAACTTAAGTTATACTATCAATGTTCATGTTCTTGTATGTAGCTCTCGTAAGGTTCTTACGAGTAGTAATCGAACGATGTCTTAAATTCGCAATTACAAACATCTTCGATGTTTGAGGTATTATCATTTAATGTATAAGTGTAATGTATAAGTGTAAAGTATTTACTTAATAGTTTCAAGGAACACGCGACTGTTCAACATCATCTTAATTGCTTTGGTTTCGTTAGAAATGTTGAAGCTACATTGAAGGAGACTTAAGTAGTTCATATTTTGTGCCTACATGCAAATATGTACAAGTGGCAACATCGGTAAAGTTATGTCTCTCTCACACTCATGTAATGCTTATTGAGTTTCTTTCTAGCTTATTATTATAAGTCAGACCCGTAATCATGTTTTTCCATACCTGTATGTATCTATTAATATATTATTGTAAACTTAATTTGTAGATACTTATAATTGTAGTTTACTATTTGAAAGTAGTTTTACTCATTTAAACCGGTTGAATTCCTTTTAATTTATCAGCGTTTAGTACCTGAAATTTTTGTTACACATTTTAACTAATCACTATCTGCTTTTACGAAATACATTAACGTTTACTGAGCAATTAAAACAAAAGTAATTAATCATACACTTAGTAATTTAAGTTCTGTTATTGCTATGCTTATCGTAAATTAATTTTATAAATTTAATATCAGCTTTGAGAATTAATAATGTAATTTATATCTACTTTATGCATTATACTCGCAAAGCAACATGGATGCTTCTTGTTAATTGAGATTAAAATTAAATTGTCTTTTTAATTGCCCTTGTTAGATTTTATTAGTATCTGGATTCTTGGATTAATTTAATTAGTTTATGATAAAAATTGTTTACTTTCCAATAAATCGTTATGATAGATATTAATTTTCTAACAAATACATTTTTTTAAGGAATTTTATTTCAATTCACACTTATGCACAATAGGTCTCACAATAATACCACGGGTGAAAATTTTTAAACCCAGTGTGAGCCTCGCTTCGGTTGCTATGCAAATACTTGCACGAACGCAAAACTTGCACGACGGAAAGACCCGCTTTACCAAACCTTTAATTCAGCCATACTTTTCTTTCTCATATGACTTGAATCGCAATCGCCCTTTCGTTTCCCCCAAATGACTGCCCTAATTAAATTTGCCGGTCCTCGCCGCACCACTTAACACCCATATGATTTTGTAGTTCTCCTGTATAATCTAACAAATAGACAATAACGTCTTCTTGGACAAAATACTTGAAGCCATTTGCCTTCCAAAAATCCATAATTTTCAATTCTATCCGAATAATTACTAATTCTAAATCTACTTCGTGTAATAAAAACCTCCAATTCACAACCAGTAACCCTTTATAAACCCCCAGGTACAACAGCTGTGGTGTTTATCATCATTCTTCCTTTTTCCACTGTGCGAAGCAAGAAAAAATCGTTGAAACCCCACAAGCCACTCCCACACAACCCCTCCCTTCTGGTACCTATCCCATCGCATCTAGCCCTGACGAAGCCGAAGTCGAACATTCCCTACAAATCAACCTTCCTATTCACATGCTGCTCCTCTCACACATCCTAGTATTCCCTAAAAGGCTAACATTAATTTTAACGCAGGTTTACCTTGCAACTCTTACCACTCTCATACACCGCACCATAGCTACAGCTGGAATATATTTAGCATTCTACATGCCATATTTGGTGCGACCAACTCTGTTTCTGTCACACAACTGCGCGTGTTGCATATCCATCATTTTCCAAATATGTTCAGCACCAACTCAAGCCTACTTGGACACTGATGGAGACATTGACACCAATATAGCGCCCAACTTACCTCTTAACATCGAAATCGACCATTGCGCAATGTCCTTTCCTTTCCCGAATTACAACTCCAGGTAGAATAACACAAATATGTTTTCTGGATACAACAACATGCACACAAGTTATAAATGATGTTTCTTCAATGATAAAAGATCCAACTAACGTATGACTCTCCCAAGAAAAGTCATATACTTTTCCCGCAAACCATGCACACCCAAAAAGATTGACCTAACAGAGGAAGAGTTCCACCGTTTGCTCAAACAAAGAGATCCCAAGATATCAAAACCGAATATAATTGCTTTAATGCTCTTATACTCAGAGGAACTAACCTTGTTACTGGAGAAAACTGGATCCAGGCGACGTCTGTCCTCGATTACCTGGGACAAATTCTACAGATTCATCCGAGATCCCAAATTTTACCTTATAGATTCATACGACACTTTGTACCCCAGTGATCAGTGTCTCAAGATCTAGATCAAATTTTTCACGACCTCAAAGTTCTTCAAAACGCCACCATAGGATATTTCAATCAAATTTAATCATAGTCAAGGAGACAGTTTAAACGGTTTAAATCGCCAGACCCTAATAAATATCTATCTTTAGGATGCTTTCATTTACTTCAAATTACGGTTGCTCTAATAGATCCAAAGGTACCGGTTAATTTCTCTTCTGAATGTTTTAGGAACATACTTTCAACAGATTCTGGCTGACTGAGTAAGGCAATTTTCAGAATAAATAACCCCTCTTCCAACGATTTCGGTTTTTAGCCCATGTTATCTACCTAACACTCGCTTCTTAAACTGCTCACTATAAAAGCTTAACCTTAAGAAATGCTTGTTTGACATATTTATGGATATTAAACAAGATTTCGACAGAGCATAGCGCGATGAGCTGATCAACGAAAGCCATTCCGATCTGTTCAAACGGTCCGTGATCTGCTCTAGCCCTGCTCCTTTACCTTATATACTGTTCCAATACCAGTGGACCAATTGCTCTCGATAATTCAATCGCTCTTGTGGCTCACCATATTTCCTTTTGAACAGCGAAAGGAGGAGGCGCCTGAAGACGAATCAACTACAAATGTTCAAACAATAAGGCAATAAAATGAAAATTAACCCCCAGAACACCAATAAAATCCATTAAACACAACTAATATTTCTAGTTACTCTGAAAATCAGTTACAATTATCTAATCACATCAACATCAATCTCTAGCGTGAGCAACTGTATCTCAGGAATCACATCGTGTATTTGAGCCAACGATGTCATCAACAGAACATGCAAACGGCGAGACTCCCCAAGCGCTCTGTAGGGTTGACTGGGAGGTTCTAAATAGGAGTCCCACCAACACACTTATAAAACCTTAATCCACTCCACTGTTGCCTACCAATTCTACATTGTACTCTACCTTGAATCATAAAGATCTCCAACATGTCGCCTCTAGCTAACGCTGAATTCTGCACAAAATACATCTCCTACTTTGCAAATATGCTCAATCGTACAGAATATAGATCCACCACGACATGTCGACTGTTAGCAGCCTGAATAGACTGAACTTTCAAGGCAGCGCTCCTTGCTTCGAGGAGCCATGAAATCTCTCCTACCTTCATAAGTGCCGCGCCTCATAGCTATAGATCTTCGAAACGTCATAAATAAACATAAATCATTTGCATCCTTTTCTATTTGGTAAACCTACATTAACTAACAAACTACAAAATTATGATAATAATTAGTGTAGTAATTAGCCATATACGGTAATAAGTAATTTTAGCGTATAAGACGTTTAAATACTCGTAAAAAGGTTTTATACTAATAAAATATAATATTATTGTGTTGTTTATCACAAGTACATGCTAACCTTGATAAACCAAAAAAGTAAACAAATCATATTGTCAAAACATATACATGTGGTAGAGTAATGCTTTGAATACAGAATTTATTCCCTCATATTAATGTGAAGAAAACTCTAATTCTATATTAACAGTTAATTTTTCATGATACTAAACAGGGTAACAGGTTGTGACAATTTTTGCCATCATCAGGCTACTACAAGCATTATAACGGAACAATAAAGTAAAAATGCTAAAAAACTTACAGGCAAGAAAGTGATTCAAATGGTACAAAGCATACGTATCGTTAAATTTAGACAAAAATTAATTACGAATCTAACATTAAGGCATTTAACATTACAATCGAAAATTTAAATCGAAAGGGGAAACAACCACACAATTATAACTTACTAGAGGAAACACTCAGAAAGGCACATCTATAAAACATGTCATTTAAAAGGTGAAGAACGTATAGCTTTCCATTGCTATCACGGCACCAACACTCTAAGCTGAAGGCTCAAAAATTAGAGGCTGGTAATTCTTGTTGAACACCTTGTCTGGTGTTGTCTAGACACGCGTGATGGTTGTGTGCGCGTTTTGCATCTCATTGGAAATCAACTAGTTTAATAATTTCTGCTTGATGAGGGCAACTGAACTTTATTAGTTCTTGGTGATGACCCACTGGTTCAATCGATCGAGTTGCTGAATTATTGATTTAGTTAGCTAAATTTCAATTATCTAACAGACAAAGTATTTTTCGTGTGTAAAAGTTGAATTTCGCACGGATTTTGCACATCTTGAATTTGAAGTCCAGTCCTCTTATAAATCAAGTGGATAGTCGGTGGTGGGGAAAGTAAAGGTGTGGTCGCTGGCGTACGCAGACGATACAGTGTTGGTGGCTAAAGAGGGAAAAGAAATGAAGGAGACGGTGACGTTGGAAAGATACATGAAAAGAAAGGAGCTGGAAGTAAACACAAAGAAAACAAAGATAATGGTATTCAGAAAGGGAGTAGTGGAAATCGATGGAGGAGGAAGTGTAGCACGAGATGGAATTCTTATACTTGAAATATACGATGAGACAGGACAATAAGGATGGGCAACACATAAAGGAAAGAGTGAGAAAAGGAAATAAATTAATAGGTCAGATGTGGAGTGTGAGGGAGAGATTGTTCGGAAAGGACTTCGGGAAAAGGAAGATGTTATGTGATAAACTAATAAAAACTGTGGTCTTATATGGGCAGAAGTGAGGGACTAGAAGGAACGAAAAGAGGTGAAAGAAGAAGGGAAAAAAGGAAACAAAATGATAGCAAGATTCAGATGCGTTAATGAAGAGTTGGGAAACAAGTATTCGAGAAAAGAGGAAGAAAGGTATTGTAGATTATGCGAGGAATTGATGGAGAGTATGAGAGATATTATAAAAGAGTGTAGGGAGTTAGCAGAGGATGACAGGAGTGTAGAAGAACTACTAATGGCAAAGGGAAGGGGAGCGGAGTGGATGGAGGAAACTTGGAAAAGGAGAAAATAGACAATGGGAGATGGGACAAACGGGAAAATATAGATAGTGTATATATATTAATAATTTAAAAGCTAGTATGTTTTCCACATTAACTTCAATAGATAACCGTGTTACGTTGAAATGATTTTGTATAATTCGTTACAAAGATCATTTTAATTTGAAAAATATGATTGAAAAATTGTATCGATTTTCTACGTTTTGGCAATTTCCTTAACAACATCCTGTACAAGTTGTGAGTATTCTTTTTAAATAGCTAATTCTACACGGTGTCGGAAAGTTTACCGAATCTCAATTTATTGAACGCAATTCACCGAACTCAATTGATCGAAAATGAATTGATCGAAAACGCAATTAATCGAAACGCAATTTATTAAATCACAATTTATAGAATAGCAATTCATCGAATCGTAAATCTAAAATGGTAAAATAAATACTGTAACAACCTTTTTTTGGGGTTGTATTAAAAAATACGTTAATCTAAGATCATTAATTTATTTGGCGTAAAATTAGAGGAGTTTTTAATTATTTACATGTAAAATTGAGAAAGGCAACTTAAATTGCATTTCATAGAACATATATTTTGGGTGTAATATTACATAAATAGTTATAGTTCCCTTTCTTTTAAAAATTGGACTCCGATCATTGTATTTCGCGCAAGGCGTGACACCTCTTGAGGGGGGGCATTTACAGAAGCGTTTCTGAAAGCTTCTATTTTGTACTTCACTTGCTGCTGAATGTTAAAGCAGAAGACATTGTTATAATGGTTTTTACTTAATTTTTATTTTTGGTGCCATCAGAATTTTGGTGGTAAGTTTTTTCAATTCATTATATTTTAAGCTTAAGCATTTGCTCTTTCCAGGCACTCCCGGCACTCCCGTACACTTACGTACACTCCCGGCACTTACGTACACTTACGTGCAATCATTATAGTACTTATATTATTCCCTTATACTCACTTAAGGCACTTATTTGCTTACTTACTTACTCATACTTATATTTATATTTTAAATGGCTATTAAGTTACATATTTACACAAGTTTCTCTTCATTCAAATAATATCATCTTAAAATGCAATTTTGATACAATAAAACATCAAGAATACAATAAGTTTAGTGGAACGAAAATTCCTTCAAATATCTAGTTGATCGCGTTGTTACAAGAATACGCAAGGAAGATGTAGAAACGCTTTCATACTGATTGACCGTTCCGCATCCATAATTAAACACAGGAAGCTGTCTATAGAAAATCATTATACTGAGGAATTTATGTGGTAAATTTTATATTTTTTTAAGCTTAGCTTTAAAACCTTTTCTTACCTCTCCTTAACCATCCATATATTGGGTAAATAAACTTAATTGCACATTGTTAATTTTTGTTATTTATAGAAAATTATTATTGTTCATTATTTAGGGTTTTGTTATTACTGGACAGAGATAACATGGCGCTCGAGCAAGCATTTAATTATACATTATTTTTTTTTATTAATAAGAGAAGGGAAAATAATTAAGCAGGTGAGAAACAAGCCGCATTTCAGGTGTATTAACAAGTCAATATAGTAGAACCCACCCTATTTAATCAACCGATTGTGGACGAGACGGCATATAATTAGTGGTGAAAGGTTAGTAATTCAATTTGTTAAAAATTTGTATTTAGAGATTACATTTGGCGTTTATTCAATGTACAAATTACATCACCATTTTATTATTATGTTTATTGTTATTATACTGGCCATTTAAATTTTCTTAAACCTACTTCACCACAACAATTTTATGTAGATTATAATACTACTGTAAAGCCTGTTAGCGTTACCCAGAAGACACCACGTGGAGGTCGACCAATTCAGTTCCGTCAATTGCATTCGATAAATTGAGATTCGGTAAACTTTCCTAGACTCAGTTCTACATTTGATGAAACTTGATTGACCTTTCTTCGATTAATATATCATTGTGATTCAATAAACGAACGGTTTCATTATAGTTATTTATGTACTAATGGGATAATGAGATTTTTATGATCTGAGCGCGAGGACTAGAAAAATGCCGTAGGAATATTAAAACTAGCTACGCCAGAAATACATACAAAATTTCATGCACGATTAACATATTGTATATTTTAAATGAAGTATATCGTTAATTGTTATCAATTAACGATATTACATTTCTCACTTATAATAGTATGTATTAATGCGTTACCATGAAAACGAGTACAAAAACAGGCATCGCAGATTGATAATTCAGCTGACGTTTTGATTTAGTAAGTTTTAAAAGCAATAACAGGTATTTCCAGAAATTCAGGAATTCTACCACCTAGTATAAACATGATTCATTGTAATAATTGTATTATAAATATTTTTCAATAAACTTTTCAATTTTTGACGTTTCATTATGGTCTGCTGCGTCATAATGACCCCCGCTCGCTGTAAAAATAGGGTGTAATCGTATTATGATGCAGTCGTGCATAACATTTATTTATTGTAATGATTGTAAGAGAATCTCGATTTAATATACTTGTAGCTAAACTTGGTTGTTTTTTTTTGCTATTCCTTAATTAGATCGCCATAACGTTCTCCGCCAGAAGAATCCGACAATGTTTGTTTCAACTTTTTCTTTGGCAAAATTTAGCACTTTTGTATAATTGGAAGTTGCAAATTCCTAATAATAATCTCTATTAATTATTTGTGTTAAATTGGTTGATTGTTGGTTCAAGTTGTTAATCTCTAGAATGAATGTATTTCAATCGAAACACAGTGTTAAGATGATAGCATCTTCAACTTTTTGCGGTACCTAATGTTAAGGGAAGTATTCCAGTATTTTTTCCGTTTCTTACGCTCATTTTTTCCGGATTCGATAATGAATCTAAAAATATAGAGCTAAGGTAATAGTAATGTAGTAATAATTACAAGATTAATTAATCTGAATTCCATATATTAAAACTCACACGTTTCCCTAAAGGGTGTTTTAAATTAACCATGTCTACTTTACTTTGGAATTCAGTTCATTTTTATTTATTATGGGAATGCTCTTGTTAAATTTGTTAGCAGTTTTTAGTCTACTGTGGTTTTATATAAAATCATAAGGTTCTTTAAATATTTCCAGTCCATCTCGATCTTGATTTGACGTATTTATTCAATTTTCTTTCTTCGGTTCTAGACTTTCGTTCTTAGTTTCGAATAGAATCATTTAGATTTTTTTTTTATGTTGTTTTATGTAATCGTTAGTCAATATTTGATCGATACTCATATTAAAAGGGTTTTCAATAATCATGTTGTCACGTGCGTGAATTTGGTTTAGAATTTTTCTTTAATTTTAATATATTTAGATATCGTAAGTAGAGTTTTAAATAATGTCAGCTTACCGTGAATATTAGTTTATTTTGCTATCGTAATTTCGCTAAAGGAAATAGATTGTTCTAAGAATTAAGTTTTATTACTGTTGAGAAAAGTTTTAGAAACAATATTACACGTTTTCTGTCGGGGGACTGCTTTGTAAGAGTTGCCAGCAACGAAGCTTATTGTGCTCAATGTTGAATCTCGTAAAGCGAATAATAGATTCTACGTACTTTGTCTACCAATCCGTTTATAGGTAATACTCTTAATGGGGAAACGATTGAAGATTTCGTGGAACCTTTCTGGCTGGTTTTTGTAAAAAAAAGGGAGTTTGTTATCACGCTTTGTTATCATTCACGCATGTGTGGTTTGAAGCACGTTTTCTCGTGAGAAATGTCCAGTTTGCATAGCAGTATGGAATATTTTTAATAGGAACGGTAGACGATGGGATAATCTTTGGGAAACAAAGAGTTTTTGTTTTTGGTTTCTTTAGTTAGTCAGTAAGAGGCTATTGACAGAGTTGGTTGTGAGAGACGTCGGGGCTAGTGATGTAGACAGTCCGCACATTATACATGCGCTTAACCCGGTGGTTATCTGAAGGTATCGTGAGGGAGTGAGTAAGCCCTTTCACTGATTGTAGGTTATATAGAATTCAATCACCCCGGGGAGATTTTGTGTTCGTATTGCATCGATCATTAGTAACACTTCCGTTTCCATTGAGAAGGTAAGTGTAGATTTTTAGTGCCTTCCTATTTCTTGGATGTCTTACGCTTTAAGCGGATTGAGTTGTTCCATGGTCGGTGCTTTGTTTATGGAAAATCTCGCCCTTGAACTGGTGTAATTATTACCTATAGTGTACCCACAGCTGTTTAAAAATAGACAATAAATTGTTTGTGTATAAAATTTGCTAAAGTGTTTTGTGTATATAATGAACAGTATAAATAACTGGCATATTTTTATTAAAAATGTTACCGGTTGGATTTAAATATCTCGCTGTATGCGATTGTAAATTAAAAGGGTTAATTAAGTTTACTTGACGAAACTAAAAGAGTTTTCGTTTACTGCGGGGATTCGTTTGTGAGGAAAGAGATTGAAGATTCGATTTATCTATTGTTCCCGATCCATCAAGAGAACCATTTCAACTGGGTTCGTTCCATTCCCATGACATCGCTGTCAGTTCG
Organism: Vesta saturnalis; assembly: GCA_036346205.1. Lineage (NCBI taxonomy): Eukaryota > Metazoa > Arthropoda > Insecta > Coleoptera > Lampyridae > Vesta > Vesta saturnalis. Next base: position 1,488,708 of record JARFJB010000889.1, read on the forward strand.
GAAAGAAAAACGTAGACTGAAAATCTGTACGTACGTAAGGTAAACTACCTATCTATGTTTTTTGTGCAGTTATTTAAATAAAGTTGTGTTTTTGTAATTACGTGAATGGATGAAAGTGCTTTTGTTGTAAACTACCGTAAGAGCCTCCTTCAGATGTGTCACTCAAATACCGAAACACCTTCAACCAGTCTTCTGTGATTTTCAGGTTAGTATTTTCTTTTATTGTGCATTTATATTTACGTTCCAAATTTATTAAACTGTTCTCTACATGTTCAATGTGATGAGGTCTGAGGTAATTAAAAATTCAGGCTTACGATTATGTAATATTAAGTAAAATAACAAGCAAGTAGTTATACGTTAATGATAACTACTTTTTTGTTGTTTTACTTGTATATTTTCTCTTGATGACACATGCATTGAAACGCCTAGAGAAATAATTATGTAATAATTACAATTATACAGAAATTTTGTTACTATAATCAGAAAATCGATAGTTTAATTTCGGATGTGATTGGTACAATTTCAATAGGGAAATAGTCGAAGTAATTATACGAAAGTTTGCAATAAAATGAAATTTTGGATAAATTTGAAAAAATGAAAAATCTTTGAAGTGAGTTACTATTAGTAGAAGGCCAACACCATACGCCATTTTGTTTTTTGTGACGTCACATACCCCTCCCACTTTTTACCTTGGGAACTCTCTAAGGCCTACCACGTGGCTAACCTAGGTTTGACCTTGGGAACTTCCGATGACGCAATTCGGTCTCGAAATTTCCGATGACATAATTCGGGGCAGGGGAATTTCCGATGATATCGCCTTTCACTTTCGACCTTGAGAAAGTGGTTGACCTTGAGAAAATTGTTTACCTTGGGAAAGTTGTTTCCTTGAGAAAGTGGTTGACATTGAGAAACTGGTTTACCTTGAGAAAGTGGTTGACCTTGAGGTAGTTGTTGCCCTTGGGTATGGATTTTCGTGGAAAATTTGAAACTGTTTTAATAAGAAGAAGGTTCTTATAGGACAAGTGTAGGGGTTATCTCTTGGATCTGTTTTGGTTTGTCTGTGGTGGCATCTAGTGTTGTATAGACTAATGAATGTTTTCAGTAACCTTGAGAAAGTTGTTTACGTTGAGAAAGTTGTTTACCTTGAGAAAGTTGTTTGCCTTGAGAAAGTTCTTTACCTTGAGAAAGTTGTTTGCGTTGAGAAACTGGTTTACCTTGAAAAACAGGTTTACCTTGAAAATTGTCTGCATTGAGAAACAGGTTGGCCTTGGGTAGCCTAGCCTACTACGCGGGAAATTTGAAATTTGGATAAGGTGCCCTGACTGTATCTCATAAGACAGGTCTTCGGGGATTTTTTCAGGTCTGTGTCCCTCTTCTCGTGGCCCCTTGACTGGAAATAGTATTCCAATAAGAAGGCCCTAATGCTAACTTGTAAGACAGCTATAGAACTTATGTCAGGGTCTGTGCCCTCTTGTCGTAGCCCCTTGGCTGGAAATTTTTGAATTTGTGGCGCCATATAGTGCTGTATGGACTAATAAATACTTTCTGTAATAAAGGTGGCGCCACCTAACGGTATATTTCTAAGGACTAATCACGGTTTTGTTTGCGGCTCCATCTAGTAAAGTATGGACTGATGAATGTTTTCTGCAATCTCAGTGTGTCTTCCACTATAGTGGTGTATTTCAGGGTTAATGCGGTTTTGTTTGTGATGCGAGCTGGTAGTATATGGATTAATAAACGTTTTCTGTACACAGAGTCCGATTTTGTTAATTAACTGCTTATGTAAGACCGTATCCTCTAGAACATTCATATAAGTGCTTTTAAGATGGGACTTAAAATTGTTTTCGCTCCTAATTACCTTTGTTACTTGAAGAGTGTTTTTAAGGGGGGGGGCTTAAAATTATTATTTGAAATTTCATAGAGAGCATCACTATCATCAAGATTTTGAGATAAATATTACCTCATTCATATCATCCTTTTGATCTTGAACGATTATATTGTAATAGTTTATTAACAACCCGCAAAACATCTAACATTCCTCATACAAGCTCATAATAATAATAATGCTCATTCGAAGATGGTTACACTTTAAATACATGCAAAGGATAATAGATAGCCTTTATCGGTCACTATTATTACATGGATGTGAGATAATTCTTAAATTAGCTGGTTACAGCACTTCTCTGGAAATACTACACACCCTTCAAATCTTCCTCTTCGTTCTCAGGAGCTGTACCATATTCACTTTCTTGTTATCTCATACTAATAATAATACTCTTTTGATAATAGTTACACTTTTAAATACATGCAAAGGATAATATACAGGGTGAGTCAATAATCAATCCCCAGCTCTCGCATGTGTGTTCTACAATTAAAAATAAGACAAAATGAAGAATACTAAAATCCCGAAAGCGAAGCTATTTTCGTATAAAATTGGAATGAAGGATTAACATTTATTAATTTTTCATTTAATTTCTATGAACTCAAATTAAAAAAGTAGCTTGAAATATTGAAAACAAAGAACCGTCTGGGTCGAGTAATCGAAACGAAAACAGAATTTCACTATTTCCATAATAGACGCTCAAAAACTTATCATTTTCTTTTTTATTTAGAGAACTTGTATTTATTTGACTTGTACCGTTTAGTGTATATTGGAAGCTTCAAAAGTATTTTTAAATTACTACTACTACTACTAGTATACTAACCGAGAATACGTCGATATGGTAAAAGCTTTAGGGCCTTGCAATGATAACACCCGTGGTGCCGAGCGTTTGTACAGAGAACGATTTCCGAACCAACGTCATCCAAATCACAAAACAATCCAAAATGTAGAAACACGTGCTGTGGAGACAGGATGTATAGCTCTAAAACGTTTTTTGCATGCCGGCCCACTTAGAAAACTTACATGGCAACAGGAGGAACAGTTATTGCAGGATATCCTACTACCAGTACACGTTGGTTGTCAAGAAATAGATGCCACACCCAATCCTCTGTTCATAGATGTCTTCGAAGATACAACTTGTATCCATACCATCTACAGATAACCTATTTAGAGTAAATTTTTGTGCATGGACATTACACGAAATTCAAAGCAATTCCGACTTTTTCCATAATGTTTTATTTACCGATGAAGCTCATTTCAACCAAGAAGGAATTTTAAATTCTCACAACGTTCACTATTTGTACTATGAGAACCCGCATGTTGTACGTCGGCGAAATCAGCAAACCCGCTGATCTGTAAATGTTTGGATAGGTATGTTGAGAAAACGAATCATCGGTCCATATTTTCTACCAAGAACACTGAATGGTGAAAATTACAATAATTTTCTGAAGAACATTTTGCCAGGTTTGTTAGAGGACGTGCAATAATGTCTTTTCAATAATGGAGCGCCTACACACGCAAGATATTTTGAATCGCCGTTTTCCTAATAAATGGATTGGGCGGAGTGGACCAATAGCGTGGCCAGCTCAGTCCCCGACTTAAATCCAATAGATTTTTGGCTGTAGGGATACGTAAAAGAAAAGGTATATTTTATTGTGCCTGCCGGAGTGGATGACGTTATTTCCCGGATTCACGAAGCAGTAACAGAAATAAATTCTTTCGCTGCTGTTGCCAGGAACTTCACCCGTAGGTTACACACATGCAAAAGATAATATATAGCCTTTATCGGTCACTATTATTACATGGATGTGAGATTATCCTGAAATTAGCTGGTTTCAGCACGGCTATGGAAATACTATATTCCTCCAAATCTTCCTTCTCGTTAAGCTGTGCCGTATTCATTTTCTTGATTTTATCTGTATTCCGTTCCGAGCCGGTAGTACGTTTTTCTAGTGCACAAACAGAATCTTCAATATTGTGATGCGCAGCAATAAAATGTCTGTGCTCTCATCCTTAAGCTAGTTTCACCTCTGCATTATTTTTTACATGTAAGTCTGACCTTATCAGAAATACTTCTGCCAAAGCGCAAATTAGATGTATAAAACATAGCTCCGGGGCTAAAGGAAGATATTAGCCTATGATCGGCATTTTTTAAGAAAAGCGGTACACTTTTTGCAGACAGCATCTTTTGAATTATGGTTGGTTGCTCTTTTTTTGCGGTATGCAAGCTTTAAGTAAATACAATAGCGGATACAGCTACATGCTAACGGTTATCGATGTTTTTTAGCATGAGAGATTGGATGAGAGCTCTTAAACGAAGACAGTTTCGCCGGAATTTTTTAAGAAAAACACTTTTTCAGGAAACAAAAACATCAATTTCCTTGTGTCAGATACCGTGCTGTGAAACACCTATAGTTGAAAGAAGTAATAAAACATTGAAAGCAAGGGTGTGGTTCTACTTTACGATGATAATGATAAGATGATTCCTCATGTGTGGAATGCATTTTCTAGTCGTTAATTTCAGATTGATCCGGATGGTGACCTTTTACAATAAAGACTAATTGATTAGCAATAGAGTGATTTTTGATGAATGCAATGTAATTTCTACTCGTTATTTTGGTATGTGGAATTTCTACAAACGATTGTTTTAGACAATGACCAGACTTTCTATGACGTTGATAATGACTTTTTAGTATATATATATATATATATATATATATATATATATATATATATATATATATATATATATATATATATACGGCCCTGCGAATATGTTTTTACAGTTCATAAAATGGAACACTTTGCAGCGATTGTAGAGATCGATGCTACCTAAGAATTTGAAGGAACAAACAAGCTGAAAGAGGTGCAGGAGCTCATACAAGCTAAGCCTCAACTCCAGCAGAGGAAGTTTATCGAAGGTAGCGCCGCCTTCGAGCTGCATGGGCTTAGGGTGCGTCACCTTTTAAAAGGTAAAAGAAGACGTGGGGTCTTTAGAAATACGGTTGCTGCTAATGCCGACTTCGACCCCACGTCTTCTTTTACCCTTTAAAATGTGACGCACCCTCAGCTCAAGGTAAACCAGTTTTTCAAGGTCAACCACTTTCTCAAGGTTAACCACTTTCTCGAAGTCAAAAGTGAAAGGCGAGGTCATTGGAAATTCCCCTGCCCCGAATTACGTCATCGGAAATTCTCAGGTCGAATTACGTCATCGGAAATTCCCAGGCCGAATTACGTTATCGGAAATTCCCACACCGAATTACGCCATCTTAAATTCCTAAGGTCAAACCGAGGTCAGCCACGTGGCAGGCCTTGGGGAAATCCCAAGGTCAAATGTGGACGGGACTTGTGACGTCACAAAAAAACAAAATGGCGTATGGTGTCGGCCTTCTACTACTATTTCTACAGATCGAAGGTAAAAACAAAGTGATTAACCCTAGAGATAGATTTCTGAAAAAATGTAATAAGTTTAATGGCAATAATCTTAAAAGTAATAATTGGAATCAATGTGATTATCAAAATTAATTTTAAAACAGGTACAGTAAACCGAAAATTCAAGATTTAAAAAATAATTTTAGGGAAGGGAAAAGTAGGAAAATAAGTGGCAATCAAGTAGAAATTGTGGTATAGAAGTAGCTAAGTGAATTGTAATTAGGAAAATAGTCAAAGGTCTTCATTTCTATTATCATTTGGTAAGACATTATTACCAGGTGGGTCAGAGCAAATAGCGATTTTAAAAAATAGGGAAGTTATGGTGTGTCGATCGAAGGTAGCCATGTTTCTGTCCCCTTAGGGTTCACTAATGATGGAGTGGTGGATACTTTAGCATAGTAGGTATACTGTGACATCTTTTTATCGGATTGGTAGCTTTAAGAGCAGAATAATCGTGAATGATTCATCGCAATCTCTCGGTGCCATCTGCGTATGGGTCAACAAGGATAAAGAAACCTGGGAAGCTGAAAAAGGTGCGTACTCCAGAAAACATCGAACATGTAAAGGTTGCCATCGAAAGAAGCTCAAGGCGTTCAGCCATCCGGCGTACAACCATATTTGGGATTACCAACAGAATGGTTGGACGTATGGTAGAATAAGATTTGTATTACTATGCTCATAAAATACAAATTATTAATCCTTTTAGAGAAACGGATTATATGTACCAAGGAAAATTTTGTGACGAAATTAATTAATCAAGAGATTAATCACACAGTTTATCAATAAGGGACGACGTTCGTTTCTATTTTTCTCTTTATATCAACAAGCAGAACTTTTTGAATGAATAGATAAGTTGATAAGTTCATCAACAACTTCTTCATTCCACAAGAGCTAGAATGTGGTGTACTATGCCTTCATTATGGTTCAAAGGGGTTTCCTTTTTTAAAGATAAGCTTGGCAATGCTGGGACCGTCAGATGCGAAGTAATTTAGGAGACATTTTTTCAACAAGATGGAGCAACCTACCACACAGGAAGAGTAGGTATAATTCTAGTTAGTAGTTTATTTCAAAATCATGTGATCTATCGAAACGGGGTTGTTGCATGGTCTCCCCGTGCAATTTTTTTCATGTGAGTTCATGTGAAGAGTTGTTTTTAGAAGAGAGACATTTACTAAGTATTCTTGAACGATTTTTTATGTAATCTAGAATGATAAAAGGAAAATTTGCACAAATTAATTTAATTACAATTATAACCTTTTCAAGTTTGCTCCTTTCTCTGTACTACCCAACAATATGAACCTAAGAACCTGCCAACGCCAACGTGCAGGCGAAAAACGAACAGTCAACGTATTTTATTCCATATCTAAGGGGGAGGGTGAGTTGTTTTAGTTTTAAACACTCCTTTATTCCCAGTGGTGGATTAGGCATAGGTACGTTCAGGATAGGATCGAAGGGAACGGAGTTGGGGCTCTTGTTACGGGCATGATACACTAGCACACCAACTCGTAAAGATAAAGTGCATATTACCGACACAGCTCAGTGATATATACGCGCTTCTTAAACATAAATCCAAAACGGCACTCTACACAACTCAACACAGTCAAAACCAGGAAAAATATGTCACTAAGACCACCAGTTAGATACATTTATAGCGGCAAAAACGTCATGAACTACATCTTAAAATAATGGCCTAATAGGAAATGATAATATTCACTCGAAGAGAAAACACTCACCTTCACCTTTCTACTTCAAATATACCTACGCACGACTCAACTATACTTAAGTAAAATTTTAAGCTTCTTTTAAAATCCGTAAAAGTTGCGAAAACTAATACACAAAATTCATTATACATCTTCGCTATCAACAAATTATTTGCTCAATTAACATAAAAAAAGGTAAATGGTCAACACGGTCATTAACTGTTCAATTCAAAATGAATATTCGCCACAACAATAATAAACAAAACGCTATGGAATATTTAAAGGTTCCTATCATGTAGTTAAGGTAAAATAAATGCCCGAAAAAAAAATTACACTACAAATATCTATATTGTGATTAAAAGACAGTATAAAAGAATGTATACAAACTACACCAAACATTATTATGAACAAGCATATTAATATACAAAGCAAAGAAAGCAACGTTACCCAGCGTCCCTCCGCCAGTTCCGAAATTTCCATTGTTGTGGCCCCAATTCCATCGCTATCATCTGACACCTTTTTGTTATAAAACGTCGCACAAACACAAATTTACCAAAATCCGGAGTGGAACATTCTTTCAAATAACCTTATATGAACACTTAAACACATATTAATTGGGCATTTTAACTTTTAACTTTTCTATTACTCTTAACATGTTAAGCGCCAAAGAAAATGATATTTTCATTACTATGCCATTACTACATCCTTATGTTACCTTCCAAAGTACACCATTATCTATCAATAATATTTAGAAATAAAGTCCCTCTCGTAAAAAAATTTCAAAAATATAAAGCAGACACCGGTGTTTGCAGTGAACCTGTGACAAAGCTATTCCTTGCCATGCCAAAGCAGACACGTTTTGTAGACACATCAAGAGCTATCACACAGCCAAAGCAGACACATTTAGCAGATTCACAATTGTTAGCACACAAGTCCAAACCTGCATTTTTTCATAGGGTATTTATAGTGGCACAGTAAAAACGAGAGAAGTTCTAAAAAAGAAAGCGCCACAATGAGCAGTAGATCAAAACGATTAGAAACATCAAATAACACATGAGAGTGATAGTGCTGAAGGTAAGCTGATCAGAATAGTAGCTTGTACAGATTTCGTTGTTTTTTAAAGATATCTTTGTTATTAGCAAGGATAGAAGTTTGCAGTTTTTACATCCATATACTACTTTGTTGACCTAGATTTCATAGCAATATCGAAAATTTAGTATCTTCTTTTGTTTTCGACTTATAGCCAAACGTCGATATTTCTACATTTTTTCAAGGTCTTATACCTCGCTTAATACTGTGATACTGATATATTTCGTCAACGGTACATATATATTGCGAAGTAACGAATTCAGTGGCGTACTTAGAATTTTTCTAGGATGGTCGTTTTTGAGTAATAATACAATTTTTCTAAATGGGAATCATAGCTGGCTTGACAACCATCAGCAGCAGTTCTTTCTTAGCTTTTCAAAAATAAAATATAGACAATCCTGAAAAACGTTTTGCAAATTTTTTTTTCAGCAAGACGGTGCCCCGACGCATAATGCTTTGCAGTGAGGAATTACTTAGAAAACCGTTTCGCAAATCGTTGGTTTGCAATATTCTGCTTGGTGCTATGGTCGCCACGATCTCCAGATCTATCAATACTGGATTCCTTCCTATGGAGTTTTCTGATAAACATAATTTATCAAAACCGTCATAATACCGAATCGAATGTTGCAATCCAGCGATTTGTGAAACGGTATTCTAAGTAATTCCTCACTGCCAAATCATTATGGGCTGGGGCCCCGTCTTGTTGAAAAAGAAATATTTGAAAGATGTTTTTCAGGAATGTCTGCCAACAATTCTGGTAGTCTTTGGTTCAGTATTATCTGAATCTATTCAGCATTAGATTATGAAGACGCTCTTTTTTTCTGATCAGCACAAGGCTAAATTGGAAATCTTCAACTTCACTTATTGAACTCGTAATTCCTCGATAAATCGGTAAACTATACACAAATTTGTCAGAGGTGTAACTATAATTTATAACCGCACAAAAGCGAACTGCTAACATAGCACCAATATTGTGTACAATCCTAACAATAGCACGGAGTACATATTCACTTAACCATAACGACGACGGGACGCCGATGGCCCACAATCACAAGAATTCGTAACCATCTTAATTGCTTTCAATTTGCACTTTCAAGATCTAAACTTCAACTGACTAAAAAGAAGCAATGATCTGCCTCCTCTTCCAAAGTACTTAGATTCGGTAAATGCTAACTCATCATTTCTCATGGAAACTCAACGATAAAAAAAGCAAGAGACCTTCAATTCAGAAAGGTTCGATACATAATTCTACCAACTGCTGTAAACAAAGAAGTTCTCAACGATATTTGTAAAAGCTACATATGCCAGACTTAGTTACTATTCCATATGATCGACTTTAGGCAAATAACTCAATTGATATAAACTAAGAATTCTAAACGATAATTATATCAGAACGACACATTATATCAGAGTGGCCGTGATTGAATTTTGCATTTAATAAATAAATAAAAAAGAAATATATTGCCCAATTTCTCTCACGATTTTCATATTCTGAATGGAAGCTACAACCCCAGCATTCGCCTAAAACGCCGCTCATGTGCGAATAAGCAGTGATCATGCTACTATACGTGAATGAGGAAAACTCTTTCTTTATTATGGAATAATGTTGTTGTTATTTAAGTAGCTACATGCCTGTGTGTGTGTGTGTGTGTGTGTGTGTGTGGAGAGAGAGAGAGAGAGAGAGAGAGAGAGAGAGAGAGAGAGAGAGAGAGAGAAGTTAATTATTATGATAGCCAGTAAAAATAATAATGGTAAGGGAGATTAGGTGAAGGATAAACTTTCTAACGTTAATTCGTGACCACTCGCTGAACTAAATGTTCTATTGTGTTATCATTTAATAATCTGTCTTAAGTTTTCTTACGTAACCTTTTGAATTATAACATTAAAAGAAGTATCACTGAGATTCTGGAATTGCTTAACTGTATGGGTTCATTAATGTAATGAAAAGTTTTCAGGCATCGGGTATTCTGATGCGATCCTTCGATAAAATGGTGAAATAAAACCAAACGGAAAATATAAATGTAGTTAAGTTATAAAGTTTGATTCAAATAAGGTTGGGTATGACTCATGGATGTAAAGCTCTATAATAAAACTATATATGTCTATCTCACTCTCGCTCTCTCAACTACATGTATTACAGAAGAATGGCCATAAAAATATAAATACGCTGTACAATTCATATTAGCACACTAAAACGTGTCGCGTGATTAAGAAGCAGCACACCTCACTCCAGTCATTTTTTGAAATTATTGTTTATGCGTTTTTGCTTTACTTAAAAAAAACAGTGTTTTTCAGAACTATCCAACTTGTAGAGTGAATTATCGGTAATATGGTAACATTTTTACATAATTTATACCAAATTTACAAAATTTTAGTTATGCACCTTAAATATCAAGCTCAGCTCGTAGTTATCTTCGTGCTTAATTGTTTTGAACGGGAACGTGATAATCAAGGTTCACTCGTTCCATTTTAATCTGTTATGCTGGTATGTAGTAAGATTTGGGACTATTCCTATTTAATAGGTAAGATAGAATAATATGTACATATTAACCATAAGTTGATCTACACATTGTAATTATGTGCTAAGGCCCTCAATTTTAAGTACATACTCATTATCAACTCATAGAAAGTCTATTTAAGGTAAAGACCTTCATTGTCATACGAGAAATATAATAGCTCATCAAAAGCACGATTTGTAGGGCGAATTGGGCACACGGCGAATTTGACCAACGGCCAACCGTCTCGACGGCGAATCGCTGATAGCGAAACGGCGACGGCGAATTGTCCTAGACCCTATGTAGTACATTATTGTGTAAAATATGATCTTGGAAGGCTCACGTCTGAAGCATGTGGTGTTAGTATAAATACAGTGAGTGCTATAAAAAAAGGGTTACAGAAGCCCAAATAGTAAATAAACCTACCCAGTCACAACCTAAGCGTAGAAAACGTACGAAATCTAAGTCCACCAAAGTTGATGACTATGTGAAGGATGCTGCAAAGAGAAAAATTTATGAAACTATACCTGTTTCTATAGGTATACATGTTACGCTGGCACCACTACAAAAAGGATTAAGCAATGGTCAAGTTTTAGATTTCAGTAGATCAAGTCTAAGACGTCTCCTATATTCCATTGGCTTTTCATCTAAAGTAGATGATGGTAGGAGAGGTTTACTGGAACAATAACATATTGCTGCGAATAGTGTACGATTCGTAAAAGAATTTTACAAAAATAAAGAATAAAATTTATACAATCCTGTATTCTTAGATGAAACTTGGATTTTCAATCGAGGATCGCACAAAAGGAGCTGGCATGATAAATCTGAGGAAAACAACAAAAATATATTCCAAATTTAAGGATGACCATGTAAAAGAAATATGGATGGAATCCTTGCAACGAATTGATTGGACATATTTGCAGAAATTCATTAAACATGCCGAAGGGTCTAATGTTAGAGTGACGGAAAATTGAAATATTTTGAGGTTGTGCAACCATTAATTATATCTGTTAACTATTCCACTTCTGAGAGCCACTGATAGTAAATAATTTTTTTAAATTTAAATGTTTTAATATCAAAGTAATATAAATATTCTAATTTTTACATAACTGATCATAACGCCAGCATGAACGGTGTCGATAAGTTCGACCAGCTTTTAGCCTAGCTACAAAATAGATCGCCAGAGCAACAAGTGGAGGCATCGCATCTTTTTCTATTTTCTGGATGATTCTGTGGTAAATGCATATTGCTTATCTAAAATGATGAATTCGCCTGATAGACTACCGGTAAGAAAATTTAGAAGGGCTGTTATAGACGGCCTTGTAGCCCCAGTTTTAGTATCTACCTCCAAAAAAAGTAGACAATCTGGTCCACAAACCCAGATTAAAGAATCAAAGCCGTTCGTACCAGCGAGTGTGCGACTAAATTCCGCTGCGAATCAGCCTAAACGTGGATCAAGAAGATGTGGCTTTTGTAACAAAGCCAGTGCGCACTGACTGCGTATGTAGCACTTTCCAGGTACCGCTTCGTTTGAGAAAACAAAAATCCTGCTTCCAAGCTTATCACAATAAATAATGTTTCTTTATTTATTTTATTTTTAAAGAATAGGTTTTTTGTTTTTGTCAAGATTATTGTTTTCTGAAGATTTACATAAAATGTATGTAAAAAATAAACCTCAAAATACATATTATAGGATTTTTTGTTTTGATGCAAGTGGTGCGGTGGTCCATAAAACAGACCTCCAGTTTTCGAAAAAACGATCTGTATTTTGATAAAATATGTAGCCATTTTGAATTATACACGACCTTTTACTACTGTTTACCTAAAAACTCTAAAAAAAAAACGAATGGAAAAAACTTTGCTCTAGTTGAGAGAAATTTTATGCCTAATTCCTGCTCCGGTAAGAGTTAATCCATAATACACAAAAAACGTATTTGTTTACATACAAATCTATAGATTATGTATTATGATGGTATTTAATTATAATCAAACCATGTCCTAAATTATAACAATTCACTGTCGCAGCAAAACGTTTTTGACTCTATCAATAAAATAAGTGGATATAATAGATAATTGTTCTGGTTTAAAAGATAAAAAACCTTCAATCATTTTCAACTTTTTTTGCATTTTATGGAAATTTATGTGGAGAAATCTGCCGATAAGAATACTAACTAAATGATACTTTGCTGATTTAATGAACTCTTACGTCGCCTAAACGTTAGTTCGTATAATTTTAAGCATGTAATTTGTTTAATTATATGCACAGTTATGTCCATAACTTTTCGGATTTTAAAATTAATTGGATTTTTTTAATCATCATTGAAGTAATTTGCCGAGACAAAAGATAGTTATAATACTCAGAAATAATTTTTAGAGATTAATTAGTGATTTTGAAGGAAACTTTAACATCTCGCATTCCTGTCAAATTGTACTAAAAGTAGAGTGCCCTCTTAGGGCTTTCTATTCTATTTGTTTTTATGATTAATTCCTCAAAATATTTTTAATTGTGTCAAATTATAAACGCATAATAGGAACATTTCAAAGAGTGCCTATTTTATTGTAATTTAAATTCCAGATTAATATTTTAATCTTTACGTGCTCCTTATAGTTAATTTGACATAATTTTATTTAATAAAAAGGAACGATTCTTGAGTAATTGAGTTAGTAACGTACTTTTAAAAGAATTTGAAATAAAAGACATTTTAATGAGAGTAGTGAGTAGAATTGTTAATTTATAGAGATGGATATGTTAATTAGAAACGTTCTTACATCAAAAGCTTTGTCAACTTTGTAGCTTAACAAAAGGTAAGATTTTGTCATTAATATTTTACTATTATAACTCAGGTAGAATTTAGAAATCATTATAACTTTGCTCAGAAAATTCATAAAAACATACCGCAGAGAAGCTTGGAATAATGCAAATTTATTATGATCGTTTTTAACCTAAAATTACTAGGCCAACATTGATAGTTTTAATAAAATTATTATCGTAGTTTAAAAGAACTTTTGTCAATCGTCTCTCTTATTGTTTCGATTAATATTCAGTAATTTCTAAGTTTTGTACTTAAAAATAATTATGTAGTTATTAAAAATTAAGCAAATTAAGTGAAGGGTAATGATCATTTTTAAACCTTGTCATTATAAAACTATTATTTAAAGTTAACAAAAAAATTTGCTGTGACTTAGTTTTATACTTTTGACTATTTACGCCATTACTTCAGTGTTTGGTGATTGTTATACTTGTGTTATTTTTAAAATACTTATCTTTTAGATTTAGTGTATTTTTATATTTATATTTGGGAGGTCCATATTTGCTTCTTTATTGAGTCTCCAAATTATCCATGCCTTCGCAATAGGTACATTTAGGAAATGATATAAAATTCTCATATACCCTTGCCTTCAAAAGTTTCGCGTACACCCATTTTTTGTTGTATTAAATCAGGGTTGTGATTAATCAACTTTGACAGTCAAATTGCCTCGACTGACAGAGCAAGACAAAGTTTTGATGCTTTATGTTTATGTTCGTTTTAATTAAATGTAAAAGTCATTGGTTTTTATTTATTACTATCTGTAAGACAGTATATTTTGTGTCCTGAGGGACAGATCATAATTTTTGTTAATTCTGTCAATATCATCTTTAACCGAATCTCAAAGCTACTCATCCACATATCTAAAATTTTTAAAAATCCTTATTTTGTAAGTGTACACGAAACTTTTGAAAGGAAATGTACAATCATCTGTTTTTCGTATCGTTTTGGTAAAGAGCTACTAAGGAATCTGTAATTCCAACTCTTCCCATATGTTTGTTGTAGATTAATATAGCTTGAGGCCTATCTACCTTTATTTTTTCTCTTTTTTGTCTGCAAAACCTAGTAGCTTCCTCAAACGGTTCTATTCCAACATAGTTAGATATGATGTGAACTAAAGAATTGTCTAACCAACGCCAACGCATAATGGAGATACATTCCGAAGACTATCGATGAGTACCACGTCCATTACCTTTTAACAGTTTTTCACTTCCAAGCATCTGATCAACCTTGCGAAGTCTTAATGATCTAATAGTTCCGAGGTAACAATTTTTTTAATTCAAAGCAGTTTGAACTTGAGGTACACTTGAAGAAAAGTTAGATGCAAAAATTTTGTAATTTTTGTCCCTTTTACATGACACATTACGATAGCTCCACCTTAGTCCAATTCGGTAATTGCACTTCTATTTCTGCAAGATTCCTGGTATAATCCAAAATAGTACACATACCCAGAAGTTATTGTACGAACCCAAATTTTGTATCCCCGTTTTTTGGGTTTTTTCAGAATGTACTGTTTTACCGATGAACACCCTTTGAAAGGTATTATCTTTTCATCAATAGCCACATATTTTTCATGATCCATAGAATCGTAAAATTTAATACCGAACGTATTCTCACGAATTTGTCAGTATTATCTTGAGGGATATTTTGTGTGTCGGTGAAATGATGATATCGTCTAATCGCTTCATAACGATTCAATGCTATTGAATACGCTAAATTCATTCTACGGGCAATTACTGAACTCCATTACGTCCTTATATCGAATATATGTCATCACAATTGTGAAAAATTTTGAATTCTGGTACTGTCAGCTTGAAATTAGCTTTACCATTTTGGTGAGCATATAAATTTGTTTAGTAAACAATGTCATAAAGAAAAGTTTTGTCGAAAAAAAATGAAAAATAATCAAATGGAGAATTACATCTGAGATTCACTTTAAATGCTTTGTTACACACTGGAATGTTCGATGACAAAGGGTTGTCCATTCCTAAAGGCCAATAGTTTGTTTGGCCATTCGTTTATTGTATCTTTTTCATCTGACGTCGAGTAAATTTATATTTTCTTCTTCAGGGCAAAATTTGATTCTGATTATTTCGTTTTCTGGTTTTGATCTGACTACTATTTGGAACATCTTGTATTTCTTCTATTTCTGCATTTAATTCCTTTGCTAAATCTTCTGTAGATTTTTCTCTGGTGTTCTTGACGTCTTTATAATGGCTAAAGCTTCTTCATCATCGAATATTTCATTTGCTTCGGGTTTGGTATATTTTTCTTGATGATGATAGTCGGGATCTGATCTGATCTGGTCCTTCTGGAATCTATATCTTATAATTCAAAGCCATCCTCTGAAATGTTGGGTAAATCTTCTAATTCCTTCTGATAGATAGGTCTACAGCGTGGATAAGATCTAGATTGGAAAATTCGACGAGGAGGGCGCAACAGGTAACTTCATCTGTTCCCTTTTTATTTCGATTTATTTAAAGCTACTAGCATCATCTTTTCAATGTTTATCAATGTGTGTAGTTCCGAGATTATTTTCTTTATCAACAATAAAAGTGATTCCTTTATGTAAAATATATCTTAGTTTATTTTATGATAAAGATTTACTCCAGGGTTTCCTGATCAGTTTGACGGAGTGTGTAATTATCTCTATTTTATTATTTTATGAAGTTATATTTTCATATGAACATCGTGCATGAGGCGGTTAAGGTGAGAAATGTTATTTAACCTATTTGTTTAATAGTGTGAACTCATGATAGTCAGAATTGCGATAAAAAATTTTAAATTTACTGTGGTACAATTCCTTAAGAGTAATAGTTTTACCTATTTCACTATTAAACCATTCTAGATATTGCCGATTTCCAATACTATAACGAGGAACCAATTCGTCAAAAGTTTAGCTATTATCGGTATTATGCCCAATACGACCAGTCTATTTTAGACAAAGCATCCTGTAAGTTAAGATGGTTACATTTATTAAAGTTACATATTTTCTTTTAAGAAACTAGAAACAAATTAGTATAGAAGGATAATGAAGAATTATATGACATAGCTAGAGCTGGATGATGATCATCTTTTGCAACGGCGAAGCAATTGTCGTGCTATTTTCATTAAATATGTAATTGTACTGAGACAAATTTAGTGAGTTAAGGTAATTAAGCATGATATACTTTTTGTGTAAGCAGTTAAGAATATATGTAACATTCAAATTAATAAATTATTATAATTATATAATTATAGAAAAAGCTACACGTCATACTCGTCACACCTGGGTGGCGTAGTTCCTTTCCTTTCGAAAGGCAGTAGCAGTTCTTAAATACGAAAATGGGGATAAGGAATCCTCACTATTGTGTGAGTGAGGAAGCTGTTCAATTTAACCGTTTTACGCCATGGATGCCATATGGTATCAAAAATTCGCAAAAGTTCTAAAATACATTCAGACCGATGGACAGCAGTACACACGCCGCCTCCCAAATTTTCTTCTTCTCGGTTAAGTGTAATGAAGCCGCAGTTTGCAAATAACTGTTGTAGTAGAAGTAGCATTTCTTGTTCGGTTTTGTTTTATGAAATTGCGAAATATGGACATTTATTTTGAGTAAGTACACTTTTATATGTTCGTTGTAGTGTTTATTCAAAATGTAACGTTACTGTTGTATAGATGAATAAAAATGATATCAATCCAACATAAATTAGCTTTGCTATATACTTTAGTTTCTTTTTCTGGAGTAATTCAAACTTTGGTGATACTATTTGATATTTTTGGTCGTTAAATAGCTAAAATATGTTGTGTTCATTTCTGGCGTGGTTTCTCACTGGCAGAAGCCCTAGATATATTAGAAGACGATGAGGCTGTAGCACTTGTAGCTACAAATATTTCCATTACCTTACCAGATGCAAACGTGGACACTGACGAAGATTCAGGTGACGATGAAGATGAGGGCACGTTAACAAAACTCACAGGTCGTCAGTTGAGGGCACCAACAGAAATAAAATTTGCAGATGATGTCAGATTAGAACTGAACTTCAATGAAGATGATGAACAGCCCTCCGTAGTGCCACAGAAGGTAAGCGAAAATGATTATAGGTAACAATGGATAGGCAAACGGTTAAAAAAGATTAAATGATAAAGAAAAAATCTCTGAATGGCTACAAGGTGGTATTAAATCTATGGAAAAACCTTCTCCAGTTGCTAACTGTACCCAGTAAAGTGACCTTATTTGCACTGAAACTTCTGAATTCTTTATGGACGATGGAACAATTCAGTATCTTGAAGATGAAATACGACGCTATGCAAGTCTTAAAATATCCCAGATCCGAATATAACTGCAGCCGATATTAGATGTTTATAGGTGTTTTGATTCTCAGCGGTTTTAACTGTTTACCGTCACAAAAGATGTACTGTGAAGTTAGTGATGATGTGCGCAATACAATGTTATCTAATGCTATGTGGATAAATCGGTTTTTCCAAATTCACAAATATTTGAATTTCGTAGATAATACGCAAATTGATGAAAATGACAAGGCCTAGAAACCGCGACCACTAATAAATAGAATCAAAGGGGCTTGCCTAAGGAACTTTCATCCGGTTAAAGATCAATGGTTCGTTATTATGGGCGTCACGGCTGCAAACAATTTGTAAAAGGCAAGCCTATTCGATTTGGCTATAAAATGTGGTGCCTGAACAGTAAAGATGGTAACTTAATAAATTTTGGACTGTATCAAAGACAGAACCCTAATATAAGTAATGAATGTGACAAACTATTCAGAAAAGCTGCATCCCCAGTGGTAGGAATGCTTGAAAGACTCTTCCGTATACCATTTATATGGATAACTTGTTTACTGGGACAAATTTATTTGTTAATTTACTCAATATGGGATATTCTGCAGTCGCGACTCTACGAGAAAATAGAGTTTCTCGTTTATTTTCTTTAACAAATAAAAAAGAGTTCTTAAAGTTTAAAAAGCGTGGAGAATACGAGTACACAATTCATCAAGACGGTGGTATTTTATTTCTTCGCTGGATGGACAACGCTGCCGTGGCCATAGCGTCCACCTATGTTGGAGCTGCACCAGTGGAAAATATAAAAGATATTCTAAGGAAGAAAAAAGGCACATTACGATCCCTCGACCACACTGTATTTGGACCTATAATAAAAATATGGGTGGCACAGACCTAATGGAGCAGGGAATAGCTGCTTACCGAATCGGAATCAGGGGAGAAAAGTGGTGTTGGGCGTTGTTCACTTGGTTACTATATGTATGCATCCACAATGATTGGTATCTGTACCGAAAAAATCATCCCAAAACTAGTAACTTGCAATTTAGGTATGTATTTACAAAAATACGGAACTCCTCCTACCAATCTTGGTAAATCGGTTTTTTTATAAACAAGTCGCTGTCGATGTGCGATTTGATAAAATTAACCACTTAGTTACAAACTGTAATAGAAAGCGGTGTGCAGGTGATGGTTGTACCTCATTTGGCAGAACAGTGTGCCAAAAATGTATGGTGGAACTCCGAATAAAGTGTTCATATCGTAAAAAATAATATTGTAACGTTAGACCTAATTCCTTACTTTTGTTAATATTAAGATTCTTTTAATAAGACTTTTACACCGCCCATAGATACCACATGGTATCATCATTCTTTCTACGTGGGTATATTTTTATACTTCAAAAATTGTTTTTTTGTACTTATTTGTACATATTCTCTTCCAGTTTAGCAAAGAAACGAAAAAAAATAATGAACATTATTTAAGGGACTTAATGGGTTAAGTTGGGAATGTGAGATTAAGGAGACTTCAATCTTACTTTTCTGAAAGTGTATTCAATTACCAATAATGAAAACAATTCTCAATTGGTTCAAGAAAAATTGTTCGCAATAGTCACTGTGCAAAACATCTGTTCAATTAGTTTCATGAAGTATTAATTCCCCTAGAATTACTTTTGAATAAGCCAACGGTTAATCATAAGCCCACTTTAAAATTTAATTTGTTTAAAAATGTAAATTTATTAATTTCGATGTTAACACTAACTCTTTGTACCTTACTAAGGTAATACAATTTTTAAACCGTAAACAAGTAAAGGACGGGTCTTTTTAAATAATAAATTTGTTTACCCCGAGCTTTAATACGTTTTAATTAATACATAAATGGAACAATTGTAATTAAATTAAGAATTAAAAAACATAAACAATGAACTAGTATTGAGCTTATAGGAAATTCTGCACAAGCGATATGTTGTCCATTATCTAAAAATTGTATAAGTAGGCAGTAAACAGTACATTATTATTGTAATATTTGGATGTAACTAAAATGTATAAAGTTAATTAAACAAATATTAAGTGTCTACATTTTACCTCACAAAAACAACCCAGTGGTTTCGTCATCACGTTTATTAAGTGCGTAAAGTTGCGAAATAGTAAAACAATGCGTAGTAAGATATAATAATTTTACAGCAATGTTTACTGTTAACGCTATTTTACACTGCATCGTAACATACGTACATTTTCGTTAAAGCTGGGCAAATATAAACTTAGTCATTCTAATATGAATTATTCCTCTATTATGGGATGTTTTACTTTAAAGGTTTTATTTCTGAATATTCAAGTGTACTACTATCAGGAAGTATAGATCTATTTTGCATTTCCATTAGTTTCAAATGTCTTGATCGGTAAAAGAGCAAATCATTTAGGTACAACATTTGACCGAAAGTAAAATAGATAGTGCTTTTTTAAAAATAAGGATTGATAATAAAATTTTTGTACTTCAAACACCTCCACCCTACCACACCTTATATTTTTTTATTACTACTTGATTTATAACAAGTAATGTATATTAATTAAACTTCTTAGTAATCATTAAAGTGTTAATGTTCTTGAAACTACGTTGTTACATTCATCCTTTCGCGTACAAGAAAACTTTTTTCAATCTATATAAATTATGACCATAGTATTTGCCGAAACATTTTCTTATAAAAAGAGCACTCAACTTTATTTGAAATTTTCTGTATTACGTAACACAGAAAACTTATTGTTCTGTTATAAACTGCTATATTTTTCTGTACATTTAGTTTATTGCTTTACCAATTTGTATTGTACGTTACTGGTTTAAAAGAAGCACTACATAAAGCATCGTTTAAGATATTGAAAAATAATAGTGGAAATTTTCCATGACATAATTTAATTTACATTAGATATGTAAGTACTCACCTCAAAATCTTTGCTTATACATGAGGATATTAAGAGGTGTTTGTAATTTAGTACTTATTTGTTTTATAGAACAACATATTATAGGTATAGTCGTATGGAGCTCTTATCGTACATTGTATAAAATGTATATTTAACATCCAAAAGTTTAGTGACTTGGTGCGGTAGATTAGCTTTGTATTTGAATATGATTTTTAAAATAGTTTCTGAAGTACCGTAGAGTGGGGTTACTTGAAACAGTGGAGTAACTTGGAACAAAACTTCAAATTTTATATTTTTTTAGAAAACTGGCAACAATGTGAATAATTGTTGCGTGAACAGGTATAGATTACTAGACGCATGTACTTGAAGTCTCAGTTAAATGAAGTTATAAACATTTCCACACTTGTGTGTTCACCGAGCATAAACTAAAAGGTAACGTTAATACAGAAAACTAACGTTGAATTCTCTTAAAACATCCCCGGGTAATATGGGTTAGAATGAAAATGGAGTTTCGAAGAATTTTTCTCATTGCATGCTATGCACCGGTGAATGGAGAAAGAGACCAGAAGCGTGAGAACTTCTGGAATGAAGTAGAGAACGTGTTGAACGTATGTAAGCCAAACGAAAGAGTGATTATATTGGGGGATATGAACAGATGGGTGGGTGTACAGAGAGAACATAATGAACGCGTTCTAGGAAAGTTCGGAGACCAAAGAATCAATGAGAACGGTGAACATCTGCTGAACATATGTGTGGAGAGAAGCCTGTTTGTATCCAATACGTGGTTTAAACATAAAAATGTGCATATGTATACATGGCAAAGAGGTGAATCTAAAAGTATGAAAGACTTGATAGTGTATGATGAACGGCTTAGAAACCTGGTGAAAGACACAAAAGTAATGCGCGGAGCTGAGTGTGGATCGGACCACTTTTTGATTGTATCGAGAGTGTGTTTAGGGCAAAAGTGGGTGTGGAGAAGGAAAACAAACGTAGTGCGAACGTCCAGAATTAGGGTTGACAAACTAATGGATAATGGTGCGAGAATGAAATACGTAGATGCTGTGAATAAAGAGTTGAATGTGAATGAAACAGTGTGGAACGAACAAATAAAATACACTGACGTTGAAAGTGCATGGATAAGCTTGAAAAACTCTGTTGTCAATTGTGCCGTGCGAATAAGTGGAAGAGTGATTGTAGGTAGACAGAAAAAATGTGCTTGGTGGAATGAGTCGGTAAAAAAGGCAGTAAGTAAGAAAAAAGATGCGTACATGGCAATGATTGCTGCAAAAAATGAGACTGAGAAGAAACGATTGTATGAGGTGTACAGATTAAGAAACAAAGAAGCGAAGGAGGCAGTGAGAATAAGTAAAGAGGAAGTGATGGCTGTAGAAGGAGAGAAAATGCAGAATGATTTTGAGGGAAACAAAAAACTCTTCTGGAAATGGGTCAAAAATACAAAACGTGGCCCAAAACAGAACGCTGCAGGAGTGATGAATGATAGAAACGAAATAGTATGGGACGATTGTGAAGTGAGGAAATGCTGGCAAGAATATTTCGGAAAGCTGTACAGCAATGAGGAAAGTAAGACTGAAGAGTTAAATAAGGAGAATATAGAAGAAATGATGAATGAAACTGAGAAGGATATTGGAATAAATGAGGTAGAGAAAACGGTAGGAAGGTTGAAAAACGGCAAGGGAGCAGGCGTAGATGAAATCACTTGTGAAATGCTCAAGTATGGTGGTGCAAAGCTTATACGAAGATTGCGTGAATTATTCAATGTATGCCTTATGTGTGGAAAAGTTCCGAGTGATAGGAAGAGCGCGATCATTATATCATTGTATAAGGGTAAGGGGAACAAGAGTGATTGTAAGAACTACAGATGAATAAGCTTGCTCAGCGTACCTGGTAAAGTTTTTGGAAGAATACTGATTGATAGAGTACGAGAAACTACACAATCTAAGATGTGGGATGTGCAAGGTGGCTTCATGCCAGGGAGAGGATGTGTCGATCAGATGGTTGCTCTCCAGCAGGTGATCGAAAAGTGTTTAAAGGTAAAAAGGAAGTTGTACTGTGCGCTTGTAGATCTGGAGAAAGCATATGACAGAGTGAATAGAGAGAAGCTGTGGGAAATATTAAATGAATATGGCGTAAATAAAGGTCTAATAAATGGAATAAGGGCAGTATACAACGGTAGTCGGGCATGTGTTAGGGTGAGAGTAGGTGTGAGTGAATACTTTAATCTTCAGCAAGGAGTGCGACAAGGCTGTGTGATGTCACCGTGGTTGTTCAATATATACATGGATAAATGTCTTAGACAAGCATGTAACGATACAAATGGTGTAATGGTTGGTGACGTAAATGTACGACTTCTGGTGTATGCAGATGACACAGTTTTATTAAGTGACAGTGCGGATGAGCTGCAAACCGCTCTGAGGAAGTTTGATACAGTCTGTGAGAGCATGGACCTAAAGGTAAACGTAAACAAAAGTAAGATTATGATGCAGATGGTACAATTGAGAGCGAGATTGGACGAAGGGTCAATGCTGGAAGGAAAGTGATTGGAAGTATGTGGACGATAATGAGAAATGAAAGCATGAGTCTAGCTGCGAAACGAGCAATCTATAATGGCGTATTCGTCCCGTCAGTACCGTATGGAAGTGAGACGTGGGTATGTCAAAAAAAGCACGAAAGAAAAATAAATGCCGTGGGTATGAGATTTCTGAGAAGCGCATGTGGTAAAATGAGACGGGACAAGATAAAAAATGAATGCACAATGAGGGAGTGTGGTGAGGAAAGGACTATGATGGATAGATATAAAAGTTGTACATTTCGTGGGTTTGGTCACATTGAGAGAATGAACAACGCAAGATTAACGAAACAAATATATGTGGGTGAGGTTAGGGATTGTTTTGCCTACCCCGCAAGGGAATGGCGTGAAGGTTAAGTAAGTAAAACATCTATTCACGTTTAGTCAATTTGCATTACATTTTGTAGATAATGTATCTTATTTATTATCATTGAGAGACAGTCTGTACATTTCCGAAATTCCAAGCTGTGTTGCCAAAACTTTTATACATTCCCTAATTTGTATACTTGACAAAATTGCGCCAAAACATGGAACGCGTGTTTCAAGTTTTTAGAATATTTCAAGTTTTCAGAAATGCTTTTTTTTATGATCCAAATATAGTATTTTTTTACAGCAAAATGCTAAGACACCATAAAAAAATCCTGCAGGAAGAACGTATGCCAAATATTCTTTGAAAGTCTAGCGGCAGCAGTAGAAGACATAAAAAGTAAAACTATTTCTATGCGATAGGTCTCCAAAAAATACAAGGTATCATTGGCTACGTTATCTCGAAAGTAACCGATAAAAATATGAAAGCTGTTGGCTTGGCCGCCCGACAATTCTAACAACATATGAGGAGGATTTGATTTTGGAAGAATTGTTTGTGGCTGCCAAATGGGGGTTTCCTCATACGAGCCAAGATTTACAATGTGTAATATGTTCTTATCTTGAGGAATGTGGTAGAAGAGAGAGTAGATATTTAGATCTTTTTTAGATTAAGTTTTAAAAATCTGATTTTGTAAGGACGATGGATAGGTAGAGGAGGGCCAATTCCGTTGCCTAGAAGATCGCCTAATCTAACAAAAGTAGATTTTTTTCTGTGGGGGTATGTGAAAAATGAAGTATATAAATTACCTGTAACTACTTTAGAGGACATGAAAAATATAATTATAGTGGTTTTCTGAAACATTAGTATCCCAATGGCTAGAACTATAAACAGAGAATCTGAAGATCGGTTACAACATTGTTTAAATGTAATGAGAGGCCACTTTGGACAGTTAATATAAATACCACTTCATCGAAACTCTGTCACTATCATTACACTGATTTAAGTTCAACCTACTGATGACGATGTGGTGTCAATGAAACGATCGCCGAGTGATTAAGCACTAGTTAAAAGCTTTAGGTTCACCCTGCTGATGACGTGTATGTGGGCAACAAAACGATAGTCGGTTCGATGAAACACCGTCTTTCGGTAAAGTGAAAGTATGTATTTTGCTCAATCTACAATGTTTTAATGTCCTGATCAAAACTTTGTTTTATTATTTTGTTACTCATTTTTTAGAATTTTGTTTCATTTATTACTCTCAGTCTGTTATACCTAGTTTTGTTAATCAATTAGTGGTTTTATTTACAATAGTTTATACTGATGTGTGTCTTTTTCACCTGAAATTAACAGTATTGATACAGAGCTGATAAAACGTACAATATTTTCAAATAATACATTACAGTCATGAAAAAAACTTAAATTTGAGGTTACGCTAACAATGTCGCTTTTAACTGTACGATTTAGTAATACGGAATGCTTAAGAAGAGTCAAAGTATTCTTAAGTACTTTACAGAGGTGATGTAAAATAGATGGTGTTTCATTTAAAATAACCGAGATAATCATGGGTGTGAGTTTTGGATCACCTTGTACAAAAATAAAAGTTATCATAAAAGTGTTAAGATTTAACAAAACCAGACTATCACGAAATTAGTTTGCCCATAAGAGATTAGCCATCAATTGTTTATTTTAAATTAGATAGGCGACAATTTCATTACGATTTTCACATAAAAATGGTCATATCTTTAAAAGTACCCTGTAGAACCTAGTAAAAACCTTTATCATTGGAATAGAAAAAATGAGCCTAATTGAAATTTGAGATAATATACAGGGTGTTCCATTAAAAAACATACATTTGATATGCTGTGACTTTATGAAGTACTCTGTATATTATTAAAAAAATTGAGAATATACAGATTGACTTTATGAATAACTTTTATTTAAAACTTTTTCGTTTTCGTAACTATCAAGGTAACGGAGTTATCGAACTCAGGAGTATAAGTTGATCACCTTGTATATATATAACTTTTTCGCGGTTACGCTGCATTTTATTGCGCATGTTACGCCGTAACCTATATTGCGCCTAAGCTCTTCACGCGTTATTGCGTTCCATATATATATGGGTTTCATTTCTACACTAACTTGTACGTCATTCCATGAAAAAAACATAAATTTGATATGCTGTAACTTTATGAATAACTTTTACTTAAAACTTTTTCGTATATATATATATATATATATATATATATATATATATATTTCTAATTCCGCTTTTTCCGGATTTATCGTGGATGCTCTGATAACCTGTATTGTTGTGACGACGTTTCGGCAAAACCATATTTGCCATCCTCAGGTCGCTAGTAGCGTTGTTCTGGCTCCTCGCTACTCGAACTCAACTGAAGTCTGTAGTAGTTGTTTCCTGTGTATATATTCCTTTTATGAGTGTCTCCACCTTCATTTTCTCCGTGGAAATATGAAATATAACGTAAGCAACCTCTACGGGAGGAAACTCAACAACCTGCTGGAGTTTATGGAAAAGTACGTTCGAAACGTTATTGCGAAGTGCATGGGACTACGATTTAACAAAGAAAATAACCATACCAGGAATATCTTACAAAGATCGAGCATGGCACTACTAAGAGAAGCCATCCACGATACGAGGAGAAATTAGGAGAAAATTAAAAACACCTGTTGGGGTTACATCAAAATACATCCAAGTTTATAGAACACGTTAGAACTGCTCACAAATTCTCGCACTGAAACTGTGCTGATAAACTGTGCAAGAAACCAAACTGAAACACTGCGCAGTCATTGAAATACGACCAAAATGGTACACAACATTTCTAAAATGGATTTGGATGAAGCAGCAATAAAAGTGCTGGGTTCAATTGTGCAATATCACCACAACGAATCCCTATGGAGGACATCATATGTAATATTGAATCAACAATAACAAAAATGGATAACTACACAGCAGTGACCATACGCCAAAAGTGTAACACGAGTACTGAGATATGCTCCACTCCGAGGAGGAACCTAACGAAGGAAGAACTGCAAGCACTAAAAACACTCGAGAACAATACGGACATCATGATTTCATCAGCAGATAAAGGGAATGCTACTGTAGTCATGGATACTGAAGACTACGAGAGGAAAATGAAAGACCTTCTTGAAGATTCAATATATCAAAAATCACAACGGATCCAACACAAACCAAAATAAAAAGCATCAGCAATAAGCAATAACACCGAGGGAAAAATCATCAATAATTCAGACATATGAAACTAATTCAAACAAGTAAACGCATCATTCAAGAAACGAAAGCAGTAGAGAAACCAATGTCGCATAAAACAGAAAGTCATAAGTGAAAACGGAGAAAGTGAAAGTGGAGAAACCCATCAAATGAATATATAAGTAGGAAATTACTAGAAAAGACTTCAGCTCGAGTAACAATGAGCAGAACAAAACTGTTGTCGAAACGTCGTCAAAACAATGCAAAGAAATGGAATTGGAAATATACACAACACAGAGTGTCAAAGTTACAAAAAAAGCCGATTTTCGAAATAACTCCATAACGAAAAAAGGTTTTTTCTCATTCTTGATATAATAAATAGGGATATAAAGTACATTGGTTTTAGCTTATTTATTACGTACAGTGGCGTAGAATTCAAGTGACAGTACAACCTTTTAATCCCTGATTTTTACGCCAATGGTGTAAGTTGAATTTTTTATTAAAATACGAAACCTTGATGTTTTTCAGATGAAAAAGGTATACGTTGTCTAAATCGATAACTTTAGCATTTTCTAAGATATTTGCATATTTAGGTATTTATTTCCAACTGCTTAGGCAGGTTATTATTCAGTAGTATTTGGAAAACAATGTCAAAACGTGAAAATCGGTGTTTCGGGAAGAATACACGAACATCGGGAAATTATAGATCTAATCATTTTAACACAAAACTTTCATGTAAACTCCGTGGTTCGTTTTCGAGATACTGGGTGTCAGAGTTAATAACCTGCCTAAGCAGTTGGTAATCAATACCTAAAAATGCCAACATTTTAGAAACTGTTAAAGTTATCGATTGAGACAAAGTGTACCTTTTTTTATGTGAAAAACATCAAAATTTGGTATTTTAATGAAAAACCCAATTTATTCCATTGGCGTACGAATTAGGTATTAAAGGGTTGCACTACCTCTTGCGTTCTACGCCACTGTACATCATAAAAACGTATTAATAAGCTAAAACCCATGCACATTATATCTCTATGTTTTATACCAAGAATGAGAAAAATACCTTTCTTCGTTTTGGAAATATTAAAAAAATCTGCTTTTTTGTTATAACCTTGACTCCCTGTATTTCGAAAACGAAGCACTATTGGGGTTACGTTTATATGAAGGTTTTGTGTTAAAATGATTAGATCTATGATTTTCCGAAGTTACGTGTATTCTTTCCGAAACACCCTGCATAAATGTTCATTGGATTACTAAGTAGTTCAGTGGTGAAGATATCAGACTTGTAAGTGAAAGGTACCAAAGTTCGGATCTGAGAGTAGTCAAGTGCTAGGGAAAAAATCATAACATATTAATTCTGTTCAAATGCGAAAATAGTCCTTCTCAGGATTAAACCTGATAACGACAGCAGAGTCGGCTACAGAAACGTCGCGCTATAAAAGCAAAAACTGTGGCAAGTGGTCAATCAACTCAACTAGTATGAGACCACAGTTACAAAACAATTATAATGCAGAATTAGCAACATACTTGCTTAGTTATCTTACAACCCAACAAAAATTATGGTCGAATCCTTGAAGACATAATGCATTAAATGCCGATAATGGCCGTAATGACAGCTTTCCCATTACTTGCATTCTGTCTGCTTTAGGTTGTACTGGTTCAAAAAAACGAAATTGAAAGTATAAGTGGATTTTCTACTTCCGAGTGACGCAGGAAACTATAAAAAACGTACACTAGGGTTAAAATCACAGTGCTATTGCTTGCGTTTACATTCTCAATGTACATGATAACTGAAGAATATGTACAATACTTAACTAAATAGAAAAGACAACTAAATTGATAAATTACAATTAATTTTATTAAATATATAAATAAAAAGTTTAGCTCAAGTAGGATTTGAACCGACGACATCTACTTTGCTACATACATGAAGACAAAATTTACATCGATTAAGGCTTGTATCTCGATAGTTCAGTTGGTTAGAGCGCTACTCTAGCAAAGTAGATGTCATAGGTTCAAATCCTACTCGAGGTAAACTTTATATTTATGTATTTAATAAAATTAATAATAATTTTTAATTACGTATTTACTTTTGAACTTATTCGTTCATAACAAGAACGTGTAATAAATTTATAAATAGCTCAACCTCAGTTCTAATAATATGAGACTGAAGAAATCGATATCCTTAAACGTAAATTGAAATCTAATACTAATATTAATTAATATCTACTATTTCTATCGTCATGCAGCGATATTGCTTATAACTATCATGAGATTGACTAAACATTTAGGTTTCTAACGTAGATAATACATAACAAATAAATCAGAACAATCCTTAGCTAATTTGGTTCATAAATAAAACAATTCCTTAGTTTGAGATTTATTTAAAGGAATAATAAAGACAACATTCATAACTTAGTCTTGAATTAATCGTGATGGTCGAACACCATCACTCCCAGGCTTCTGATACGGTGTAAAGAGTTGAAATTCTTCAAAATATTTTTTTTTAATTAATTACTTTTGTAATTGTTCTTAACTTGCAGAACGATTAATTCTACCCCCTCTGTCATCCATGCAAAAAGCGTCCAAAATTTTCTGTCAGAGTTCCCTCCATTTTCACTACTTCTCTGATCTAACGCCATTAGTAGAAGCTGTGCCTACATTCGACGAAATCTTACATAACCACAAGATGCGCTTCCAAAAACGAGACGCACAGACGCACAGACGCACAGACGCACAGACGCACAGACGCACAGACGCACAGACGCACAGACGCACAGACGCACAGACGCACAGACGCACAGACGCACAGACGCACAGACGCACAGACGCACAGACGCACAGACGCACAGACTCACAGACACACAGACACACAGACACACAGACACACAGACACACAGACACACAGCACACACACACACACACACACACACACACACACACACACACACACACACACACACACACACACACACACACACACACACAAACCAAAATTACTTAATTATGATTTAATCGGTTTACGTAACTTTCTTTCATAGAGGTTACATATTACCAGTTCCCCTTCATTTTTTTCTCGATATTCTAATTAAGGCAATAAACTTATTAACATGCAACGTTAACAACCACAGTAACAATTACATGTTTTTTAATTACGTTAAAGTTAAAAGCAAAATTTACCCACGCAGACGTTTTACCGAGATCTTTTTACATTCCTTAAATTCTTCAAATTACAGTTATAGGGACAATCTCTTGTTAGACTAAAACAGCGCAAGTCGCCTAGCTTGAAGTAACAAAATACAAAGATTAGCATCATTTACAAATTTATATAGACGCCTCACGAAATGTTCTAAAAGTTAGCTAAACCAACACAGAAACTAATAAACAAGTTAGTCGACAAGCCATAAACATACATACACATACACACACGAGCACGCACACACGTATGCACGCACTCACACGCACACACACGAACACACACACACTCTCACGCACGCACGCACTCACACGTACTCACTCACATGCACGCACCCAACCACAAACACACGTACGCACACACGAACGCACGCACACACACACACACACTCACACATACACACACACACACACACACACACACACACACACACACACACACACATACACCAAACATACTAACCACGCAGACAAGTAAAAACGTATCAAAGAAACTAAAACAAGCAAAAAAACTACTGGCAAAGAAGAACATGCACATTAGTTACTCAACAATAACACAGACATACAGCTAAAAGTTTTCAAATACCCTACAAATACGTCAAACAAGCAAGAAATCATGCTAACTAAAACATTTAAAGAATTGGTAGCAAAGAAGTAATCATCTAACCGCGTAAAAACCCAAACTTAGAGACCC
Organism: Vesta saturnalis; assembly: GCA_036346205.1. Lineage (NCBI taxonomy): Eukaryota > Metazoa > Arthropoda > Insecta > Coleoptera > Lampyridae > Vesta > Vesta saturnalis. The sequence goes on from JARFJB010000889.1 coordinate 1,519,313, forward strand.
AGAAAGTAGCATAGTGCCACAGTTCGAACGGTGAAAGTCTTGACATAACCACAAGATGTTAAACATACTATGAACGTCACAGACTTGCACAGACGCAATGACAGACGCACAACTGTCACAAGCAAAGACGTACAAAGCAGACTGACAGGAACAAAACACTGACTAAGAACAGAAGCACAGAGCCGATAGACCCGCAACACAGCGTGGAAGACGACACATCCGCTACACCACCAGCGTTCAAGCAGTTTGACATTGAAAGTGATATTTAAACCATTAATAAAAATATCCTATGTTCCTTTGCCTCATCTAATGCTTCGCCATTATGCAATCTCAGTAAGTCTTCCACTATAGATTTTGAATATTGCAAAATTTAGCGTTAACGACAAATAAACGCAAAGAACAACGGAACTCCGTAAAAGTATTAAAACAAATCAAATTTGGATATTACTTTGTTTGTAATGTAAGGTTTTTCTGTTAAATGGATTTAATAGAATAAAGCTGGATACCCTATTCTAACTTTCCAAATCAGTAAAGTTAAAAGCAAGTCCATTTCTTATGATTACCAGAATTATAACACAACAACGAGTGCTGTTTTTGTACAATCGTACATTATTATCCATTGTGATTTCGCAAATGAAATGAATTTCAAGTGTACGATGTGCTATTTACAATTCTGATTTGGAAGATAGATTGTGAAGTTATTTCTCCATGCATAATTGATATCATTGCGTGATCAGCTATACCCGTTTGCTAATCTAACCGATTTCCAAATTTATAAGTAAGGATGTTATGTTAATTGTAATCTCAATATAGACTTGTTGTTTTTTTCATTACACCTTATTAAGAATTTAAACAATTTTATTGTTACAGTTTAACGCATAAATGTAGAAATAAATTGCTACTTCGGTATAGAGTAGGTTTTATTGGTTACATTAGTCCTAATAGTAATTGTGGTGAGCATATCTATTAACTCTGTCTCTAATGGTGTAGTTAGTAATTATCTAAGTGATTAGCTGTTTACATTCTAATAGCAGAAACAATGAAATTGTTTACGTTAAGTGGCATATACTGTTCTCAATTTAACGGAACCTTTCTTTTTACCGGAGCGTCCCTCATACATGTTCATCCAATAAACTTTGTGAATATTTACCTTAAATGGATACATAAAAATATAAAAAATATAGTAACGAAGAGTACAACGCACAAAGAGATTCAATGCTATATGAACATGTATTCGCGTCTAATGAAACGCACCACTAGCATACTAGTGTCTAGTGGGTTTCAGTGCCAATGAAGTTGATTGATGTAAGATAATACAGAATTTTACTGTAGATTTTGTATTTTAAAGCGATGCTATTTTGACCCTACTAGAGTGCGCTGTTAGATGAGCATGTGTGTGTGTGTGAACGACCAAGGGCATGCGTGCGTGCTAGCGTAGTTGAGTGAGTGTGCGAGTAGAGGCGTGTGCGTGAACGCGTAAGCGTGCGTCGTCGTCGTAGGAATTGCTAGGGTAGGTTTCAACAGTAGCGTGAAGTAGCGTGTTAGCTGATGTGGCGTATGCGATGCGTGTGCGTTGTGAACACGAATTCGCGTATGCGCAGCGCCGTGAACTGCAAGCTGCGTCAAGAAGCATGCGTGCAACATGCGATGCGAGTGCCCTAAGACTTGTTCTCGTAAAGGTTGGCATCAGACTACGTTTTGCGTAAAGATTACCATTTTGATGGTTTATAGACAATTGTTTCATCTAAATTTACAGTTAAGGCTGAAAACTCAAGCAGTACTGCAATGTCTGGCATAGCCATGAAATGAGTTTAAGATCTGCGTTTTAATTTGGTAATCTATAGTTAATACCAATGATAACTCCAGACCGATGAAACGTGCGAAGGTTACCTTCTGACATTTGCTTTATGCATTTTTCTATACAATACACTTGTCAATGCCATTGCGTAATCTCTCTAAGTTTTGATTTCTTTCCAGGTAAGCGTACAGATTATATAAACTACGCTGATCGTATGTGAAATTCCACTAAATTGTGTAATTACCCTTAATTTAACGTTAAGAACTCATAGTTAAAGGTTACTGTCCTTTTGAAAACTATATTGGTTAAAATAGTGGATTAATTACCTAGTAGTAAAAATATTATTATTGACAAACAACCAAGTGATCATTAATAATATTTCACACTTACTGACGACGATTGTTGCATTTGCTATTGAAACGTACCAATGTTCACAATATTTATATAAGGAATATAATCAAATAGTTGATACTAATTAATAAAATAGTTCTTCTAGAAGTAAGTTGTATGCTATTTAATTTTTATTGTAGAAGGGATCACCTTTTCTTTAAACACTGTGCTTCGTGTAAAAAGTTAGAAAAAAACTAAAATGCAATGTTAGCTCTAAGTAATCTTAATGATGAAACTTATTATATAGAACTTAACAAAAATTCAACTATTGCAATCAAAATCCAATCATCTGATCTACAAAACATAATTAATGCACATGTAAAGCAACAACATACAACTTACAGTCCTGGAAACGTTCTATGGATTACCAAAGATTTATAAAACTGCTGATCTTAAGACTCATTATTTCATGGATTATGTCCCTAGGACAATTACACAGTTAGCTGTCTTGAGTTTTACAAACATACCCTTTAATCTTGTTAAATTTAATGATTGAGAAGCAAATTAGTGACTCAGAAATTTCCTCATTATGATTTTGGGATAATTCTTATTTGACGTGCATTAATACAGATGATTGTTATTTGCTCTTGATAGGCACTTGAATCCTGATTTTTGTTTAAGTATGCGAATAAATGGTACTTTTGAGTGTTGCATTGTATTAGATTATCTTGCACTGTTATTGTGTTTCTTGCTTATGTTTGCAGGTTTAAAGTAGGTTTGTTGACTGTGCATTTACTTGATTAATTAGTCTTGGGTTAGTCTTGTATTATACGCGGTAAGTTGTTTCGGTCCAATTTTCTTGTTCTTAAGTTATGCGATATAATCCTGTTTATTTTAGGGTTTACTTGTTACTGAGAACGTTACTTGGATAACATAATTTCATTTTTCTGTTTATTTTTGCGGATTTAGTTTTGTTTTTTGCGTACCTAATTTTCTACTTGTCTACTAGTGATTAGTTATTTGCGTGCATTGAACGGCGTAGCTTGATGTGCGTCCATGTTGGTATGTTTTGTTTGGTTTAAGTTGATTCGTATTACGTATGTAGTATGCTTAGCTGTTGTGTGGGTGTGTTGTTTGCAGTTTGGTATGCTTGGGCTAGATTCTGTCTTGTTTCTACTTCTTGATACATCTTGAAGGTTTAAAAGTTTTGTTTACTGGGCGTAATCTACTTATTGTTACTTATCTGGCGTTCTCTAGTTTAGGGTTTTACCTGAAATGTTAGGATAGATTACGTTTAGTCATCGTAATTGCTGTGTAAATTTTGTTTTAGTTAACATAGATATGTCTACTGGGCTTGTTTACGTATGTTTATGGTATTAGTTCGAAAACATGTAAGCTGTATATGTAACCTGTATGGTGTTGACGTAACTAATGATCATGTTCGTATGCCATAAGTAAATTTGTTGGTTTATAGTTTCTCTTGATAATTAGTTAAAACTTACATCTATAATGACTTAGTTTTGATTAGACTAAAAGGCATTGTTCTACTAACTAAAAATTTGAAGAAATCGTGTATATGTAAAGATATGTAAGAACGTGCGTAACCTTTTGCATTAGTGACGTAGTGTTATGTGGATTTGTACTTTATATGAACGTTTATTGTTTAGAGTGAGAAAAATGAAGTGAACTGGTATATGTAATTCTTGAACGTGTAGTACGTAGCAATGTGAATACGTGTGCGCGTGCGCGTGTGTGTATGTGTGTGTGTGTGTGTGTGTATGTTTATGGTTTGTCGACTAACTTGTTTGTTAGTTTCTGTCTTGGTTTGGCTAACTTTTAGAACATTTCGTGAGATGTCCATATAAATTTGTAAATGGTGCTAATCTTTGTATTTTGTTACTTCAAGCTAGGCGACTTGCTCTGTTTTAGACTAACAAGAGATTGTCCCTATAACTGAAATTTGAAGAAATTAAGGTATGTAAAAAGATCACGGTAAAACGTCTGCGTGGGTAAATTTTGCTTTTAACTTTAACGTAATTAAAGAATATGTTATTGTTACTGTGGTTGTTAACGTTACATGTTAATAAGTTTATTGCCTTAATTAGAATATCGAGGAAAAAATGAAGGGGAACTGGTAATATGTAACCTCTATGAAAGAAAGTTACGTAAACCTATTAAATCATAATTAAGTAAATGCCTAAGGAATATTTTGGTTTGTGTGTGCGTGCGTGTCAAATGTAATTAAAAAATACCTAGAATGAGCCAGGTTGATTAACTGAAAACGTGGGGGTTCCCCTTCTTAGCTAATTATTTCTAAAAAATTTCAAAGACTATTGTCTATAATGTAAACCTAGAGTAGAAAAAACTCTACCCTCCCTTCGCACATTGTACATAAGGGGAGACGGGATTTTACTTTATATGAAGTTTATCAGTTTAGGGAGATATCTTTATCCAATGAAAGTGAATTTAATAACTTCAAATTAATTGAATCGTGTAGTTATAGACAAATTAGTTTAATAACTGCGTTAAAAGATGGAGTTGTTAAAAAAATAGAAACGTTAATCGGATTTTGAGCATATTAAACGTGTTCATAATAAGTTGCTTTTTACTATGAAGAATAATTATGAAATAAACGTTTTATTTTATTTAGTTATTTATGTAACAAGTGCAAAAGTTAATGTTTATTGCACACGACGTGTGTTTGTCCAACAAGGCCTTTAGGCCTATTTGCTAAAATTTAATTTTTCTCTAATTTTATATCAACGATTACAAAGAATTTTTTTCGCAACACGTGTGCTGACACATTCTTGAAGCTCGGCCTAATATTTTATCCCTCGGCTACACCTCGGATAAAAAAAACGCCATCACACCAAGACATGTGTAAACAATGCACTAATTGCGAAAATAACTATTCTAATACTGTAATCACAAATTTCTCTGATCACCGTAGAAAAAGTATTCAAATTGACTGTGACAACTCAACTGCTACTAATTATCAAAATAAATTTTGCTAATAATTATGGTTGGAATTACATGAACGACACAAAATTAATTACATCTACAAAATTCATGTTTTAACAATTGTAATGGTCTTTTGGGTTAGCTTTCCGTGAAAAACCAATGAAACTGTAAAATACAAATGCATTTATTAAAGCAAAATAAGTGTAAAAATGAAATAAATATGATTGAATTGTGTTATCGATATTTGTATAGAAGCGGTTGCTTTACAATTTTTCTTAAGTTAGCATCTAAATATCTATTAACCTTTATTTGACTATTTTAATGAAAAACATCCTGATGCTGATCATAATACTCAGTCAACCATAAGTAGAATCGTCAGGAAGTATGAAGCGTTGAGTTGCGTAAAAGATCTCCCAAGAATTGGATAACCGAAAATAACAAAAGATGTGGAAATGGTCGTGTTACCAGCATATCAGGATTGCCTTCATTTGTTCTGACGAACTGATGGATGAGACTTTGGGGACCGAACTTTCTTAACCTCGTAGCAACTTTTTGTTTAAACGGAACCGTGAACAGCCAAAACAGTCGCTAATCCATACACAATTTCCAAAAGGACTAAATGTTTAGGCTCGAATAATAGGCGGTATGAACTAACGTCCAAACGACGAAGATCACGATATTCTGAACGAACCGGTATGGTTCCAGCAGGGTGTTGCTCTACCCCGTCATTATCTAGAGCTGTGGTATAACTTAAATGTGCTCGAAAACAGGGGAACTGACAGGCGAGGATTAATTAAATCGCCGGCTCGGTGATCAGGTTTAAGGAAATTAGATTTTTACTTATTGGGGTATATCTAAAGTAAAGCGTATTTCAATCGTCTAGGTAATATCGAAGGGTTAAAGCAGAGGATTTGAGAAGAAATGAAACTTTGCACATTTACTGAAAGAAAGTGTTAGACATTGCAGAAATTGCAATTCTATAATCTACCTAAAAATAAAAAAACGATGGGGGTAGCCATTTCAAAAATAATATTGACGAAGTCATTACACGAAAACGGATAAAGTTGGAAAATTACAAATAATCGCAAATTGTTTCTTATGTAAAAAACCAATTTGATGTGAAAAAGATCTTTTTGAATATTCTGACAGCAAAAAAATCATTATTCCATACATTTAGCGCTTTTCGCGTGAAGTAGTGAAAGGAAAACCCTGGCGGTAATAGTCCAGTTCACTCGTCCGGTAGGATCTGGTCTAAGATTAAGAAAATAATGTTAAAGATACAGAAAATCAAGTCACGTAACGCGGAAAAGAATGAAATCAAAATATGTCCAAAATAAGAAATCTGAAAATATTCCTTAATACGTCTCTGATCTACGGTAGCGTGAATAACAGCATTAAAATTTAGGTATAAAATTGCATACCAAAGACCATTTTATTACTATTTCAAATATTTTTAAGGAGATAAGAATAAATGAATTGCATTCAGGTACAGAAATAAGGTAGATTGCGTTGCAAGAAATTTGATATATTCAAGTTTAAACGAATGCTTTCGTCGTTCAGTTTTGCGCATAAATTGTTTATTAGAGTGTTAATGTATTTTGGTATTACTAAATTTACTTTCATAAATAGCAATATAGTGTTCTAATTAGTTTCTAATAATTAACTGAAATTAGAATAGTTTTTTTCTTTTCTCTCTATAAAAATTCAGTAAGGTCTTGCGGCGGCCTTGCTAACGGTAACGTTTGATGCTTGAAAGGTGGTGTTAACAGTGTTGCCTAACAAAATGATAATGGAAAGTAACTGTACATCATCTTAACACAAAGGGAACTGTTAAGTTTGAAATCGAAATTGCGGAAATAATTATCGGTTGAGACCTCTTAGTTCTCATGACATCTGATGGTGGAATGGTACAGGGTGAATCTATTATCTCGCGAGAAATTCTACAAGGTGTTTAACCTTCAGGGGAGATTTGTTTACATGAATAAATTATATATTCACACAGACAAGCATGATAGAAATGAAAGTTTTATGTGTTCTGGCGCAGGGCAACAATTAAAACAGGAATATCCCTTTAAGCTAATTCTAACTTCTCGTATCGCGTAATTCAATGTAACTAGGTCTCAGATTCAACACTTCGGGAAAGATGTAATCAAATTATGAAGCGGGTAATTATGCCAAAGACCATTTACCAAGAACTTTCATGCAGGTGAAGGCGGATTTATGTTTGACCTAGAAAATAATTTTGAAAAACTCGTTTTTGGAAGCGCATCTTGTGGCTATGTAAGATTTCGTCGAATGTAGGTACAGCTTCTACTAATGGCGTTAGATCAGAGATAGACTTTTGTTTAAGTAGTGAAAATGGAGGGAACTCTGTTGTCTTCATTATTCCTTTACATAAATCTCAAAGTAAGGAATTGTTTTATTTATGAAACAAATTAGCTAAGAATTGTTCTGATTTATTTGTTATGTATTATCTACGTTAGAAACCTAAATGTTTAGTCAATCTCATGATAGTTATAAGCAATATCGCTGCATGACGATAGAAATAGCAGATATTAATTAATATTAGTATTAGATTTCAATTTACGTTTAAGGATATCGATTTCTTCAGTCTCATATTATTAGAACTGAGGTTGAGCTATTTATAAATTTATTACACGTTCTTGTTATGAACGAATAAGTTCAAAAGTAAATACGTAATTAAAAATTATTATTAATTTTATTAAATACATAAATATAAAGTTTACCTCGAGTAGGATTTGAACCCATAACATCTACTTTGCTAGAGTAGCGCTCTAACCAACTGAGCTATCGAGACACAAGCCTTAATCGATGTAAATTTTGTCTTCATGTATGTAGCAAAGTAGATGTCGTCGGTTCAAATCCTACTTGAGGTAAACTTTTTATTTATATATTTAATAAAATTAATTGTAATTTATAAATTTAGTTGTCTTTTCTATTTAGTTAAGTATTCTACATATTCTTCTGCTATCATGTACATTGAGAATGTAAACGCTTGCAATAGCACTGTGATGTGTACGTTTTTTATAGTTTCCTGCGTCACTCGGAAGTAGAAAATCCACTTATACTTTCAATTTCGTTTTTTTGAACTAGTACAACCTAAAGCAGATAGAATGCAAGTAATGGGAAAGCTGTCATCACGGGCATTATCGGCATTTAATGCATTATGTCTTCAAGGATTCGACCATAATTTTTGTTGGGTTGTAAGATAACTAAGCAAGTATGTTGCTAATTCTGCATTATAATTGTTTTGTAACTGTGGTCTCATACTAGTTGAGTTGATTGACCACTTGCCACAGTTTTTGCTTTTATAGCGCGACGTTTCTGAAGCCGACTCTGCTACCGTTATCAGGTTTAATCCTGAGAAGGACTATTTTCGCATTTGAACAGAATTAATATGTTATGATTTTTTCCCTAGCACTTGACTACTCTCAGATCCGAACTTTGGTACCTTTCACTTACAAGTCTGATATCTTCACCACTGAACTACTTAGTAATCCAATGAACATTTATGCAGGGTGTTTCGGAAAGAATACACGTAACTTCGGAAAATCATAGATCTAATCATTTTAACACAAAACCTTCATATAAACGTAACCTCAATAGTGCTTCGTTTTCGAAATACAGGGAGTCAAGGTTATAAGAAAAAAGTAGATTTTTTGAATATTTCCAAAACGAAGAAAGGCATTTTTTTCATTCTTGGTATAATAAACAGAGACATAATATACATGGGTTTTAGCTTATTAATACGTTTTTATGATGCACAGTGGCGTAGAACGCTAGGGGTAGTACGACCCTTTAATACCTAATTCGTACGCCAATGGAATAAATTGGGTTTTTTATTAAAATACCAAACTTTGATGTTTTTGAGATAAAAAATGGTACACTTTGTCTCAATCGATAATTTTAAAAGTTTCTAAGATGTTGGCATTTTTAGGTATTTATTACCAACTGCTTAGGCAGGTTATTAACTCTGACACCCAGTATCTCGAAAACGAACCGCTATTGGACTTAGGTTTACATGAAAGTTTTGTGTTAAAAAAATGATTAGATCTATCATTTACCGATGTTCGTGTATTCTCCCGAAACACGGATTTTCACGTTTTGACGTTGTTTTCCAAATACTGAGTAATAACCTGCCCAAGCAGTTGCAAATAAATACCTAAATATGCAAATATCCTAGAAAATGTTAAAGTTATCGCACTTATTCCATTTACGAGACATTTGTTCACTCCTTACGTATTCTTACGTACTTTTTTGCATATTTACTTCACCATGTGCTATTTTTCTGATTCCCCATAGTCACTCTATACATATCTGTGCAGCAAAATTGACAACAGTGTATTTCAAGGACGCACTGTGAATGTCATTTTTTTTTTCATTTGATGTGCGCCGAACAACGATCGAGAAAAAAAACCACATAATTCTCTACTAGTTTCAAAAAGAACGTCTTGTACGTTTATTTTTATTATACTTTACCGCGGCTATACCTCAAACTCGAAGGTTCAGAGTGAGTTCCTTTAGATAGGGCTGGCATTGCTACCTGGGGTTTCATACTGGCTAATGTTTTATACTTGTTGGCTATACCTTTAAAACTCTAAGCATTTACACTTATTCTACGCTAAGATAGTAACAACACAAAAACAAAATATAAACTTCAAACAAAACCTAATTACTCTATCAGAACAAGAAACTAAACGAGCGTTCCTTGGCACAGGCACTTCGGGTGGCTTCCAACCTATTCGCGCACTTGACTCTGCTCTCCTTACGGTGGCTGAAAGAAATAGTAATTATACACCAAGGTAGAGAAGACAATTTTCTGAGCCAAGGTGTATTATTTCCCGAGACGCGGAGCGTCGAGGGAAATAAGTGTACGAGGCTCAGAAGGTCTTCTCTACCGTGGTTTATATATTATTTTATTCACTACTAGCACACATATTCTATAAATATGACAATAAATAAATACAATTCAAATAATCTTATTATTACATAAAAAATTAAGTGGTCTGAGGTTTTCACATGTTTCAATTTGTTGACAATTTGTAATACATTCACATTTAACTTTTAATCATCCTTAGGTAGTTTCAGTAGCTAAAATGGAAAGATCCTAAAAACATGCACGTCCTCAAAGGAACGCGGCTTTTAACGCGACTTTTTGTTATTGGTATTAGATACGCAACCCAACTGTCAATTTCATTATCTACTACTAGGAGAGAAAAATTAAGCAGGTCGAGCAAAACGAAATCTCGCTTCCAAAATCGGCCTACTATTGGCATATTCTATCGCTAGTAGTGAATAAACAATATTAAAGGTACAGGTAAAAATAATGCATTCACATAAGGACAACCTAACTCACTATAAGCTAAACTAAATAAAGAAAAATATTCTGACTGGTAGCTCGAATAAAAGCGTTGAATTTTTACTGTTAAGAAACGAAAGATAGCGTTCTGTTGCTTGTTGAAAAATTTTCAGAAATCTAACCTGGAAGTGGTTAGTGTTAAAGGAAATCGATATATTTATGCTTGAACGATGCTTGTTTGCGTTTTAGCAGTTTTATGTCTAACTAATGTAATGAAATTTTAACGTATTTTTATAATATTCTTAACGTACCTTAACATGATGATGTTTTAATTATATTTTAGTAATTAGCTGAAATTATAATGATAATCTTTTTTTTTCGTGTAACTTTTTATCCGTAATTAGGATAGACCTGTTTACTAAGGCGGAAATAGGTGACTTCTAAATTTAGTCTTTTTTTTTCAAATGGAAATATCATAGTGGAAGTCGAAGTTGTCAGTTGCTTTATACGGGAACGATTTATTCTTTTACACGGAGCATGCGATATTTGTACTACCTTGGTGGTAGTTAGAAAATGGTGGTGGTGCCTTGGTGGTAGTTAGAAAATGGTGGTGGTGCGGGTGGCGGAAGAAACAAATGTTACCGAGTGAATTTCTTTTCTCGTGACGGATGTATAAGGTATCTAAAGCATCGGGAACCATTAGTTTACTGGATTGTGCTTTTATACAGGAGGGCTGGATATACTAAACGTGTTATGTAGGCCGGTATTAAATTTTAATACTCACTTTTATTTACGTAATTTCTACGGTCTGGAACATGATTACAGGAAATAATTGTGTACAGCCTGGTCTAGATGATGGCCGAGGACAACGTGTAGGTGTGTTTTGTATGTAAATTTGTAGGTAACATCCGCCAGTAGACCTGGGCAATCAGCTCCGTTGCGCTGTCTGGAAGACACTGGTGCTGGCAGAATTTAGGCAAACAATATTTCTGTCCGGCGATGTAAGTAAATAACGACTCCGGAAATTAAGTTCCCGCCGTTACGTTCTCAACGGGTGTTTGTGTGGGTCCTATGTGAAGGTGAAGGTTAATCTAAGCTACAATCGCCCAGGATGTACAGGAAAATTCCTAAAAGCATTCGAAGACTCCTCACTAAGTAACGCTTCTTGTAGTTAAATAGAAATCCGCTGAAGACGGAGACGGACTCTGGTAGTGGCGTACGGTCCAGAGATAAAAAATGGTACACTTTGTCTCAATCGATAATTTTAAAAGTTTCTAAGATGTTGGCATTTTTAGGTATTTATTACCAACTGCTTAGGCAGGTTATTAACTCTGACACCCAGTATCTCGAAAACGAACCGCTATTGGACTTAGGTTTACATGAAAGTTTTGTGTTAAAAAAATGATTAGATCTATCATTTACCGATGTTCGTGTATTCTCCCGAAACACGGATTTTCACGTTTTGACGTTGTTTTCCAAATACTGAGTAATAACCTGCCCAAGCAGTTGCAAATAAATACCTAAATATGCAAATATCCTAGAAAATGTTAAAGTTATCGATTTAGACAACGTGTACCTTTTTTATCTGAAAAGCATCAAGGATTCGTATTTTAATAAAAAATTCAATTTACACCATTGGCGTAGAAATCAGGGATTAAAAGGTCACTTGAATTCTACGCCACTGTACATAATAAATGAGCTAAAACTAATGTACTTTATATCCCTATTTATTATATCAAGAATGTGAAAAATACCTTTTTTCGTTATGGAGATATTTCGAAAATCGACTTTGTTTGTAACTTTGACACTCTGTGTCTCGGAAATGAAGCACTATTGGACTTGAGTTTATATGAAGATTATGTGTTAAAAGATTAGATCTATCATTACCTGTCATTACGCGTATTCTTCCACACACCCTGTATATATATATATATATATATATATATATATATATATAATGTTTGATATTTCCATGAGTGTTCTGTATACTTCCAATTCTATTTTTTCCGGGTTGATGTCCTCTTATATCGTTGAGGCTCTGGTAGTAGAATCTGCATTGCTTTGACGACGTTTCGAGAACAGTTTTGTTCTGCTTATTGTTACTCGAACTGAACTGAAGTCTTTTCTAGTAATTTCCTGCTTATATGTTCTTTTGATAGGTTTCTCCACTTTCACTTTCTCCGTTTTCACTTGTGACTTTCGGTTTTCTGCGAGATTGGTTTCTCTACTGCTTTCGTTTTTTTCTTGAATGATGTGTTTCCTTGTTTGAATTAGTTTCATATGTCTGATTTATTGTTGATTTTTCCCTCGGTGTTATTGCTTAATGCTGATGCTTTTTATTTTGGTTTGTGTTGGATCCGTTGTGATTTTTTGATATATTGGATCTTCAAGTAGGTCTTTCATTTTCCTCCATAGTCTTCAGTATCCATAACTATACTTTATATCCCTATTTACTATATCAAGAATGTGAAAAATACCTTTTTTCGTTATGGAGATATTTCCCTTTATCTGCGGATGAAATCGTGATGTCCGTATTGTTCTCTAGTGTTTTTAGTGCTTGCAATTCTTCCTTCGTTAGGTTCCTCCTCGGAGTGGAGCATATCCCAGTACCCGTGTTACATCTTTGGCGTATGGTCACCGCTATGTAGTTATCTATTTTTGTTATTGTTGATTCAATATTACATATGATGTCTTCCATAGGGATTCGTCGTGGTGATATTGCACAATTGAATCCAGTACTTTTATCGCTGCTTCATCCAAATCCATTTTAGAAATGTTGTGTATCATTTTGGTCGTATTTCAATGACTGCGCAGTGTTTCCGTTTGGTTTTCGTTTCTTGCACAGTTTCAGTGCGAGAATTTGTGAGCAGTTCTAACGTGTTCTATAAACTTGAATGTATTTTGTTGCCTAATAAGATGTAACCCCAACATCTGTTTTTAATTTTCTCCAAATTTCTGCTCGTATCGTGGATGGCTCCTCTTAGTAGCGCCAAGCTCGCTCTTTGTAAGATGTTCCTTGTTTGGTTATTTCCTTTGTAAAATCGTCGTCCCATGCACTTCGGAATAAAGTTTCGAACGTACTTTTCCATAAACTCTAGTACGTTGTTGAGTTTCCTCCCGTAGAAGTTGATTATGTCATACTTCATATTTCCACGGAGAAAATGAAGGTGGAGAAACTCATAAAAGGAACATATAGACAGGAAACAACTACCATAGACTTCAGTTCAGTTCGATTACCGAGGAGCCAGAACAACGCTACTAGCGACCTGAGGATGGCAAATATGGTTTTGCCGGAACATAGTCACAACAATACAGGTTAATATCAGAGAATCCATACACACACACACACACACACACACGCACAGCACACACACCACACGCACAGCACACGCACACGCACACGCACACGCACACGCACACGCACACGCACCACACGCACACGCACACCACGCACACGCACACGCACACGCACACGCACACGCACGCACACGCACACGCACACGCACACGCACACGCACACGCACACGCACACGCACACGCACACGCACACCAGCACACGCACACGCACACGCACACGCACACGCACAGCACACGCACACGCACACGCACCACACGCACACGCACTCGCACTCGCACTCGCACTCGCACTCGCACACACACACCACACCACACACACACACACACACACACACATCACACACACACACACACACACACACACACACACATATATATATATATATATATATATATATATATATATATATATATATATATATATATATATATATGTACGAAAAAAAGTTTTAAGTAAAAGTTATTCATAAGGTTACAGCATATCAAATTTATGTTTTTTTTAATGGAATGACGTACAAATAGTGGGAATGGACACATCTCACTAGCAGAAAATTCGATACGCCAAGCTAGTGTAGAAACGAAACCCATGTATACGGAACGCAATAACGCGTGACGAGCTTAGGATCAATATAGGTTACGGCGCAGTCTGCGCAATAACCGCAACCGCGAAAAAGTTATTTATACAGGGTGATCAACTTATACTCCGGAGTTCGATAACTCCGTTACCTTGAGAGTTACGAAAAGTTTTAAATAAAAGTTATTCATAAAGTCAATCTGCACATTCTAAATTTTTTATTAACATAGAGTATTTCTTAAGGTCACAGTATATCAAATGTATGTGTTTTTAATGGAACACCCTGTATATTATGTCAAATTTCAATTAGGCTCATTTTTTCTATTCCAATGTACCTTAGCTATGCATTCATTATTCGAAAATCCCAGGTTTAGTTTACGAAGAAGAGCAGCGGAGATTTAGCAACAGCCACTTAATAAATATATTCAAAGAAAACAAAATTATTCCTTTTAAAAGAAAATTTATTCACACCTTAAGAGCTTGTGATTATGACATTAGGCTTGATTTTTGTGCAAACATTGGTGAAAAAATTATGGATGACCGTTTTTTCCACTATAATATTTTATTTTCCGATGAAGCAACGTTTTCGACAAAGGGAGTTATTTCATCGGAAAACTGTCGATATTGGGCTAGTGAAAATTCTCTTATCAGGATTCAATGTAAAAGCCAATTTTTAAAAAGGTATATGTTTGGTGTGCTGTTTTACAAGGCAGAATAATTGGACCATATTTTCTGGATGAGTTATTAAATCTGGAAGTATATTTGGATTTGCTAGACAACTTTTTATTACCAGAATTAGAGAACTTTCTCTTGAATCGAAGGTGTAAAATGTATTTTCAGCATGATGGCTGTTCGTCACATTCGACTTTGCAAATAAGAGGATGGCTGGATGAATATTTTCCGGAACGATGGATAGGATGATATGGGCCCATATTCTTTCCGGCCCGTTCTCCCGCCTTAACAATTTTGGATTTTTTTCTATGGGGCTACCTAAATTAGAAAGTGTACCAAACAAATAGGAACCACGATATGGAATATCTTAAACAAGCAATAATTAATGCCGTAAATAAAATCACTCCGCCATGCTAAGAAATGTATACAAAGAATTTTGAATTAGAGTGAAGATGTGTTTTGAAGTTACTGGAGGCTACATCGAATAGTTGTTTTTTTATTATTTAATGTACGTTTTCTTCTTTTTTTTAATTATTTTTGATATTGTTTACAAATAGACTAACTGTTACATGACAAATATTGAAATGTCATTGATTAGATAATTACAACAATAAACAATTTGAATACGATGAAGATCAAAAATCCACTACTAAATTTCAGAATAACGACAATCAGTATTGTTTGTAAACAAATGACAATGTACTTTTTGAAATGTTGTATGCATAGATTCCTAGATCTAATCAATAAGTAAAAATAACAGTTTCATGAAATTGTGCCGATTATTTTCAACTTTTGCAGTTATTATTATTTTTCGGTTCTAAACAGCTTTTCTTAATAAAATTTTACTCTATGATACACAAAAAAGGTACTTTACCTGCAAAGAAAATAGTTTTTGCTCCACCACTAAGGCGGCTTTAAAGTAAATAAGAATGTGATGAAAATTCATTTCCTAGGGCTCAACCTGAAAAAATCGTTTTGAAATTCCAAAATTTTTCGTCATTTACACCTATAATGAACTCAACCCGTGGATACAGGGTATATAGGGTTTTACATATGCTGTAATCCTGCATTTCTAGAAAATCCCATAACTTTGCAGCGACTTAAGCTACAGAGAAACTCTTTGCATCCCCATTTTCAGCTCAACTTAAGCTATTTTTGGATAGCATCTTTAGGGTGTAAAATAACAAAGTTTGACTTATTCATTGCTTTACTTTTAATTACTCCATAGATCGAATTGGAATGGAACCAATACTAAGCGTATATACTACAGTAACTCTGTTTAATCCTTTACATATACATTCTAGTTGAGTACTTTAATTTCGATTTATATAATTTTAACCTACATTTCTATTTTTTTTTCTAACATTTTTAATGTTTTGGTTGTGTTCATTATTAACACTAACTCAAACTTATGCTCATTTGCGTGTACAGGATGGGTTCAAAATGCTTGTCATGGCATAACACAGCTAACCAAAACTGGCACTTAGAACTAAAAACCTCTTCTAAGAATGGAAAACTAAGAATTATTTGAAATATGAAAATTGCACCATTTATTTAAAGCTATTCCTTTTCTAATCCTTTCTTTTAATTAAGTATCCTATCTTATTTGTACAATAATATCACATGAGTCTACGTATAATGTGTCATGGAGCACTAACCTTAATTTTTATGAAACAAAACGTGATAAAAAGGTGTTATTATGATTCTAATCGTTTCTTACCGACCAAGTGATGTTTTATTGACAGCAGAAAGAGGCTCAAATGGAATTCAGCTCCCGTCTTATGTAGCTTAGGTATTATTTAACTTAAAGTTTTAGTATTTTATACACTTTATCTGTGACCTACGGAACATTTTAGGAAAATGTGATTGATTATACAGGGTGGTCCAAAAAAGTGTGACGTTATAATGGCATATTTTTTAAACGATTGTCTACATAACTGCAAAATTTTAAATAATCGGCACAATTTCATGAAACCTCTTATTTTTATTTATTCTCATCGATTAGATCTAGGAATCTATGCATACAACATTTCAAACAATACATTGTGATTTGTTTACAAACAATACTGTTTGTAATTTATAGTCAATTTTCAATAATACATATTTCAAAGTGTCATTCTGTTACGATGATAACCCTTCAAGAAAGAATTTATCTTGTAAAGTGCTATGGTATTGGGGATGTTCCGTACAGGTATGCAATTGAACTATTCAATGAAAAATATCCAGATGTGCACATTACGGTTAATGGAATAAAAAAATTAATAAAGAAATTCGATGAGACAGGATCTGTTAAAGACAAAAAGAAAGAGAAAAAGGCAAACCGTGAACAGGACGATGCAGTTACTGCCTTAGCTATCCATTCATTATTCGAAAATCCCAGGTTTGGTTTACGAAGAAGAGCAGCGGAGATTTAACAGCCACTTAATGAATATATTCAAAGAAAGCAAAATTATTCCTTTTAAAACAAAATTTATTCACACACTAAAAGCTTGTAATTATGACATTAGGCTTGATTTTTGTGAAAACATAGGTGAAAAAATTATGGATGACCGTCGATATTGGGCTAGTGAAAATCCTCATATCAGGATTCAATGTAAAAGCCTTTTAAAAAGGTAAATGTTTGGTGTGCTGTTTTGCAAGGCAGAATAATTGGACCATATTTTCTGGATGAGTTATTAAATCTGGAAGTATATTTGGATTTGCTAGACAACTTTTTATTACCAGAATTAGAGAACTTTCCCTTGAAGCAAAGGTGTAAAATGTATTTTCAGCATGATGGCTGTTCGTCACATTTGACTTTGCTAATAAGAGGATGGCTGGATGAATATTTTCCGGAACGATGGATAGGATGATATGGCCTGTTCTCCCGCCTTAATAATTTTGGATTTTCTTTCTATGAGGCTACCTCAATCAGAAGGTGTACCAAACAATTAGGAACCACAATATGGAATATCTTAAACAAGCAATAATTAATGCCGTAAATAAAATCACCCCGCCATGCTAAGAAATGTATACAAAGAATTTTGAATTAGAGTGGAGATATATTTTGAAGTTACTGGAGGCTACATTGAATAGTTGTTCTTTTATTATTTAATGTACGTTTTCTTCTTTTTTTTAATTATTTTTGATATTGTTTACAAATAGACTAACTGTTACATGACAAATATTGAAATGTCATTGATTAGATAATTACAATAATAAACAATTTGAATACGATGAAGATCAAAAATCCACTACTAAATTTCACAATAACGACAATCAGTATTGTTTGTAAACAAATGACAATGTACTTTTTGAAATGTTGTATGCATAGATTCCTAGATCTAATCAATAAGTAAAAATAACAGTTTCATGAAATTGTGCCGATTATTTTCAACTTTTGCAGTTATTATTATTTTTCGATTCTGAACAGCTTTTCTTAATAAAATTTTTCTCTATGATACACAAAAAAGGTACTTTACCTGCAAAGAAAATAGTTTTTGCTCCACCACTAAGGCGGCTTTAAAGTAAATAAGAATGTGATGAAAATTCATTTCCTAGGGCTCAACCTGAAAAAATCGTTTTGAAATTCCAAAATTTTTCGTCATTTACACCTATAATGAACTCAACCCGTGGACACAGGGTATATAGGGTTTTACATATGCTGTAATCCTGCATTTCTAGAAAATCCCATAACTTTGCAGCGATTTAAGCTACAGAGAAACTCTTTGCATCCCCATTTTCAGCTCAACTTAAGCTATTTTTGGATAGCATCTTTAGGGTGTAAAATAACAAAGTTTGACTTATTCATTGCTTTACTTTTAATTACTCCATAGATCGAATTGGAATGGAACCAATACTAAGCGTATATACTACAGTAACTCTGTTTAATCCTTTACATATACATTCTAGTTGAGTACTTTAATTTCGATTTATATAATTTTAACCTACATTTCTATTTTTTTCTAACATTTTTAATGTTTTGGTTGTTTCATTATTAACACTAACTCAAACTAATGCTCATTTGTGTGTACAGGATGGGTTCAAAATGCTTGTCATGGCATAACACAGCTAACCAAAACTGACACTTAGAACTAAAAACCTCTTCTAAGAATGGAAAACTAAGAATTATTTGAAATATGAAAATTGCACCATTTATTTAAAGCTATTCCTTTTCTAATCCTTTCTTTTAATTAAGTATCCTATCTTATTTGTACAATAATATCACATGAGTCTACGTATTATGTGTCATGGAGCACTAACCTTAATTTTTATGAAACAAAACGTGATAAAAAGGTGTTATTATGATTCGAATCGTTTCTTACCGACCAAGTGATGTTTTATTGACAGCAGAAAGAGGCTCAAATGGAATTCAGCTCCCGTCTTTTGTAGCTTAGGTATTATTTAACTTAAAGTTTTAGTATTTTATACACTTTATCTGTGACCTAGGGAACATTTTAGGAAAATGTGATTGATTATACAGGGTGGTCCAAAAAAGTGTGACGTTATAATGGCATATTTTTTAAACGATTGTCTACATAACCCTAAAATTGTATAGAAATCGGTTGGATAACATCGACAAAAAAATGAAATGTTAAAAAAATTGGCTTTACACAACTGGTCTTAAAAATGGTTAAAAATACAAATAATGGCTCGCTTTCAGATAATAATCCAGGAACACATTAAGTAAGGTTTAACAATCAAGCTGACCAAATTTGGGGAATATACCGGGTGTTCAAAATTTACTGTCAAACTTTTGATAATTTAAAGATCTTTTTCTTTCTTATTTTAAATATAACATCCTGTATAATTTGATGGCATTCGATGCGGAATTAAAAAACAAAACTTTTTTTAAAATATGTCCCTCTTAAAATTCCTAACGCTTTAAAAGATATACGTCAAAAACTCGTTTTATCAACTATTTCATTAGCAATTTTAATAAAACAAAAAACTAAGGTGACTGTTAAATCAATCTAATGTTATGAGGGCTATTTTGACAAGTACTGCATTTGTAGCAATTTTAATTCAAAATAACTCTAAATAACTTTATTTTAATTTATTTTTATTTTTCAATACTAACTAAACCAAAACTAAACTAAACACATTATTAAAAACACTTATTTTGGGTTTCTTAACTAATAAAAAAATTACTAAAATTATTTTTTTTACTATAATTTATGTTCAATATGTCTTCCGTTTTCTTCTAAACACAAACGAAGACGTGTATTGAAAGACCTTTTTTGTATTCTTTATTGCATGTCTTCAGGATGGTAAACGGTTTCCTTAACGTAGCCCAACAAAAAAAAGTCTAACTTAGTTAAGTCCGGTCAGCCAATTACGTTGCCCTCCCCTTCCAATCCAGCGATTTGTAAAGGCTCTATCCAAATGGTTCCTGACTTTCAGTGAGTAATGTGCTAGAGCTCCATCGTGTTGCAGCCACATTGCATTTCTTATTTATATCGGTAAATTTTGACACAAACGGGGCAACTCATTTTATAAAAAGTCTAGATACCTGTCCCCATCTAAATGACCGTTAATAAAGTGCGGACCAATGTTGTTGTTGTTGTTTATTTATTTGTGTGCCGTTTGGCGTAAAATATACACAATACTTACAATAATAGAAATGTACAGTTACATAAAACATAGATATCACATAATGGTATTTAAATGCTTTAACAAAACTCTGAACATACTGTTACCTAAGCTGCAACATTGTCAAAAGGATCATCCAATGAATACAATGCCTTTTTATTGAGGAGTTTTGAAACTTCTTGTTTGAAATGTTTGTATATCAAAATACACTTTATATGTTGTGGAAGAGCGTTGTAGAATCTTAGACCCATTTGTAAATATGAGGTGTCATGTGCTCTATTGTTTGATGCGGCTAAAGTAAAGTTGTTTTTGAATCTCGTGTTATATGAGTGATGATAGGAATTTAGAGAGAATTGGGATTTATTTTTAAAAACAAAGCACAGACATTCCAGAATATATAGGGCATAGATAGTTTTAATGCAGTGTTTTTCAAAAAACAGCTTGCATGTGTCTCGTTTTCGTAATGAAAACATTGTACGAATAGCCTTTTTTTGTATCTTAAATATGTCATTAATCAATTTGTTGTTTGCATTTCCCCACAAGATAACGCCGTACCTCACCTTTGCTTCGAACAGTGAGTAATACACTTGAAGTAAAGTTTTTTGGTCACAAAAATTTTTACATCGTGACAGAGCAAAGATAGATTTGTTCAACATTAATTTTAAGTTTTCTATGTGATGCCGCCAATTAAGATTTCGATCTAAAGTAACCCCCAAGAAACTACAGGATTCACACGTTTCGATGTTTTTGGATTCAAACTTTAGGTCTCTAATACTAACTGTTGAGTTTTTACTATATATTAAAATTCTTGTTTTGTCTACGTTCATTAAAAGTTTATTTGCATTAAACCAGTTTACAAGGGTTTTCATTATGTTATTTAGATAATTTTCTAGCTCATCGTTTTACAAGCAACAGTTACGTTAGTGTCGTCTGCATAAATTAAGACGTTGCACGGAGATGTAAAATTAATTGGTAGGTCATTAATAAATATTATCAAAAGTATGGGACCAAGGATAGAGCCTTGGGGCACCCCGTATTCTACTAAACTTAACTCTGACTTGGCCTCTATTATTTCTCCCGAACTGACTTGGTATCCAATGATTCCCCCCACACATTAATAGACCATCTATGTTGTCTATCGATTTGTCTGAATATCCTTGGGTTGTGGTACAAGTAGTAATGAATATTATGCCGATTAACAAATCCGTTTTTATGGAGAACAAAACCTTATCGAAAAAGTCAAAACTGAACCTTATTTTATCCTGTGCCCAATTACAGAGTTCCATACGTTTATCCAAGTCTTCTTGGAAAAGTTCTTGGTGGAACTGAATGTGATACGCTGGAACCGATTGTCTTTTAAAACACGTTGAACAGTACTTTCACCAATATCTACTTTTTCTTCTTCGAACTCGTTTGTTTCGAACTGGTTTGAGGTACCCTACTTTTCCCGTTTACGTGAATATCTCCAATAAATTCTACAGACCACACTTGTTCCCATGCCGTCGTTCTGGATAACGCTCTGCATAAAGTCTACTAGTCAAAAAAACAGTTTGGGACTCTCCCAATGTGAACATCATATCCACAAGCTGTAATTCATCATAAAAGGGACAATTAGAAGAAAACCACTCTAAACGAGATCTTACAATAGTAACAAATGTAATGCAATACTTGTCAAAATAGCGCTCATGACATTAGATTGATTTAACAGCTACCTTTTTTTTTTCTAAAATTGCTAATGAAATAGCTGATAAAACGAGGTTTTGGCTTATATCTTTTAAAGCATTAGGTATTTTAAAAGGGAAATATTTAAAAAAAGTTTTGTTTTTTAATTCCGCGTCGAATGCCATCAAATTATACACGGTGTTATATTTAGAATAAGAAAGAAAAAGATCTTTAAATTCTCAAAAGTTTGACAGTAAATTTTGAATACCCTGTATAATTTACAAATTTGGTCAGCTTGATTGTTAAACCTTACTTCATTTATTCCTGGTTTATCGTCTGAAAACGAGCCACTATTTGTATTTTTAACCATTTTTAAAACCAGTGGTGTAAACCTGATTCTTTTAACATTTTTTTTGTCGATGTTATCCAACCCGTTTCTGTATAATTTTAGGGTTATGTAGACAATCATCGAAGTGAATTAAAACTGCAAAAAATATAAGGTATGTCATTTAAAAAATGTGCATGACGTCACATTTTTTTTGGACCACCCTGTATAATCAATCACATTTTCCTAAAATGCTCCCCAGGTCACAGATAAAGTGTGCAAAATATTAAAACTTTAAGTAAAATAATAACTAAGCTACAAAAGACGGTAGCTGAAATGAAGGACCATGTATAATATACGAAACAAAAACTAAGCTTATTTTCTATAATTAATACGGGGTATTTGTCAATACATACCCGCACATAGACATGATTCTGCATTTTTAATGTGATATGGCCATCATCAAAGCACAAATGAATGATGTAATTTTAGAGACAATAATATTGAGTAAACTTTAAACACTTCTTAATCCACCTAGGTTAAAAAGAATTTATTTTAATGGAGTAGTTTCATTATTGCTCACTTCAGTTGGTTGGCTTATGAGACGTAAAGTAAAACGGAGTAAGGAATTTAATTAATACAGATATTTATTACTGTGTGCCTTTGTAGATGTAATATTAAGCAGCAGGTAGTACCAGAATCTTTAGTGTAGGGTTAGATTTAACTACTGTATTTGTATATTATGTAATATTCTTCAATTAATGCACCTATAAGTAGGTAATTAATCATTTCGGTTATTTATTTAATTGAAGATAGATGAATTGATAATCATTTATTTTGTAATTGTTTAATGAATAAAATAAATCTGTCATCAGCCTAACAATCTTTAGAACAAAAAAAGTACAAAGTATATAACAATGAAAAACTTTCTTTAGATAGAGCCATCATAAATTATATTTGGACCCTATACATCTTTGTAAAAGTTCCGTAACTTTTATTAAAAGCGCAAAATATTAAATCATGTCTTCTTTTTGTTACGTTTATTATCTTGTACTTAAACGTTAATGAAGAGAAGTATTTAGCTAATAACTTCTCTCAACAATGTTACTGTGTTTAAGAATTAGTAAGTGCTTTTTTATGGTAAACTTAATATAAGTGATCACTCTTTATTTGAATTAGCTTGAAAATAAGTAAACCTTATAATAAGGAAGTATATCTAACAGTTATTTAAACATCCATAAGTAGACAGAATAAGCAAAATCGCAATAACGACGGCAATAGAGATTTTTTATGGTTTATTCAATAAAAATAAAAATTTTATGGTAGATTGAGTTAGAAAATCTTTTATAGAGTCCTTGTGTATTTTATAAAAAATTGAATATTATTTATGATAATAATCCAAAGTATTGATTTTATCAAGGGTATAAAAATTTTACTTTAGCAGTAAACTGTCAATCTTCATGAAAAACCCCGAATACCAAAATTTACTAAATTCATAAATCGAGCAGAAAATACTCTGCGTGTTAAATTGGTATAATTTCTAAAATGTAATATGGATTTTGCGCTCATAAAGGTTTCCAACTTTAAATGATAAATTGTAAGGGTAATATAGGAACTAGTAGTAAATTGTAATTTATGAAAGATTCCAATTTTCCATTTGCAAACGTTAGAGCATTCAAAATTTATGACTGTGCTTTATCCTGTTTTTCTATTGCTAATAATTAAACAACTGCTCAGAAAAATTTAGTTATATCATGTATTTGCATAAACTACTCAATTATAGGTCATATTGAAGATTCGTGAGCATGATGAGTCAAGCATATCATTACTAACATAAATTAATATTTAATAATCTCAATTTAGGCCACCGAAATGAGCAAATTAAATTAAAATCTAGTAATAAAAGGCTTGATCCTGCCGTTGGCGCAATGATAATAGGATACCTACGACAATAAACCTGCATCCTTTAAACAAGACCACAATGCCAAACTAGCAAATATTACATCGGTATTACAATTAATGATTACATAAATTATAACACACTTAAAAAGAAAAACCATTTTGTATTATATTAGCATTATTGAAAACAGTTCTATAACGTACTAAATATTAACTTAACTCAGCATATCATATGTAAAAATACTGCACAGCATCCTAAACACTCGATACACACTTTATAAACTTCATACAGATCATTTTCAAACGAAATAATATGCCAGTTATAAAACGTTAAATATGAATATACAACAAGATTTCACGGCAATATTCTATAGCCCTATTGCTCAAATCGAAATAATAAAATATATAACAATCTATGGCTTTTTAGAGACACTTAAACAACATTAGTGGTTATAAGAGTTGTATTTTATGAGAATAAACCATCTAACCACTTTGTAAGCTGCTCACATTTTCAAGTTCAGTTTCGTATTTTTGGTTATGAACTAAAGGAATTGTTAGTTTGGCAGTATTAGTCTTCTGGAAGAAAAAATATGCAATTTTCAGGGTGCGTGGATGGCTCCTTAAGATGTCTTTTATGTAAACCAGCATTTTCATCTTTTCTTGCACTTATTTCCAAACAAGTGAACCAAATGAGTCTAAATCTGTCCAGGGCTGTAATTATGGGAGAACATAACATTAGACCAGTTTTGCAAGATGCTACAACCTTTTGAGGGGGCTCGAAAATAAACTATATCTTAGGTGCTCTTAAATGGATCCATATGCAAACGCACGATAATTTTCTATTCCGTTGAATTCACTCTTAACCCTATCCATCACAGTGATGCCAATTTGTGTAATGGTTTGCTCGTACCTGCCAAATCGTAGAATTGAACCAATCCGCTCGCTTGTTTGTAGTCTGTAAATTGGCGCTGAAAACTCGTGGACATCTAACCCTGTTTTGCCTTTAAATATATTATGTCAAAGAGCCATTTAAACAGTATTCACTTGTTTCACATGAATTGTCTGTTCAAAGTGTCAATAACACAGATATGTCGATTCTAGCCCCCTTAAAGAATTATTGTGAGAGAGACCATGTATGATACTTAAGGCCACGTCCTTTTTGACAGGAAACTGAAGGTGATGCGATGTTATACCTTTAAGGTCAAGGTTTATTGACCAC
>JARFJB010000889.1:1547500-1622500 GCA_036346205.1 Vesta saturnalis
GTGTGTCTGTGTGTCTGTGTGTCCGTGTGTCCGTGTGTCTGTGTCTGTGTGTCTGTGTGTCTTTGTGTCTGTGTGTCTGTGTGTCTGTGTGTCTGTGTGTCGGTGTTTCTGTGTGTCCTTATGTCTGTATGTCTGTGTGTCTGTGTGTCTGTGTGTCTGTGTGTCTTTGTGTCTGTGTGTCTATGCGTCTGTGTGCCTGTGTGTCTGTGTGTCTGTGTCTGTGTGTCTGTTTGTCTGTGTGTCTGTGTGTCTGTGCCTTGGTTGTATCGAACTTTGGTTAAAATCCGTTAGCGTGTAAAGATACTGAATATAGGGCACTAAAGTACATTTTGAGAGTATCTCGCACACTGCTAACTTTATTGACAAAGGTCGAAAGAGCTTTATGAAGTGTAATAAAGTTGAACAGTTTCCCTTGAGGAATTACTTGTAGGGTAGTAATGAAGTTTAAAAATATCAAGAAATTATCTAAAAGCTCTCATATTTATAACATACACTATAAGATTTAAAAATGCAGTTTAATGTTGGATAAGTATCATTTGTGCTGGATGTTAATACAAAAATAAGTATGCCTTGTAATTTAATTTAAACATTTTATATACATAGTCGTATCACACTAAATTAACTTTTAATTAAACGCCAGATCGTCAAAAAACTGAAATATCTCCTAAAATACGGAGTGAATAGCAAAACGGGGAACCATAGAAAAGTAAATGTTGCACCCTACCATTTTGTCACACCAATATTAGTTGTATGACCGAAACCCGAAATTTATTTAAAACACAGTATCGGTGTGTGCATGGAGAAAATGAGTATGGAAAATTTGGTAAAGAAATCTGTCACATCAAGGATATAAGAATGACCTTTCGACTACCTAGATAGGGGGCCTTCCTAGATCAGCACAAAGTACCTGGCAGAGACGTGCAGAAACTGCAACTGGAGAAAAAAGTCTTGAGTAGTGATGTTCCGATACCACCAAAGTATCGATACTTACTCAAATCGGTAGCACTCAAATCGTTTTGCGATACCTACTCATATAAGTACTGCAAAAGTATTGATACTTACTCATATCGATACTTTTTTAAGTTTAGTTACTTACCTTAATGTCGAAATTTCAGATTATACGTGACCTTATTTATTTATATATATATATATATATATATATATATATATATATATATATATATATATATATTATTTATTTTATGTATCTAGTCTAATGAAATCTATTAAAAACCTAAAAAATATTTTTATTTATGTACACATATCACTTTTAAACAAAGTATTCCGGTTTGAGAATGTTCCCAAAGAAAAGAAATTGTTTCAACTATTTTGGTGGTAAACTGTTCCTTTTGTTCGTCATTGTTTCACCCACCTTAGAAAATAAACATTAACTGGGCACTACTGAACTGTTACATATACAGGAACGCGCGCTCCGCCCGCCTGCACGATCTGAGAGAGAGAACCAAAAGGGACGTATCTGTCCTACTGTCGAGCGTATGCGCATGCGTATAGCAGTCGGTTGTCTGATCGCAACGTCTGAAAAGAATTTGATATGTTATGAATACTTTAATGATGAATTTTGCAATGATAATTCGTTAATAAATGAACATTTCCAAATATCCGTTAGAACCGAGTTTACCTACTGTTACGCTCAATCGTTTTACAAAAATAATGAACTATAAAGATAATTTCAAGCCGTAATCAATGGTATGCGTTAAACTTTGGGTTTTTATTAACCATAAAAAATATGATCGTAAAAAACAAACGTCATGACAACAATTGTATGTGGGTGTATAAATGCAACAAACAATAAGCAGTACAGTAGAAAGTGCATGATAATTGTCGATTTGAAGTTACGTTTTGGTTAGTTTGTTTTGGAGTGACGTACTTCCGCGCTGTCTACTCCCTCGCACAGCGCATGCGCAAATCGTTACGAAAAGGACGGGAGTGACCCTTTCCCGCTACCTCCCTCCCCTCGCGGCTTTCAATGGCAGAGACCGTCAATGCGCGTTCTAATATAGTTCAGTGCTGGGCCTTGATGTTCCTATAACAAGATATTCCTGCGCGAATTTATACAGGCAGGGAAGTATAAGTTTCATTTCTTTCTATTCTGTAAATGAATTGATTTTTAGAGCTGTCACAGTGTTTGACAAATAAAGGGTACTTCGTCACTATGGTGCGTATTCTTTTCTTTTTGTGGTCATGGGCTAGCTTTTTGCGATAATTCCAACAATGTAGTCCCAAAGAAGCAGTAGCTGAAGGTACAGTAACGGCAGCGATGGGAAGTAGCGAAACTTTAATCGTCGGTGAAGAACGGTCAGCAAAATAATATACGTACGCAAGAATTTGTTCTAATAAAGTGATCCCACAAGGTAATCAACCGTTCACAAGCACTCGAAGAAAGTTCTCCAACAAAGAATGTAAGAGCAATGATTTGTTTACCCGCAGCTTCTTGTATAACTATCAAATGTTTTCCAAAAGTCATATAAGTTAAGATTTATCTCCGCACTGATTTAAGGAAAGTGTCAACAGGAATATATCACATGATCATCCCGTTGAAGATAATGCATACTGTAATTCTGATTTCACAATAAGGTATACGTCAACTTTCCATATAATAGCCATTTTCACGAATTAAATTTAAAAAATCTTTAGTGTCTCTACTCAACATCCTCGTGTACACACATATATACCATAAAAGGTCAAATAATTAAATTAGATAATGAAACTATACGAACAATGCAAAAATGAAACTGAAATTTTTAATTTTTAAGTTTTACGTTTGTTTCAACACTTCTCTAAAACAAAAGTTACAGTTTCTTAAGAATTTTCACTTTTTGTTTAATACATATTTTAATAGTGTTTTAAGATACACTTTCAAATATTAATGTAGATTATGTTCAATGCCTTGTATTTAAAACAAAAGGTGAAAGTACATTTATAAGTAGTTTCTAATGTTTAACGCTTTTACAACGTTGTGAATAAGTACGCCAATTAAATGTGTAAATGCATATTCAAATAAAATTTAGAAACAATTTTAACAAAAAAATAATAATAATTTCCTCGGCGAGGGTTAGACCTCCCCTTCCTTGCATTACCAGGTCAATCACTTGACCATGAGGTCATTATCTCCATTTATATGTATCGTATATCCCTAGTATATTATTAAATTGTTACAGATTTTTTATTTTTTCCATGTTCACTTTTAGTTCAAGAATCAAGCTTAAACGATTTTTATTGATGCTGTGGTATCCCAGTCGAATATCTTGGTTGAACGTCTAAATTTATATAGGAATAGTTTTTGATTTAAATACCATTTCTCGTGTCCCAATCGGCTTGAAATCTCATATCTATTGTTTTTTAGTACCTTTCATGCGTGCATGAAGTTTCAAATTGATAGCTCCATTTTTACGACTAGTTTACTTAAAGAAATTTGAAAACTGTGTAGATTAACAGATATTCCGGTGGTCTTACAAGTCCCATAAGTTGATACTGATCTATTTACTATAATGGACGTATGCCAAACTTCATCACTCCATCTCAAATGTTGTTATACGTTCAAACCGCACTAGGCGTCGCGTATGCCGGTTGCCAATCCAGCTACAGTGGAAATGGGCGTGGTCGATATAAGGAGTAAAATGATTGAAAAGTAGTTGAAACACCGTACACTAACCATTAATTTACAACTCACAAAGCTCAGTCCAGGAAAATTGTCTCTAGGCGCCACCACAATCTTAAATTTTGCTAAAATAAAAAGTATTAGGCGTGATGGTAAATTAATCCTATCTGACTGTGGAAAACAGGGTTGCATCTTACTCAGTAAAACAATTCACCATTCAAATTCAACCACACATCAAAATAAATTGATCCAAAAGCTTAAGAAAATTCTTGAATTATTGAACACACCCTGTACAAATGAAAATTCCCCAATCGTAAGACGTTAACTTGAATACTTTTTAAGTATCCCTCGTATACCTGTAAATTTATTTTTCTAACTGTTATAAAACTTTGAATTAAATAAATATTCCTAATTTAGAAAATTCTAAATAAAATAAACGAAATCGGTTTAATAATAAATTGTTATCTCAACTAAATGTTTGTTGATTGCTGAATAATTCAAACATAGAGCGGTTAGTGCTTGTATCATCAATAATATCTTCATATTTTATTACTACTTTAATTTATGCTGAATACAAAGATAATAAGTACTTTGGTAGTAGTGTTCTGCATTAATATTTCAAAGCTGAAATGAAATTTTGTGATCGATCTCGCTCATTACGCAATTTTCAATCGATCCTTAAATTCGAAAATATGCAAAGACTAATTTCGCTTATCAGAAGGTGTAACCAGCTAGGAACACAATTGACACAAATAAACGACAAAATAAATTGAACAGTGGATAAATATTAACAAATGCGCATGTAAATATATGCAATGACGTGGTTTAAAGAAACTACCAAACACATAAATATGTTAAGACTAAAATTCCCGAATTCCTAATATTAAAAAAAAACAACAAAGTAGCTAAAGTTCTACTTTGAATGGACCATAATTAACGTAACAATAACAAAAAAAAATGTACTTAAAAGATAATCGTACTTGTCTTGGTTCAATAAAATTTAAATCTAATTCTTACGTATCACATTAATTAATCCTTTTTCGGTGCGGTAGTTGTAGTCCATATGATCTGCTTTCGGTAATCTTTTTAAATTCTTAGATGCA
The DNA here is from genome assembly GCA_036346205.1 of Vesta saturnalis. Classification (NCBI taxonomy): domain Eukaryota; kingdom Metazoa; phylum Arthropoda; class Insecta; order Coleoptera; family Lampyridae; genus Vesta; species Vesta saturnalis. Next base: position 1,552,223 of record JARFJB010000889.1, read on the forward strand.
CTATGTACAAAACACAAGATGTAGCCGTATTTGCCTACGCACTTGGCTGCAGTACTCACTAATGTAGTGTCTATGGTTTGTTCACTCGCATACCGGGTATAGGAGCTCTTTAGCCTAACATCACATCACCTTATGCTGTGATGTTTGCCCTTCAAAACGTTTACCACAATGAAAAATGGTTACTGCCATATACACATTAAAGTTTTTATTTGCTTTTATACAATCCATTTGGTATTTCTAACGATTGTACACATTCAATGTCAATGATGATCACCAATAGCTTAACTAAATTTTACAAACTTTTCTTTCAGTCACTTAAATGTTTACCTTTACTTTTCTTTGTAATAATATTAGATTGTAATGATCGTAAAGTTCATCACATATTAATTGTCTAATCCTAGTACAGAAATTCCTATCAAAACTTATTTCATTTATTTCCACAAACTGAATGTAGTATTGTTTATAAATCCTATCAGTTTCCCACTCCTTTTCCCTCTCCTAGTAAATCCTCTATAAATATCCGCGCTCTCCTTCACTCATCTTATTCTATGTCAATTCGAATTTAATTCAACTTGATCTAGAAATCCTAACCAGTGAATATAAAATTACCTGCCTGCTTATTATAACCTGCATGCCATTAATTCCATTCTAACCTGCTTAACATATTTCCTGATCTCTCGATATCCTAGTGCCAGTTATCAAAATAATTCTCCAGAAACGTAAGTAGCTATTTGCACTTTCTCGGTGTTTGTACCACGAGGAGTAGTAAGTAGTTACCCAGTAACGTGATTCTACTACTGGTGGCTTCGGCCCCAAGAAGTAAAGCTACATTACGAAGCCCCTTTCCTGTATAACCCTAGTATCCGAGAAACAATCTCCAATCTGCCATATCGCTGTACGTACCTCAAAGGATAGGTAAAGATTGTTAATAGTATTGCTTTATTAATGGTGGTTTTGATCCCAATTATAAGGTAATCCTATACTGTGACATCCCTATAATTTTCCCTATTACCCTTGTATAAACCTGATCCCTATCTAACATCTGTTCGGTGTTACTACCACGAAGGGTGTATAGAAATCATTAGATATCCATTTAATCCAGATTCTCAATATAATACTCATACCGTTACCAGCTTAGTGTAAATCGCATACCTATAATTTTCCCTATTACCCTTGTATAAACCTGAGCCCTATCTAACATCTGTTCGGTGTTACTACCACGGAGGGTGTATAGAAATCATTAGATATCCATTTAATCCAGATTCTCAATAGAAAACTCATATCGTCACCAGACACTTATCCGAATACCACTTACCCCTATATCCTCCCTCTGTTACACACCCTCTTGAACTCTTGTCCGAACTGCTACCACCTGGTATCGAAACCAAATTATCCACTCACATGGTCCTGTAATTTCAAGATAACACCCCCAGGATAAACTTCACAGAAATTTAGTGCACCATATTTCCATTTCACATGATTTACACTTTATATTAAAATTTCTCCATTTAGTTACCCCATTAATCATAATACACCAAAACAGTTAGATAAATCACATTGTATTATACATAGTTCATTTAGTACAATTGTGTGCAATCTATTTTAATAATATCCATTAAAAATTGATTCACATTCCAAACACCCAAATTTTACAACACTAACCAACAGCTGATTATAACAATTGCAAATGTTAGTGTAGGTCAAGGGTTATCCTAACCTGTTTAAGTACAGCAACTTTCCCATCAATGTCAAACAATTATATTTCATTGATTAAACCTGCTCTAAGTCACATAGATTTCACCCCTATACTTGTAATTACCTACAAATTCATTATCTAATAGAAACATAATAGAATCACTGTCTTACCTGATTGAAGTTGCTACTGCAGTTTCATAAAAAAACCACTCGGTCCATTCATCTTCTCCCCCACCAGTAACCCGACCGAAAGTCATCATTGTTAATTAATTATTATTACACTTACTAAAAGAAAAACCCTCGGAAAATAACAGACCCATGCTTAATGACAATTGTTACAGCTTGCGACCAAGTGAAGTCAAACCCGAAGTCAGATTCCGACATCGGACTCAAACTACAAAACGGAGTGCAATTTTATTTTATACGACAGAATAAAATTGTTTGTTTTTATATTATTTAACAGTATTATTTTTTTTTTCAGTTCACAAATTATACTCTTAATATACTTCTTATATATTGTGTTATTTGATTCTAAATCCGGGCAACCCAACATACACTGGAGTGTTGAAAATTGCAAGCTGAACCTCCTCTGTGATATTGAGCTAGCAAACCAGGGCAACAGGGCAATTAATAAAACAATTATTGTACACTCGTTTAGGGTGTTACAAGGTCACGCGTCCCACAATTGAACGCTAATAACAAAATATTTGCTGTGTTAACTTCTAATGTGCCTAAGCACTTTTTATTTCTTAAAGAAAATCACTAACGTTTTCCTTCAAATCACAATGTATTAAATTATTTATTTATGAATGTCTATACGATTTATTCCCTTATCAGTTAATGCAGTTGCTATGCATGCTCTGCTAAACTATAATTTTCACAAATAAACTCCCACACTAACCATTCTAACGGTTAAAACTCGCGCGCGACTATTGCTCAAGATCTGCTTGAACTATCTAAAACCTATAATCAACTAACCAACTAACAACTAACTCCTCAAATTTGACACTCGCTTATATACCTTTTACCTGCCATATTGCCAATATGTCACAATAAATTCGCGCTCACATCGAAGTTCACCTATCTCAACTGAGTATTTCGTGCATTTCTTTGCCGCGTCAAAGGTTCCAACGTGGACGAAGACAGCTAACGATGCGAAATAAACGTAGCCATCTTGTATTACTTTGTAAATCCACTAACAAATTTCGGAAGAAACCATCAATTGCAATTACATTCACACTGTAGATTAACCAGATTATACGTCAACTTTCTATGCAAATCGCACATGTGCACGAATTCTATTTCCGCAAAATTTAGCGAACTCCCTCACATTCTATCACTTCATTCTTGAACATACAGCGATTTACCATTATTGCACAATATTATAAAATTTCTACCAACAAAAATATGCGTACATATTCCTTAGTGCATGTTAATAAAATATCAGTAAATCATTACTCACCCACTCATACGTATACAACCATTTCTTTTAGTCCAAATTCCTTTATACACAGTAGCAAAAAGGCCAGTAGTTTTACAAGTGCCGTATCAATCAAAATTTACTCAAAACATTATTTCTGAACCAAATTTAACCCTTTCAACACGAAAATCTTTCTACAGCATTCAAATATTCCTTCACAGGCTAACCTATGCCTGACTGAATTCCAGTGGCGTATCAATTACACTAACTTATATTACGCATACACAAAAAAATTCTTTTCATGCAAACTCACTTCAGCTAAATTCAAAACACGTTACATACGTTATCAAAATATTACACATACACAGTGCATCAAAGTAACCTTACAATTTTCTCACTGCTTTTGTGTACATACACACACACACTAGCACGCACGCACTCACTGACGCACGCACGACCGACTGCCGACCCGCACGCACGTACGCACGCAAAAACGCTCACAATCACGTACGCACGGACGTACGTATACACACACACATACAGACACACACACACACACACGCACGCACACACACACACACACACACAAAACACACAAACAAAGATACACACACACACACACAACACACACACACACACACACACACACACACACACACACACACACACAACACACGGACATAAAATGAAGATCCGTTAAAGTCTCAATGTCGACTTTTTACAGTCCTGTAGACTATATGAACTACAGTAAAGGGAAGGTATTGCTATCATGAAAGAATTGGACCTCGAAATTTTGATATATCTTCACGGTTTAAGGGTCCTTAAATCCATTTTGCCCATTTTTGGCATGTGTGTGTGCATGTCTATGTAAACGCTATAGAGGTCAGGCCGTTTGGGCTGGAAATTTGGCATAGGGCTATTATGGCAAAATCGTATATCCGTATCAACTTTTGGGACATGTAGGGCTACCGGAAGTACTTGTTAAACTACACAGTTTTAAAATTTTTTCAAGTAAACTAGCCGCAAAATTTATTACACACATGACAGGCACTGAAAATCTATTGTATTTAAAATTTCATGCTAATCAGGGCACCAGAAATGACATTTAAATAAAAAACTATTCTTATGTAAATTGAAACGTTTAACTAAGGTTTTCGACTGGGATGCCACAGTATCAATAAAAATCGCGAAAAAACGGAACGAGAGTATCCACCGACAAGGAAGTTAATTTTTTTTTTTTTTTTGTTAAAATTTTATTTTAATATTCATTAGTATGCATTTACACTTTAAAATAGCGCACATATTCAAAATGTTGGATAACCGTTAAACATTAGAATCTATTTAAAAATGTATTTTGATGTGTTTCTTTAGGTATAAGGCGTAGGACATTACCTACATTCATATTTGAAAGTGCATCTTAAAACACTGTTAAGATATGCATTAAACAAAAAGACAACATCCTTAAGAAATTTTTGTTTTAGAGTAGAATGGAAGTATTGAAAGACATGAAATCAAATAATTTCAGTGTCATTTTTGCATTCTACGTAGAGTTTTATTATATAATTATATAAATCCGCTAGTACTGTTATGGTACATGTTCACGGGAACGTTGAGTGGAGATAGTCCAGATTTTTTCATAATTGCAATGCCTTCTTGTTACTATGTTTCGTATCGTATAAGGGAATGTAAACAATGGTAGTAAACGAAAGTCCAAAAGTTAGTACCTACTAATTAATTTATCATGAATGTGAAAAGAAATATTAGTTGCAGCACATATACATGAAACATGAAGAAATTATTGTTTAGATGTTATTTCGATAAGCCATATTATTTGTTTTAACACAACACGATCGAGCACCACGTTGGGCGCAAAGAGATTCTATCTGTATCTTGTTCAAAGTGATATTTGAACATAGCTCAATGGATTCCACAGAACAAAAAAATATATATACGGTCTAGCTCAGCTGATCTTTGAGGATCACTAAAGCAGTAATGCACTTGATGCGTACGTGTTGTGACCGTACAGTATAAATACACCCGAGGCGCTACGTAGTTTTAAATTAGACAGTCCTTAAGCTACGAAATGGGGAAATGAAATTGTAAGGGAATACGTATAAGTAAATACAATAAACAAAAAGACACAATAATTAAGTAAAACACAATACTGAAATCAAACTGTGATTAAAAAAAGTAGAAAAACTCACAAACTAAATTATATATCAATCCCGTTAAAGGAGTCCTAAAAAAGAAGGAAGGAAACAGAGTCATTTATTAAAAATTCTATGTCAATTCCAGTTCTTATATTATTATGAAATTTACACCGAATATCTCGAATAAATCATGTAAGTGAAAATGTATATCACTTTAACATATAGGTGTAAACGTTTAACAGCTACAGTATCACAACATTAAATTGTTATCTATTAGGATAGCGCATTCAGGGCACCGTTAAGGGATACAATTTGTTATCTATTTCAGAAAAGAAAACAGGTTCCAGAAAGAAACTTGCAAAATAGCTAATTGTAACTGAATGTCAGCAAAATACATGATTTAAGCTAATGGGGTAGGCCACACAGCTTATCAATAGTATAAAGACACTACATATAGTTGCGCTGATTCATCTGTAAGTAACATGTGTCTTAACTTTTCTTAAAGAAAACAAAACATTCGTCTTCGTAAGACTGCTACCACTCCTTTAACTTACATGTGTTATTGTTATTTTATTCTTAAAAATTATCATTATTATTAAAAATTTAAGTAAACCATAAAAGTAAAAGAAACACATGGAAATTTGAATACAACGCAGGTATGTTGTACTAAAACACTTATAGTTATGAAAGTCAGTGTAGTGGTAAAGTAGTTTATGATCGCACAGCTTCAGTTCTTTACAATGTAGCTTACTTATATTTCAATAAAGAAAGTTTAACACACTTTTGCTTTTGCAGATAGGAGAAGTATGTAGCGAAGAATACCGACTTCACTGCAGCATCAAAATGAACGGACGTTAGGTTAATGTATACCCTCAGGATAGGTAAAATAAATTATTGAAGTAATTAAATAAACACCGGTTGTCTTTCAAAACTTCACCTGACTCAATTACACACAAATTATAATTAATTATTGCCATTAGATAGTTGACAAGCTAAAAATGGGCAGAGTTAAGTGATGTCTTTAGATGAAAGGGGTGACATACCTATTCAACGTACTAATACAGAAGTATTCATAAAGATGAGGCAACATTCATCAATAAATTAAGCTTCGAGAAATCTCATATTGAATGAAGCAGTTTATAAAACTAAAAACTTCATAGCTTTCTTCTTTCATTCACGAGAACCATTTTAACCTCAAACGTAAAAAGAAAGTAACAGTGCTAAACGCACCTGTACAGATCACACTTCCTATTTCAGAAATCGCATTAGAGAAATTTTTTTTTGAAACACTCGAAACATAAAAATTCGAGATTGTGAAATGAAAATACTGGAAGTGGGAAACAATTTCAAAAATGTGTACTATAGCATTTAATAATTAAACCGACGTGTAAGTCTCAATTTTAACATTGATCTAAGCTAACAAATACAATAAAAAGTTATGTGGTGTGCATTCAGAGATTGCAAAATGATAATAGGATTTACTGTAACAATAAGTATGAATTTTTATCTTTTATGATTTATTTATATGATAAACGTAACTGTGTCAGAAAATTCTAGTGTTAAGGAAAGGCACAAGCAAAATAGTTAAATTTCCCTTCACCTTAAAGTTGACGTTTAGTGACTAAGCTGCATGGGTAAACCACAAGCATGAGTACTAAGAGTTGATTTTCATAAATCTGATTTAAAAAGTTTTCAGAGGTTTCAATACACAAGATTGTGTTTTTCTTTTTTAATATTTTTTTTGGTTTAGTAAGGTTCCGTATCTGACACCATAAACGTGGGCAATAAAATTTTATCTATTCTGTGCGTGTATAAAATTTTCATAAGTTATATCTTTTGGCCCAAAAGCAATTTAGAACACAATAAGGGTTATGTAATTTACTCCTACCATTAATTAGACGATGGAAAATGTAAACGTTGAATTGGATTACATCTACTCTCACATGATTCGTAATTTAGCTAACACTTATTCTCCTAGATTAGATCTTTCATTGCAATTTCGCTATCATTATTTTGTTAATATCTGTAAAAGAATATAGTCTCCTTTAATGTTTATTTATAGTACAGTGTATGCAGCTTTAACGATCTTATTATATTCATAACTTTATACCGCCAAAAGAATAATAGCGTGGAACGTCAAGATTTCAGCACTATAATATATAAAAATAAAATTTAAGATACCGCAACCACTTTAAAATATGAAAAGTGTAGTAAATAACCTAAAACTTCTTTCAACATTTTTGCTTTGCAAAGAATGTTGGAACACCTGCGATCTTTATTTAAAACTTATAAAATAATATGAAAAGGAATAGTTACGGTACATTAAGTATATACTTTTAGTACAAAGTTACCTTTGATCAGACTTCACTCGTAACCACTGAATTGATTTGCTTGCTCATCGCCCCTTTGCTTTGAACTTCCAAACTTTATATTGTAACTTTTTGCGGTTTTGACTAAAAAAGTCCCATATTTGATATATTCACAAGTATAAAATATCAAAAGTGTACGCGCTTTTTGTTTATATTAAATTATTTGAGGCCTTTTTGATTGTGTGTCTATTTATATTAACGTAAACTGGATACACTTTGATGTAAAATGAGTTAATGGAGTATACCTAAGTGTATCCGCATTAATTCAAAAGTAATGAATAGATATGGAGTTGTATCAAATGTAAATACATTCTTTTCTGCAAAAGGAGTCTCAAATTTAAAATTAAACCAATCTTTTAAAAAACTTTCGCGAAGTTCAACAAATTTTTTTTAATGTTTGCATTACACAAGAACTTTTTATTCAACTTATAATTAAGAAAATATCATCTTCATTTTGGTGTCTGGTAAGCATGGTTCTCGTGTGGCGATTTTTATCGGTCAACTAAAAATCGCTTCTGAATTGAATTACAATCGTTTCATGAGAACGCTCTTTCAATAAAAGTTGATCAATTTTTGTTGAACGGTAAAAAGTTGCCTGGCTGTCAACTTTTCCTCTCAAGTCGCCGCAATTCAATGACGTCATCGCGCGGGTTGAATCTTTTTGAACGTGAGAACGACACAGGTCGAGTCGAAAGCGATTAATCTTCGTCAAAATTATTCTTGTTTGTGATACCTAGTGCATATGCAAAATTACTTCGTGTAAAAAGGGTTTTAAATGGAATGATGCTTTAACCTTCAAGTTCCTAGATCTTTATCAGCAACTTGAGTGCCTCTGAAATCAAGCTCTTGATATTTACAAGAACAAAGATGCTAGAGAAACTGCGATTCAAGCAATCATTGTCGACATGGAATGCGAAGGGCTGAATATTGACGACATAAAAAACAAAATAAAAACTCTAAGAACTATGTACAAAAAGGAACTCAAGTCTATAAAAAGCGGGGCTGGAACAACTAATATTTATAAACCAAAATTAGTCTGGTTCGAAAAAGCAGACAGTTTTCTGAGAAACATATCGAGCACCCGGACAGCAGCTTCAACGTGGTAAGTGCATGTTCTTCGTTATCTGTTAAAATTACAATTAAAAAAAAATTCAATGTTATATATCTATACAGTTCGTTCCAGATTCGTTCGACACTGTTGCTAACTCCGTTATTGTAGAAATTAGATAGGAGGTGTCGGTTAAATTACCAAACTTAATCTTGAACACCGTGTATACTAGTGCAATATTTTGAGTGAATTACAATAACGGGATCAAAACGTAGAAAAAGTAAGATAGGCAGAGAAATTAAACAAGCATAATATTTGTTCACATAAGTTATATTTTCTACTTTATACTAAATGGCGTTGTCTGAAATAAAACTGTCATCAATGAATCATTTTTTCTTTCCAAGGCACAGCTCCACCGGCACAAAAATAATCAGCATAATTTTCCCGCAATGTAGCAGCGTTCCTTGAATAATTGTGCTACCGATTTGTCCCAAGTTTCTTAAAGCTTGATTTGTTTGGCAACGAGATCACCACGTACCGGTTATGCCCAATGAGTCAGTGGGTGTGTAACTTTCGGACGAACGTATTTGTAACCAATTATACAATGCACAACAAGCTTTGATGCCATCATTGACCTTTTAATATTTAGCGCTATAGGCTAATCAAATTCCGAATACATTGTCCTCAATTCGACGTGCTCTTGATAACCTATAATTAACATTTTTTTATTTTTTTTGTCAGATGTGCATTTGTTGCAAATGGTTTGAGATTTTTTCTTGTTAAAGGAAGCACACCGTCCGCTATAAACACCACATTTTCTGGAAAATCTAACATGTATTCTTGTAACGCATCATTCAAAGATAACTTGGCAAAAACAGCTGCGTCATTGGCTCGCCCCATTCGCCCCGATATCAATATACCGGACACATTAATTTGCTTCAACCCTCGCAAACAATATCACACTAAATGTCCCTTTATAATTATAAAACACCGCAGCAGTTCCAACGCCATTCTTTCCATTCTTTTTGGTACCTGTAACAAAATTTTATTTTCAGGATACAGCAACGACTGAATGTATGGATGATGAGAACAACCAAGCAAGCGGGGACGCATCTCAGGACCATTGCAGTTATGACGAGGCCGCATCTACATCAACTACAGCTACAACGAGAATTGCCCAGTTTTCTGTTCCAACTCTGACTCACCCACCTCATGCTATCCGGAAACAATCTTCGTAATTATCGCGTTTCCTGTAAACGTAAGCTTTCTGATATCAACCACACCATAGTCAGGCTAAATGCAATACTAACTAATGATAAGAGGATGAGTTTTACTGCTTTGGAAAACTAATTGCCTGACAGCTAAGAAAAATGTCAGAACTAGAGGCGTTAATGTGCATGGAAAGAATAGAAGAATAGAAGAAAATTTTGAGAAATGCTTCGCCCACATCGTCGTCTCCCCGCTATTATAGACATCACCTTCTCCTGTAGAGTCTGAAGCGTACTCTCCTCCACAGATGTCTGAGCAAGATTCTAGGAATGGGTTCTCCAATAGGATGGTTGAAGTATCGAGTCAAGATGATGACATAATTCTGACGTACTTCAGGCAGCATTTATGCATTGGTGAACAAAATACATTTATAAATATGCATTAATATTAGAGGGAAAAGGAAAATTACCTGTGTTATTAGACTTACCTTGATAAATTCTTATAAGGCACTATATATTTCTTCTTATACATTTTTTATAAAGTTGAAAATTGTATTTATTGGAACTCGGTAGAGGTATACAAGGCTGGAATATACTAAATATCTTAAAGTGATCTGTAATTTAAGTTCTGCTGAAATAGCTTCTCGCATGATCGTACCCTGTTTTCATATCTTTGCCCAAATTTTAGCAAGAAGTTCCTTGAACGTGACCTCGCTCATACGCAGATGGTTCCTGTATCCGGACTTATCTTCAACTGCCAGTTCTTTTAAAAGCGTATGTGATGCTCCTAGTAGGTCTCTCCTTGATATCCAATTCCTCATCCGACATTTTCGTTTTTTTCTAAATATCTCTTTTCTTAAAGTCGTTTTCAATTCCTCAAATAAAGTACTTTTAATTTCCCGTACACAAGTTTGCACTGCTTTACTTGGCGCCATTGTGAAGTAACTGCCAATTCGGTCCGATTATCGTTTCAACTGTGTGAACGCAAATCACTTGCGAATTTTCTTGATCAACAAAGATCGTACAATTAAGATCGCCTCGTGAGAACCTTGCTTTAACAACCAAGAAAAAAACCCACGTATAATAATAAGAAAATTGTGATAACTCTAATTCTTAGCTATTCTTTCAGGGCACTAATAACTTTTTACGCTGCTACCACGGAGGTAATACTTTGAATTTTTTATACATTTCGCAGGTAATCTTTTGACCACTTCATACAAAAGTTATTTTGCTTTTGTAATGTTATCTTTACTTTAGATGCATTTTAAATTGGTTTTTAGAATTAGGAATCGTTTCGCTGTCTACTTATCGCTTGTGAATGCAGTCCTATTTACTTTGAAATTCTGAACATTATTATCTTTCAACCTACACATACCTACATAATTATGTAGGCATTAGAAGGTTATGCAATCGACATTTTTTCACTAACGTAAATCGACTTATTAGCTAATTCGCAAAATTTCACCAAAATTGACGGTGTGTGTATGTACGCGTGCGTGCGCGCTGCGTGTGTGCGTACGCAGGTGTGTGTGTGTGTGTGTGTGTGTGTGTGTGTGTGTGAGTGTTTGTGTGTGTGTGTGTGTGTGTGTGTGTGTGTGTGTGTGTGTGTGTGTGCTGTGCCTGTGCGTGTGCGTGTGCGTGTGCGTGTGCATGTGCGTGTGCGTGTGCGTGTGCGTGTGCATGTGCGTATGCGTGTGCGTGTGTGTGTGTGTGTTTCTGAAACTGTATATTTTAAAGGTATAAAAATACCATCATATAGACCTTAAATATGTTGATTAATTATGTTCTATGCAATTTTTTGGTACGCGCGTAATTTAGCGGCAAAAAATTCCTAATGTAGATTTCAAGTGTTAGCTCAATTTTTTTCAATACCTGAATGACGACTAATTTCATAAGAAAATGTGTAGACATATTTTTTAAAGAAAATTTTATTTTACTGTACAAAGTTTCTGATTATAAAGCCAACTACGTGTAAAAATTAATTAAATAGTATTGAAAATGCTTAAATTGTATTGCTGGTATTTCATACAAACGGGTGGCTCTGGAATTATTTTTAAGTTAGCATCTGTATGTCTATTAACCTATCGTAAGGCACGTATAAAAAATACGTTTTGTGGAACAGCACACGGCCTTCCAACCTACAAAGGGAAATTAAAAGAAATGAAATAATTTTAATAACAATTCTTTTAAGATAATTCTGCAGTCTCTTTTTTAATACATTCATTACAAAAATAGGCAACATTGTAAAAACAAAAACAATAATCTATGTCAAACAGACTTCATGCTAGATAGAGGTTAATAGACATCTAGATGCTAACACAAAAAAGTCCAAAGCCGCCCGCTTCTACAAAAATTATAACAGGTTAAGCACTTTCATTCATGTTTATTTAATATTTACATTTATTTCACTTTACATTTAAAGAACTTTATAAAGAAAAGTTATGTAAAATTAAATATTCTTTAAAAAGTATATCTACACATTTTCTTATAAAATTAATCATTATTCAGATATTCAAAAAATATGAAGTAACAATCAAATTCCACTGTAGTAATTTTTTGCGGCTAAATTACGCGTAGTATCAAAAAATTGAATAGATCATAATTAATCTATAAGACTAAAATGTATATATTGGCACTTTTATATTTTTGAAATATACAGCTGTTTCAAAAATACATGTATCACCGTATATCATCATGCCCGTTTGATTTTTATACATAAAAATAAATCAAATTATTGTTGTCATAAATCTGTTCATAAGTTCAATATAGAACAAGGACACCTTGCGCTGCTATCTTGGATTTTGTGGGACAACTCACCTTTCGCTTTTTTACACGGCCACGTGGGGTTCGGAGATTCCATAATTATTATTAAATTTTTTTTAGTCCCATCTACAGATTGTGACCTAATTTATTTATGCATTGGGGGTTGTATTTCAATAAGGGTCCTAGTCTTGTAAGACGAGAATCTGTTCGGGGGCTTCTTAATACGTGTTTATTATTAAACAGTTATACAACTTCATTTATATTAATTGAAAAGTGACAGTCGTCGACATCGTGTTAATTAATGTATTCACAAACATTTTAAAATTTTACTGTCTTGGATTTTTGTGGCCCTGGGACACCTTGGCAGCCATTTTTTTATATTTCCACGTGTGGATCGTATTTTGGTCTATTTTGTAAAGCTAATAAACGGTTGTATAATTTCTGATATTAAAGAAACTAATCGAGATAAAGATAACATACAATTGATTTTAAATACGCTGTTAAATTCTATATAATGATAATAAAACAGTTAAGGGGTATTGCGTAATCAGTTAATTAACTTGTTGTTATACAAAAGGGAATGTACGATTTCGCCATTGGACGTAAACAGTAACAATAAACACTGTACATATTTAGGTACATGTATATTTCGAGGCTTTTAGCTATCACAGACTGAATTAGTCGGAGAGATGCAATGTAATTACGAAGCTGTATAATTAAATTAAATTACTAACTCAGAATAAAATGTGTATCAAATTCCTCGTGTAAATCGTCAACAACCAAAACCAAATATATATTTGCGCAAACAGGTTATTTAGTATTGTGATGTATGCAGCGAATTGCCTGTGTCTTCTTCTTTAAGCTAAATTTCACCTCTGTATTATTTTACATACATAAAAATTCTGTCTCATCAGAAATACCTCTGTCAAAAAAAAACGGCTTTAGATTTTATAATCAGGTTAAGCATGCACTCGACCGCTTATTAGAGTACTATTTTAAAATTTTCGGGTTTTGCCGATAATGGGGTTGTCATACCATCACATAAGCCCATTTTACATACAAGCTCTGCCTTAGCAGAAATACCCCTATCAAAAAGGAACTTAGATTTATAAATAGGCCCATAGGGAATATATTAAAGCGCGGTTACAGAAACAAGTAGCGTACACTATACATAAACCTGTAGTGAGAAATTTACTCGAAATAGGTACATTGTGAGTAACATTTTTTTTGAGTTATGACAGGCGAGGTCTTTGCGGTATGAGAAATCTAAGTAAATATAATGACAGGTATAACTATATACTGACGATTATCGATGTATTTAGTAAGATGGGGTGGACACGAGCTGTGAAGCTGAAAAACTACATGTTCTATAATCGACGTATTTTTCAAAGATACGAAAAGATACCTCAAAGTGTACAGACGGATAAGACTTTATTGCGAAAGTGTCCAGCAATTCTTTAATAAACATCAAATCAAATCATATAGGGAAATATAGCGATGCGGTGCTTTCATATAGGTAAGAATCGCACCCAGTTAATGCGAAAGTCAATAACCTTTACACATGATCTCTCTCAAGGCTTTATTTGCGGTAAAACCTACGATGCATCGTTGAGGTAACTGGCTCAGGAAAACATTATCCAATTATTTTCATTGTATGCCCACATATATAGTTAGTACTTTTACTTCGGTTCTTGTAACAGAGTATTTTGCTGTAGTTGTTTCTAAGGCTTTAGCGCGTGCAATTAGAATGGTGGGATTTATTCGCATACCTCTCACCAGTAAACTAGCGTCCATAATTCGGGTCTTGTAGTTTGTTTCTTTGTCTGTGTTGGTATGTTTAGGGGTTGACGTGTTTCGGTGTTTATTTCTTTGCTAGTTTTTGTATGTGAATATGTTAGTTGGCTTCTAAATTTTTGCATGTTTGAGCTACTTAGGCATATTTTCTGCATGTTTGAGTTGCTTAGTAGTATTTTCTTCTTAGGGATGTTTGAAGGTTTGTAGATATATGTTTGTGAATTTGTAGAATAACTTGTTTTCTAATTTCTTGTTGGTCCTATGAATGGTTATTTGTTTACAAGTTACTTTATTTTAGGCGTTTTCTTGTTTGCTTCTTGGCTGCTGCCTTTTCTGGACATTTTACTTTCTTTGGTATGCTTTATTGTCTAGTTTCTTTGTTTTGTGGATTGCGCGTTTGCATGTCTATATATTTCGACGTTTGGTAACATGATTATTTGTGTCTATATATTTTGTGAACATACATGTTTTGTATTGGAGTATTTACTTGATTGCTATTTTCTTTTGCTTGTGTTTTGGAGGCTACGTTGGTATGTTTTCTTACATTTTTTGGGTGGTGTACGTTTATGTATTTAAGTAACTTGTTTCCCAACTTTTTTTGGTATGTTTGGGATTTGCATATTTGGATACCTACTTGTTTGCTAATTTCTTCTTCATTGATAAATATATATATATATATATATATATATATATATATATATATATATATGTATATAACGGGAAGTATTTTGACTTATTTTGATAATAATAAATAAAAAACGGAAGTGCATTGTAAAGGAAAGAAATACATATTTTACTAAGCTTTTAATACAAAATAAAAGGAAAAAGATTAAAACATGTTGTAAAGTTGTAATTATGCCACAACGTCAAAAATATGGCAACACATGTTCTTGAAAACTGAACGTATTCACCGTTGCAGATAATATCAGCACATACACATTAGTTTACTTTGTTCACATATAACCAAATAAGTATGTCTAAGCACGCTCTCCACTAATTACCTACATAACACGATAAACAAGTATTACATACCTATAAAGATATACATATTTTTTTTATTATTAGTACATAATATTGTAAATGACTTTGCTTTACAATAATTAAATTAAAATGGTTTATTTTAATTTGCCTCGGTCTAGCTCAAATCGGGTCTTGTCTTAACAAGACGAGAGTGGTTCGTATTTTGGTGCTTAACACTGTACACTTTGAATAATTACAACAAAAATATTTTAAACGAATATTACCTATTTCTACAAAACTAAATAATCAGGTGCTAAACTAAATAAATTAACAACAACTAAAGAAAAATCTGATCTTAGGTTACCCGGGATGTCCTTCTTGGCAGCACCCATTTTGATTGGTCCCCCGTGGACGGTAGTGGTGATTATTGACTCCTGAGCCGTTTCTGTGGAAATATAAATTATTGTGGTTCAATTGTTAGTGTGTTATGACCCAAAAATCCTTACAATGACGATTTAATTTGGTTTATTACGACCGTTCAGGCCGGCTCTGTAAACGGCGGCGTGGTATTTGTCAGGTGGCGTGTAATATTCTACGTATTATCTAAGCAGGGGCCAACGATCGCGTTGGTGTTTGTAAGCAGGTCAAAGAGAAAATCAATAATTTAAAGTAACCTTGGTGCGCATGTCTATTCTTGTATGTGATTTGGCTTTCAGACTGACTGGATGTGAACTCAGTACTTGGAATGCTTCACACAGGACAGGTTAATATTTATCTCAGGATTTCTTAATTAATTGAGAACGTATTTACAGTAAGTAATGAATATCTAACATTTAATTATGCCCGGAAATAGGACGCATTAATTCTTTATTAGAAAAAGCGTCTGTTTTTGTTAAGCGGGTATAACTTTCTTATTCTACCTATTAACTACAGGGAAGACGGAGTGTATCACGATCTTTTACGTTAGTTGTTATTAAAAATTGCTTCTATTATTAATTGTTGTAAACGAATTAATCTGAGGCGAGCTTACATGACCTTTTAGGATTGCGTGTACTAAATTGAACAATTCTGAGAATTGTTTCCGACGGAATGTAGGTGTCTTAAGTTCGTGATTATTCTCGGGATTAAAATGAGAGACTTTACACGTATAATGTGCGTAATCTATTCGGATGCTGGTAAATTAGTCAGGCCTTCGGGAACGAAATAATGGATAGCTTTTCGTTGCACGAAAATATACTCGCGATACAGGAATGTTTATTTTACCGGATTTCCTTTATTAAGAAATATTATTAGAAGAATACCTAACAAAATTTACATGCGATTTGCGAGACGCTGGAGCACGTTTGATGTACTTTATTACGTAAACGCACCACGGGTTCGTCTTTGTTTAACTGGTGGATCACGCGGGTGATCTCTAAGAATACGGCTTCTAGTATTTAAATTCTCTAGGTGAAGGCGTCGCTTGTTTGTATTGCTAATTTCCCTCAGGATCTGGTCGGTGTATTGTATGTGTAATATATGTTTAATGGGGAGCCCTTTATAAGATTCTGGGTCCAGCCCGTCGACTTCTGTACAAAGGGATCTCCTGGGGAGCGGTAGAATTAGAGCGAGTACCCTTCTTGCCGCTGGAGTAAATGGAAGATGACCATAAGGCGTTATCCCGTAGTTACAACGTCCTGGTTTGTGTGTGTATGTGTGTAGAAGGTACCTTCAGGCTTTACAGCCTGTCGTGTCTTCTAGTGTGTATATGCTGGCAGAAGGTAACTTCAGGCTTTACAGCCTGCCGTTTCTCTAGGTGTCTGGTGTAATGTTTAAGAAAAGTGGTGCATTAAAACTTACGTGCTGCTAACCTTAACGTGTATCTCAACCAACAGTTTGATTGTATAATGCTGATTTACTGGTGACGGCGGCGAAGTAACGCGACTAAAGATATACGACGGTTCAAGATGAACGGATGCGGTAATCGACAGGTCAGTGACGTACACAACGAAACTAACTACGCAGGCGCGCGAGGTCTGGATCTCGGTTCTAAATTCTAGATGCTGGAGACGCGGAGTAGCAGGAGTAGCATGGAGTAGCGGAGTCGTGGAGTAGCAGGACTGGAGTAGAATTTCTTCCGGTAGCGCCGCGGTTTTCATAGCTAATTCGCGGTGGGTGGATCCGGCTTCTATGCAGGGGGTCCCTGGCTATGATTGGCTGAGGGTTCTCGGACGTAAGAGCATTTTATGCTTTTTAATATCTACGTCGGAGGGGATTAAAATTAATTATTCGTGATGCAATATCGCGCAATCTTTTGTAATGGGTTTTGATTTATGCAACTTTATCTTGATTACTGTGGGGCAATTAAAAAAATAATTATTTACAAAAATTTTAATAAAGTTAAGCTGGATCTTTACAATATGATAAATTAAAATTAAGCATAATCTACCTCCGTTAGCCTATGTAAAGCATACTGTAAGTATTTCTTCGCTACGACTCATTATAGTACACTAAACGTAACCACATCTCCTAACAGAATAAAATAAAGAATATATTTTACGAACTTACGGCCACGTTCTAAAGACGCTATAATATACGCCGTACATACACAATATTCATAAATAATTTATAATGTATACTTGTACATTGGTATTAATCCTAATTTTTTGCGTATGTCGTAGCGGCAAACTTCATCAACCGCTTATGAACGAATTTTTCTAATTTCCCAAACTTTTATTTTTTAATTTTGAACATATTTAGTTTATTTTAACGTTATTTTTCTGTAATGTCGAAGCTTTTATCTATTTGGTATACATATTAATATTCTCAGTATTAAAAAGAATGGTTTTATACTAGTTTTTAAGAACACTGCGTGTAAAAAATACCCATTGGACCCAACAGTAACATCTAGCTAAATAACATATCTTCTTTAGAATTTGATTTGCAAAACAAATTCTAAGAATTGAGTCTAAAGATAAGACTCCAACATTACCACATTCCGGATACAATAACATTTTAACTTTCCAAAATGTATACTTGAACATTTAAATTAACTTAGCGCCATTATCGTGAAAGTGAAGAACTAAATATGTACCATATGACCTGATTTCGTTGTTTAGTGATTTTTTAAATATATCCTTGTTATTATCAAAGATAGAAGTTTGCAGTTTTTACTTCCACGTACTACTGTTGGCCTAGATTCCATGGCAAAATCGAAAATGTAGTATCTTCTTTTGTTTTTGACTTATAGCCAAACGTCGATACTTCTACACTTTTTTCAAGGTCGTATACCTCGCTTAATACTATTATACTGATATATTTCGTCAACGGTACTTATATGTTGGGAAGTGCTGAATTCAGTCGCGTGCTTGGAATTTTTCTAGAGGATGCGATTTTGATTGATAATATAAGCCTGCATTTTTTAATGGGAATCAAAGTTGGCTTGTCAACTATCAGATTTCCAAAACTGTAAATATAGACATTCCTGCTAAAACATCGTCCAGATCTTTTTTTCAACCAGACGGTGCCCCAGTCCATAATGCATTGCGGAATTACTTAGAAAATCGTTTCCCAAATCATTGGATTGCAACGTTCGCTTCGGTGTTAATCTACGAGTGGGGAAGGCGTGACAACATCGTTCAAAATAATTGATATTTACGTCACAAATTTAAAATGTAGATAAAGAGGAAAATGTTTATTGGATGGATTGACAAAAGTAATCAGGAGATTTCTTATGGTCTTCAAAAAGGACGTCATTTTGCACGAAGTGTGTTTTAAGAAACTGCGCATTCGAGAAATTTCTCTGTAATTTTACAAAAAAATTATGGTGTAAGGTTACATTCAACTTTACGCCGGTTTTAATTCTCTAATACATACTAAAATAATAATTTAGTATTCGTTTTACGGATATAAAGGTATCTCGTATCTCGACATAAGGTGAGTAGTTTTCACAATTTATTATCCCTTTCGGTTTGTTGCTTAAATAGATAACGATTCTACAATTAGTATTGGTCTCGTAACTACAACGTGGTTTTCTTGTAACGGTATACACGGGTGGTATAACGGGATTACAGATAAATTGGCCTTTTTGCCCCGACTAGCCAGCGTATGGGTGAAGGTCAGATGTTGAAAAATTTTGCACATCCAGAATAGTAAATCGTACGTAAGTCAAAATAGGGGATGAAGACAAAATCAGTTCGGTTTTGGGCGCCAGAATGTTTGGTAGTCAAAATAAGGGTCGTCGTGCCAAAATTACGAGTACATAGCGTGTCTAAACATACAAAAAACATACGCTTACCTATCCGCAATCAATTCCAGGCGTGCTGGACAGCAACTCAGCAAACTACCTGAAATAGGGCTTCAAAATCGCACTACACGCTTGTCAAATAAAAGCGTGGTAAACACTCAATAAAGTTACGTTAATACACCTCAGTGTAAATAATTAGGCATTAAATAATAATCAAAACAAAACAAAAAAATCTATAGAGTGAACTCTAAATGAATTAATACTCAACTAAAAAAATCCAATAAAACACTAAATATTATTAACGCTATTACTCAATAATAAAAAAAACTAACTTCGTTACGTTAAAACTTACGCTTCTAATTTACTTGCAATTTGCAAAAAACTTTTATGCAACACAAAAGGGTCTCCACAGAATTAAAACACATTTATAAAACCTAACAAAGCTATAATAAAATAATATAAATATAAACATACGATAATGCGTATAAACAAAGAAAAAAAACAGAAGCTTAATGGGCGACAGGATGTCTGATCAGAATGCTGCTTAACGCCGTTCTAAATGGTTTTAACCTATATATATATATATATATATATATATATATATATATATATATATTTCGTGGATTATATACCCACACTACAACAGGGTCAATTGCCCTTTAATACTAAAATAAATAACAAGGTGTGAAGGCGGAGCGTCAGAACTATAATTAATTACACTGAATAAAGTTAAAACAACTTAATTTAACAAAAAAAAACGACACCGCTTTCAAACCTTCGTTAACACAAAAAAAATAATTCGAAACACACAAAAATCTTGAAATATTCAATTAAAAAAAACAATATTATGTTACCTTAAAGTCTAGAATTACACCTCTCCTGTGTTACAACAAAAAATGATGACCAATGACTGCTATGACGGAAATGAAATCTTACTGGTCTGGCAAAATGATGAATGAAATGTTGACTATTGTCATTTTAAACGCAAACGATTCCTTGATTGAATCGCATTAAAATGTTACTGCATAAATTAAAAAAAACTTCTTTTAAAATGCTAATAATTTGAGCGCAACTTTTATCTTTTAACTGGTTTTACTTCCACTAATAATCCAAAATGTTAATAACTTGTTTTAAATAACTATAATTTTAATATATTGCGAAAGTTTCTTTATCCTTAAACACGCTTTGTACGGCAATTAGGAGGCACTACAAGAACGTTAATGTTAAAATCCGCAAAAGCGATATAAACCAAAGAGGTCACTGAAGCACTAATAAAACACGACGATGTCCTCTAGGTAACTTTACGTAAAATCGAAATCGGCACTAGGTATAATCCTTTGGAGATGAACAGCTTTAATAAAATCCCTTTACAGGTCTTCTTCAGAAGTAGCTAAACTACCCTTACTACACAAAAAAGTACGTTCGTTAAACACCACAAGGTCCAAAATATCAACGTTCTAAACCACCCCTTAAAGCGTAACAACAAGCGGCACCGTACTAGTACACGAGAGCGCGATCAGTTTCAGAATCACACAAATTATTACCAAAAATCCATCTTGGAATTTTGAATCCCACTACTCATAAAAATCTTATCTAATTTAATTCCACCAATTAAAAAAACGGAAGGGGAAGATTTGATACCCCAAACACAAACTTCGTTTCCATCCGTCAGGGCTCGAGAACTTTCAAAAGCTCAAATGTCAGCAGACTTAACGTGCAAAATATCTCTATGTTTTCCTTAAAGTACGACCAATTAGTCCCACATTCAACCTCTATGACTTAAAACCAACATACTCAATAATAAACTGAACAACTATAACTACTCGTCTTTATGTCGCCAATATGACATCATATACATATAAATCTACACTCTTTCTTTAAATTTTACAAAACTTTCTATTATATTTTACGGAAATCAAACGAAATAAACCCTATTTACACTCATATACAACTATTTACAAATAAACGTTACTCAAACTTCTATAAACGGGAAATAATAAGGAAAAACAACCTAAATTACGGAATAATAATTCACAAACAAAAAAAACTAAAGCTCGCCATACACTTTTCCTAAAGGTCGCTACACGCGTTACACAAATTTATCTATAAAACTCAATTTGACAACAATATATATATATATATATATATATATATATATATATATATATATATATATATATATATATATATATATATATATATATATATATATATATACGGAATCTAACTAAGTGAATAAAACTACAAACAAAATTACGCAATACGTATACAGGGTGTTCAAAATACTCTGACATTCTTCAGGCCCTTTTTGTTCCTTCTTCGCTTTATCCTCGTTCTGGCTTATCTGCGATTCTACAGGGATTTACGCTGACATCGATTCTTCACCGTACCTGAAGACTTCTCACACTAGGGTTGTGAATTGACGGGTAATTCCTTTACTTAAACATGGAGTACTACATATTTGGGTTACAAACGCCTTTCTTGAAGATAACACAAGGGGTTTGGTCTCGTTATTAGTTACGACTGCATTAAGAAACAGCGGGGCTAAATTAAGTAAGGCGTTGGAGTATTCCTATTGGTGAGTTTTTATGTTACTATATTTCGTGACGGAGTCTTGGAGGAAGAAGCAGTCACATGCGAATCCTATATAATTACTTTACGTGTGGCTCATTTCTGGCCTAATGCTTTATAAGCTAAAGGTGTGAATTGGCTTCAAATACTTTCTGGTGCTGATAAAAACTTTAACCTTCTGCATGATGGGTTGATTCCATTAGAGTAATTAGTATTTAATTCTTGGGGTCTATGTCATGCTTCAATCAATTATTCGTGTCATTAGCATTGAAATATCCCCTTTTTTTGCTGTTGCTTAAAAAAAAGAAAAACGAGTAGATTTTTGCATTTGCTATTAATTTAATGCGCTTGAACCTGTTTAATCTCAGTGGTAGACATCTAACCAATTTACGATTGAGTATTGACTGCAGGTAAATAACTTTCGTTTTGAAGAAAAGAAACGTACACTAGCTTGAAGGTGGAACTACGATTCTAGAATCTATATATTTTGTGGTTTCTTTTATTTTGTTTTGTATTTTCTTCGACATCCTAGGATCAGAAGCCTAAGCTGACCGATCCTCTACCTGATAACCGTTCACTTTAATTGTAACGTAGTTTTGATTGTATCGTGGATCATTCCTGATTTGTACAAGTACATATGTAGGTATAGAAGGTTATGCAATCGACAGTTTTTTCACTATCGTTAAATCGAGCTCATTTTATGAGGTTCTACAAAATTTGAGTGGGTGCGCGCGTGTGTGTACGTATGTGTGCGTGTGCATGTGCCTGTATATGCGCGCGCGTATGTGTGAGTGTGCGTGTGTGTATGGATGTGTCATGGTATCCACAATAACTCCAGAACGATAAAATGTACGTACTTTAAATTTCATTTCTTCTAAAAGAGAAATCGAGCGGTGGAGAGGGGGTTTTATTAGGGGCAGTTTTTGGATTTTATTAAATATTTCTGTAACAGTTTCATTCTTCAGATATAAAAAAATGCTGACATATAGACATATGCAAGTAATACAAAACCAACTAAGTCTAACAATTAATTAAATAAAGAAAAATATTTAAACTGTATTATCGAAATTTTATAAAAGTGGCCGGCTTTAGCATTGTTTTAAGTTATCATCTATACGTATATTGACCTCCATCTGACATAAAGTCTTATACGTCTATCTGACGTAGATGATTCTTTTTTACAATGTTGTCTATTTTCGTTATGAACATATTAAAAAAAGAGTATTGTTCCACACCAGATATTTATTAATTTAAATACTATGCTATATTTAAACGTATAAATTTCTAATACATCTAGATTATAACATGTCAAATGGCGAAAGTCTCAATTCTTGCATCTAGGTTATGTCCAAAATTACTGTTATTAGTGAATAATCTTCTTTATCTAAGCATAACTTAGGCCATAACGTGACTTTTTAGATGTGTTTTAGTGTCAAAGGCACTCAGTCCTATTATGAAAGCTTTCCTTTTATAGATGCATAAAGAAATTAATCAAAAACATATCTTTTTGACAACATTAAAATTAATTTAAAACTTCTTATAAATGGCAAAGCGTCTTTTATTAAAACATGTAAGAATCTCATAAACGAATTTTTATGTATTTGAGTGGAAATAAGTAAAAAGTATCCAAGCTTCAAGATCTCAAAGCACGTTTCTCAAGGATTACTCTCAGTAGTGCTTTTATTACAACTTTTAAAATTTAAGTTATATCAATAATTTGGTATTAATTATTAAATTTATTGGTAAGTGGCAAACATTCTTAAAGCATAATAGTTTACATTATTAGCATGTTAAGATATTGATGAAGAAATGTGTGATGTTAATGCATAAAATTGTTCAAACAGTAACCTGCTTATTAATCTTTAAACTTTTCCCTCTGTTGCATTGCCCAATAAATACCAAAATGAATGAAAAAGAGAACAACTAAAAATACGTAACTAATGAAGTAGTGATGTTAGGAAGTATCTGTATTATGGCATATTTAATTAAGTTTCAAAGCAGCCATTATTACTCAAATTGAGAAATATGTTTTACACAACTTTTGCTTTCGCTGATATGCCCTTTTATTTTTAAAACTCTTTATCTTTATTTCTTTTATCATACATTCTACTGCATTCATCCAAATTTTCCGCGGCTTACCAGGCCGGACCTTCCCTCTAACTTCATCCACATATATTTGTTCCCTTAATCTTGCGTTGTTCATTCTCTCAATGTGACCAAACCCTACTTTTATACCTATCTATCATCGTCTGTTCCCCGTCACACTCCTTCATTATACAGTCATTCTTCATATTATCCCTTCCCGTATTAGCGCATGCGCTTCTCAGGAACCTCATGCCCACGGCATTTCTTCTTCTTAGGGACTCGTGTTTATCCCGTCAGTACTGTATGGAAGCGAAACATAAGTATGTCAAAAGGAGCACGCAAGAAAAAGATTATAGATTGCTTGTTTCGCAGCTATCGCCCACGTACTTCCAATCCTGCAATCCTTCCAATGTTGACTCGTCGCCCAATCTCGCCATCTGTAGTGAACGTTCTACCCAGGTATACCACTTGTCTACTTGTTCCACAATTTCATTATGCAGGGTAAATACTCTACTCTCCTTTTCACCTTCCCGATTGAACGTCACCATCTTAGTTTCATTTACGTTTACCTTTAGGTCCGTGCTCTCACAGACTATATCAGACTTCCTCAAAGCAGTTTGAAACTCATCCGCATTTCAACTTAATAAGACTCTGTCATCTACATACACCAGAACTAGTACATTTATGTCACAAGCTATTACACCATTTGTATCAGTACATGCTAGCCTAACACATTTATCCATGTGTACATTGATCAACAACGGTAACATTACACAACCTTGCCGCACTCCTTGCTCAATATTAAAGCATTCACTCACACCTGCTCTCACCACAACACATGCCCGGCTACCGTTATATACTGCTCTTTTCCGTTTATTAGATCTCTACTTACGCTATGTTCATTTAATATTTTCCACAGCTTCATCCTATTCACTCTGTCATATGCTTTCTCCAGATCTACAAAACGCACATTACAGCTTCTTTTTTACACAAACATTTTTCGATCACCTGCTGTAGAGCAACCATCGGATCAATACATCTTCTCCCTGGAATGAAGCCACCCTGCACATCCCAAATCTTAGTTTGTCTAGTTTCACGTACTCTATCAAACAGTACCCTTCCAAATACTTTACCAGGTACACTGAGCAGACAGATTCCTGTGTACTTTTTGAAATCACTCTTGTTCCCCTTACGGTGGTACAATAATCGTGCTCTTCCAATCACTCGGTACTTTTTCACACCTAAGGCATACGTTGAATACAATCTTCGCATAAGCTTTGTGCCGCCATATTTTAGAATTTTACCAGTGACTTCATCCACGTCTGCTCCTTTACCGTTTTTCAACGTTCCTACCGTTTCCTCTATCTCATTTAACCCAATAACCCCCTCAGTTTAATTTACTATTCCTTCTACATTCTCCTTATTAATCTTTTCAGTCTTATTTTTCTCACTACCGTACAGCTTTCTGAAATATTCTTTCCAGAATTTATATATATATATATATATATATATATATATATATATATATAGCTAACAAGTGTCCTGTAACAATTGATTTGTTTTGCAGTATTTCCAACAGATGTTGCGAGTTATTCACATATTATGAAGCGTTTTCCACGTGTGGTTGTACCTGTTTGGCTAAGTACCTTGATAGTTCCTGTACTGGAAACCCGACTGAACTTACAGTCGGTCGGACAGGTACTACATTTTTGTGCACCTTCGCTCCTTGATCGCTCCAGTAAGGAGGAAACATCCTGATTCAAACGTTTATAGTATTTCATTGCTATAAGTTTGAATTATGATTGTTAGAATCTTAAAATTTACGTAAGTTTAATACAGCATTACATCCATGGAGACATAGCTTTATAACCTTTATTTACACATGCAGTTACAAGCCAACGTTGTCAACTTTTTTTAATTTTAAACCACTGTATTAGAAAAACTATCACCCGAAGAATTTTTTCTGATTTTTTTTCATGCTCAGAAAACATTCTTTAATCTAGTAGTGAAGAGTTAATACGCCATTTTTCCAGTACCCTGTATATATATATATATATATATATATATATATATATATATATATATATATATATATATATATATATATATATACAGGTTGGGCCACCACCAACGCGTCGGTCTCTAGCACCCAAACGACTGAATTTTTCAAAATCTGTTTAGGCGAGATATATAAGCCATCTAGGACTACAATCTAAAATTAGTTTGATTTATACAGGGTGATCTACAAACTTGTAACTTATCAAAGTTATATTATTTTAAATGGAATATCCTCCTTTTAATTTTTTTTTTAAATAAGGTGAAAAAATAAGGTAGACTTTCATTAGAGTTCCTATACATAAACCTTACAGTTTCCGAAATATTTAACATTTTTTGAAAATGTTGGGTTGTCAAAAATTAGTATTTTTCGATTCAGAAAAGATGAGACAATCATCGTAATAAGGATATTTGGAAGTACGTATTCTGTTGTTTATTGTTTCAAATCATAATTTATAAAATACAAAGAATAACGCGTAAAGTTAACAAACTTCAAAGTTAAATATCTTTGTTATTTTAAATACAACGCCCAAGAAATTTTTCTCAGAATGGAATAGTCTTTTGACAATAGTTCCAACTGTATTAGGATTCCCTATACCTAACTTCAATAGTTTTCGAGAAATTAGTGTATTTGTTACATTTTAGAAATTACGCCATTAACTCATGTCGATCAGTTAGAATTCTGTGATTTACAAAGGTTACAAATGTGTTAAACGGTTTTTGGTTTATTAAGGTTATCAAGGTTATACGGTTGCTGGTCTTGAAAAAGACCGTTTTACATTATGCACGGAGAGCCTACTGCTGGATTTGTCACTACAGTAAATGTTCAACCTGATGACCGTCTTCTTGAATGCATAGTCTAATTCTTTCTTCCAAATTTTGTCTGACTTTTCTTAACATATCTGGAGTAATTGTGTCCACCGCATTTCTAATTCTCTCTTTCATATTGTCTGCAGTAGTAGTAGGAATATTGTAAACAATATTTTTAATATAGCCCCATAAAAAGTAATCCATTGGAGTAAGACAAGGCGATCTTGGTGGCCAATGGCATGGTCCGTTCCTTCCAATCCATTTATTAACAAATTTCCTAGTTAAATAATTTCTAACTCTACGATCAAAGTATGCCGGTGCTCCATCTAATTGTAGCCACATATTCCTCTAATGTTCAAGTGTCCAAAAGTCTCGCTTTAAAAATCTCAAAATTTTCTATCATTTAAATGACCATTGAAAAGTATGGTCCAATTACCTGATCTCCAATAATTCCTGCCCATACGTTTATGCTCCAACGATTTTGGCGGTCAACAGTATTAAAAGCATGCCTTTTCTCGGTATCATTATAACACCCTTTTATAAGGAATTATGAGAAAAGAAAATTTTAATGTTTTTAAATTTTGTATACCCTTTTATGCTTTATGCTCAATTCGGAAACTGGTGGTGAGTTCGACACAGTTTACAACAACCTCAATTTAAAACAGGCATTTATTTTATCAATTAATAGGTTTAAACAAAATAAATAAAAATTGTACTTTGAAACTTAACTAAAAATATATATTTGAAACTTTTCTGCTTCTCTGGTTGGGCAACTCTGGACACTAGTGTTGGTGGGTTGCTGCTCTACAGGTCTCGAAATTGTACTGTAATTAGAAGAATTAATAGTTTATATACCAACGTTTGCTCTCTAATAAACAGGGGTGTTTATTAGTGCTCTTTGTTAATTAACAGTGGAATAATTATTTTAAATTATTAATTATAATTTTGAATGAAATAAAAATCTATTATAGGCGGCTTCGTTACCGGCCTGATATTGTAGAATGGTGGACGTTGTTTATCAGTGTTTAAAACGAATTATTTTAATCTTTTAGTTAAATTAGGGGCCTTAGTGAGTGAGGATAGGGTAATCCTATCTTTTACCAATATGCCTTACGGGCCTGTATCTGGATATGAAAGAAGGGGTTATGCTTTGGAAAAAAATGATCGAAGTCAATACGGTCGATTTTCCTTTACCGGTGAGTGTTGATAAATTTTGAATATTTACTTCTTTATATGCAAAATTGAATTCGTAATTAAGGATTATTTGGGCCTTAAAATGATATTCTGAGATGGTAATCTTCTTTAACTCGGCTTAATTAAGCTTCGTTAAGTAAAATGTAAGAACTTTTAATTGTGAAAATCGTAATTATTTGCATTAACGGAAAAGCTCAAAGATTGTATTTAAAATGGTTAAACTTTTGCACGTCTTTTAATATAATGGAATTTTACACATTTACTTTTCTTTGTGAATACAATGCAATTTTTATTATCATATCAAAATTGATTATAGAAATCTGGACTCTATTCAGGCTTTGTTGATAATGTAAATTAAACAGGATTTTATAAAAATGAAACAATCAGGAATTAAAATAAAAATGATTTTCTGGTATAATTACAGGAAATAAATTGATATGTGTTTGGGGTTTTGTAACGTGTAGTGTGTATACAAAGTCAGGTTATGGAGCGTCTTTGGCTTTCGCCTAGAAGCTGGGAAGTCGAACTAAACGGTTTACACCGGTGAGTTCAGAGAAAATGGTGTTTTGTTTGTCAGCGGTTTGTCGCCGTTAACGGGTTGGAATTAAGTCTACTCTACGTCACTTGAGTAACGCTTGTAGGGAGGTTTAACAACAAAACAAAACGCACGGTTCTAAAACCTGTGAAGATGTTCGTATGTTAAGGTACCAGGAAGCGGCATGTAATCTGAGTGTATGTATCGTTCCCAAGGTTTTGCACCAGGAGGCGACTGAACGTGTACTGTGTGTGTATCGTTCCCAAGGTTTGACACCAGGAGGCGACGTGTACTGTTTGTGTATGTAAGTTAGATTCAGGTGTAAAAGGAGCTGGTGTTTGGTTTTTCCAATTTATAAGAAAGGATCAGGTCTGGTTTTCTTTTAGGAGAAGTGGATCAGGTGAAGTGAATCAGGTGAAGTGAAGTGTTTTAGGACTGCGGTCGTTTTATAGGGATTGGGTTAGGTGAAGGAGAATTATTACAATTTTGGTTTTGGGAGTTGGATTTTGGTGGGAAAGGTGCGCAATTGACGGAATTTGAACATTACAGGAATGCAATTGCGGGATAATAGGATTTAATTAAGGGAAGTTAATTAAGATAAGGATCTGGATCGTTACATCATAATAGTGAAAATTATGTCTGTTTTCCAAACCGTTGTTGTGAAATGTTGATTCATCAGTAAACAAAACGAAATTTAAAAATCTTGTCGATCCCTATTTTTCAATTGCCCACAAACAGAAATTTATTCGTTGTTGAAAGTCATTGCCATACAAATTTTGATGAATTTCTATGTGATAAGCATGAAATTTGTGTTTTTGAGAACTCTTTTCACACTTCCTCTACTTAAATCTGTTTCTCTAGCAATTACTCTAGTACTAGTGAGGGAATTTTCAGCGATAGATCCTAATACTAAAAACTCACTATCTTCATTGCCAGTTACCGGTTTACTTTTATTAGGTTTTGGATAGGCAGTGTTACCTGTGGCTCGAAATGTTTGTAAAAGCCTTTCAAAAGCTCTCGTATCAGCATGGTTGCTATCAGGGTACTTTTGGGCATAAACCCTGGAAGCCAAAAGACAATTTTCATGGCATTCTCCTATGGTCAACACCATATCCACTCTTTCTTGCACTGAATATTTCATTGTAATGAAAAAATCATCAATAGTTATAAACACTGTCGTATTTTGAAATACGTCAATATGACAGAAATGTTTATAAATCAAAGAATTCTAACTGATCGACATGAGTTAATGGCGTAATTTCTAAAAATGTATAGGTATAGGAAACCCTAATACAGTTCGAACTATTGTCAAAAGACTATTCCATTCCGATAAAAATTTCTTGGGCGTTGTATTTAAAATAACAAAGATATTTAACTGTGAAGTTTGTTAACTTTACGCGTTATTCGTTGTATTTTATAAATTATGATTTGAAACAATAAACAACGGAATACGTACTTCCAAATATCCTTATTACGATGACCTAGATGAGATTGTCTCATCTTTTCAGAATCGAAAAATACTTGAATTTTTTGACAACCCTACATTTTCAAAAAATGTTAAATATTTCGGAAACAGTAAGGTTTAGGTATAGGGAACTCTAATGAAACTCTACCTTATTTCATAAAAAAATTAAAAAGGAGGGTATTCCATTTAAAATAATATAACTTTGATAAGTAACAATTTTGTAGATCACCCTGTATAAATGAAACTAATTTTATATTGTAGTCCTAGAAGGCTTACATATTCTCGCCCAAGCAGATTTTGAAAAATTCAGTCGTTTGGGTGCTAGAGACCGACGCGTTGGTGGTGGCCACCTGTATATATATATATATATATATATATATATATATATATATATATATATATATATATATATATATTACTCTTAATTGTATGTTTTTTTATATTTTTATTTTACTTGATTTCCACACTACTGGTAACCCATAGATAAAAGTCCAAACAGGTTAAGTCCGAAAATCGGGTTGGCCAAGGAAATAGACTTCCTCGTCCAATCCACCTCTGGTGATATATTAAATTTAAGAGTTCTTGCACATTTATTGAAAAATGTGCTGGACAACAATTTAGTTGTCAAAACATATTTTGCCGTAATTGCAAGGGCACATCTTCTAATAAAATAGGCAATTGGTTTACGAGAAAATAGAAAAACACGGCACCATTTAGTGGTTGATCAAAGAAATAGGGACCTATAATAGTTCCGTCCAGCATGCCACACCACACATTAACACTGCTACGACCTTGATGTTGGACCTCGTGCAACCAGTGAGGATTGGTGTCAGACCAATAATGCATATTATGCAAATGAACGTTTCCATCACTTTTAAAAGTGGCCTCATCGGTCCAAAGAATCTTGAATAAAAATCCTCTATTTTCGCTGATTATGCCCAACATCCAATGACAATAATCTATCCGTCGGTCAAAGTCTTCGTCATGTAAGTCTTGATGTAAAACCATATGATACGGGTGCTTTCTATAAATTTGAAATTACAAACACATTGTGAATCATGTAAAGTAGAATCTTCAGTGATATAAGAACTTACCTATGATCCTCCAAAATGTTTTGAATAGTAGTTCGTGACATATCCAACGCGAGAGACATTGCTCTCGTGCTAACGTGGAGATTCAATGACACGTATGCTAGGACATTAACAATATTGTCTTCCATTCTTCTAGCGGAGTCTCTTCGCAACTTTGGTCGAAAGCTTCCTGTATTACGCAAATTTTGCACTAAACGCGGAAAAATTCTCGAATCGCGTAGACGCCGATCTGGATATCGAGCTGAGTATACCCTCTTAGCCAATGCCGCATTTTGAAGATATTCAAAATATACCGCAATGATATGAATAGCTTCATCATTTGTAAAGGACATTATAGGTAGTTTTAAGGATTTTAATATTTGTTTACAAGTTGATTTTAGGCATCTGTTATTTCTCAATGGCCTACTCCTAGTATTCTGCCTATTCTGCACTTGCATATTCTATGCATTGATTATTATGCCCCTACATGTTTTTTTTTAATTTCTGAAATTATGAAAACTTTTATTATTTAAAAATTATAAAATGATGAAATTTTTCATTGTTTCTTGAAAAAAGACAAATAATTAAGAATAGATACCGACTTTTTCAAATTTTATAATAACCAAATTTTCTTTCTTCGATATTTTAGGGTAGGAATAAGATATCGAGATGTAGTTTTCACTAACCTATTTAGGGATGATTTCACCTCATTTTTGTGAAAAAAAGTCATATTGTTGCATTTAATTTTTTAGAGAATTTTGCAATTTTCTGATATTATATCAAAGAACGCGCTCTAGCGGCATCACTAAAAGTTAAACATATTATAGGTAAGATGCATTTGATGGAGCAATCAATGCTCTTTCCAACGAGACTAGGTTTATTAATTTTACAAACGAAGAAAAGTTCGATATGTTAACATGTCCCAAAGAAATTGTGTAGTTACTGAGCTGATGTGTTTGGATAAATATCCTGAACCTGGTAAAACCATTTTTATACGTTTGGAATCTAATTCAAAAGAATTTGGTTCATTTACAAAACCTATTCTATCCCGTCAAAAACAATCTGATGACGAAAAAGATAATACCGTTTTACAAGCCGTTGTTGAAAACCATGAAATATCGACAAGACAAATTGAACATCGCACTGGTATAGCTAATTCTACAGCACAATTCATTTTAAATAAGAATAAGTTTCATCCATATAAGTTTCGAGTTTGTCAGGGTCTTAGACTAGCTGATCAGGAGCGGCGAGTAGGTTTTTGCGAACGGTATACTAGAAAATGTGATCTAAAATTTCCTTTTAAAATAATTTGCTCTGATGAAAGCATGATAACGAACAATGGAATTTTCAACCCCACGTAACAAACATTATTGGGAAAAACAAAATCCATATTTAAAAAAAGAATCAAGAGATCAACGTAGATTTAGATTTAATATGTGGATAGGTATTATGGGACGAATAATAATAGGACCTTTTATTTACCACAACAATTTAAATGCCTTTAGCACTTGTTAACAACTGTTGGTTTCAACAAGATGATGCCCCAGCACATAACTCAAGAAATGTACAGGATTATCTGTCACTGCGGTTTACAGGAAAATGAATTGGAAGTTACAGTGCAGTGACTTGGAAAGCCCAATCACCCGATTTCAGTCCGTTGGATATTTTTTGTAGGGTTACCTGAAAAACCGAGTTTTGAAAATAAAGAGCAGTTGTTAGTATCGATTATGGCAGCAGCTAATAAAATTTCGCGTAAAATATTAGACCGTCTTTAAATTCTTCTGTAAAGAGAGCTTGCCCATGTGTAGAAAGTAACGGCAACCAATTTGAACAGTCAATGTAATTATTTAACTTTAATTAAATAGATTTAAAAGATTGTAGTTGTTAAATTTGTACATACAAAAATATTATGAAATACTAATATTAATCCGATTTTTTCTTAAAAATTAGCTTCAAAACCATACATGGTTAAATTCGTAATAAAAAATTCTATCGAATACAGGACGTTTCGTTTCTTGCAGCGATATAAAAAAATAAAGTTGTTGATGTTTTCTCAGCGACAAAACGTCGAATAAATAAAATTGAAAACGCCATCTAATAGAATTCAAAAAGTTACAATGAAGAAAGACCTTTGGTTTTTAAAAATCTTGTAAAATAAATGAAGGAATTACGAAAAAAGAAAAACCCAAAAATCGCATTTTGTTTTAAATCTCGGAAATGATAAACAATAATAAACTTTCGCAAACTACATGTAAACATGCCCTAAATTATACAACTTTTCTTTAAAATAACCGCCTTCGTATCTCTGACCGTTTTCAAGATCCCCATGCTGTTCATCCTTATCTTGGGCATATATATACATATATATATATATATATAGTATTTTATTTAAAATTATCTTTTAAAGTGCGTACAGTAAAAGATTAACTCGAGTGGGACTTGAATCCGCGACCTCCACTTTGCTATAGTGGGGCTCTTCCATCTGAGCTATCAAGGAGGCAAGTAACAATTCAAACCTGAACTGTATGTACTTAACTTGGTTACGATGTATTAATAATTTTTATACACTCGAGTAAATCTTTTACTGTGTGTACTTTAAAAGTTAATTTTAAATAAAATACAATTTATGATTATTAAATTGAACTTCTGTGCGTGCATTAAAAAATAATTTTTGTAGTTATCTATTAGAGTTGCATACAGCAAATAACAAAATTAACAATCAGTCACGTGTTGTCATGTGCGAAACCATAGCGGGCTCACGTGACATTCACAAAGGTAATAAATTTCAATCGCACCGAACGTGATTTACCAGTTTAAAATAAATTTCGTTTGAAGCTTACTTCTTAGTAGAAGTCCTGAAACCGTTTTCCTACCCGCTCATTCACTGTGGGATAACCAGAAGATAGCAAATCCTGATTTAACACTTTGTTAAATGCCGACGTACGTAAAACGTTCCGTTATCCTGTCCGTCTGTTGATTTAACTGTTCTGAATACCGAAAGGTCCCGAAGCTTTAAAGGTCTTACGCCGTTCCCAGACTATGAAAAACCTTTACCTCTTATCGGAAGCCCTGAACCTATATTCCATCCAGACTGCAAGCCGCCATAACCCAGACTTGAGGGAGTAACCCTTCTCCAAGAATTCCAGTACCTGTAAAGCATTTGGTTTATCTTGTACCTGATAACCTTTAAACTAAACATTCCTGGAAGTTTAAATACCTTGTTGTTATTATTCAAACCGGCCCCTAGTTAGAGGCACCCCAGGTAGCTAGTATTGTCGCTATCGAGACCATAAGCGCAAAAATGCATTCAAGCAGCCATCGCCTTACATGTGCCCCCATCCAGTGTACCCACCGCGAGAGGCAGTTCTTTTAAAGTATGTCAACACTCCGCTAATCATATTCTCACAGAATCTTCGTTCTTTTATCTTGGTTCACGCTAATAAACAACGGCGCCCATCCAGAAGAGTGGACCAACTCCCGGTAGACTGAGGGAGGCTAAAGTTTCCCGATCATTTATACTTTCCGTTATTTGCATTTATTTTATCTGGAACATTTTTTTACGTATCGCTCTTGTATGTTAGTTAAATTAATCTTAAGTGTAAATATTTAGCTTTATAACCAATAGGAGTAATATATGTATATTGTTCAGGGTGGACGGACCTGGTAATAGTGATCAACCCCAGTAAACAAACAATTCCCCTTTTTATAGTATTAAAAACCGATTGTGCTAGACCGAGGTAAATTAAAGTAAAACTTAGATTAGAAAGTAAGAAAGGCAGCTTAAACGTGCGCGTGCATTCGTGCGCGCGTGTTCGTATGTGCGTGTGCGTGTGAGTGTGCGTGTGCGTGTGCGTGTGCGTGCGTGCGTGTGCGTGTGCGTGTGCTGTGTGCGTGTGCGTGCGTGTGCGTGCGTGCGTGTGCGTGTGCGTGCGTGCGTGCGTGCGTGTGCGTGTGCGTGTGCGTGCGCGCGTGTGCGTGCGCGTGCGTGTACGTGCGTGTGCGCGGGCGTGTGCGCGTGCGTGCGTGTACGTGTGCGTGTGCGTGTACGTGTGCGTGTGCGTGTGCATGTGCGTGTGCGTTTGCGTGTGTGTGTGCGTGTGCGTGTGCGGTTGCGTGTGCATGTGAATGTGCGTGCGCGTGCACTTACGCGTGCGTGTGTGAGGTAAAGGTATAATGTATTTTTAATAACGACTGAATTTCTCTATCCAATATATGTTTTACTATTTAGATGTTTTCTTTTCCGCAGTAAGTGCTTCTGTAATGTCATTAATTTCAAGGCAATAAATTTAAATGAGAGTTGATTGCATCAAAGTAACTGTAAAAATGGTTACTATTATTCAATCTTCAACTTACGCATTTCAGGATACTGAATAACTCGAAAAGGATTAAAAATAGTTAATATGCTAAATTTTGCTTTGCTTGTTTGCACTTGTTACCCCAGATAGAAAGAAAAGAACAATGAAGGTAGAAGGATAATAGGCAGGTAGCTTATTGGGCGGGTGGAAAAAAAGGGTTCGTGGCCAGCTAAACAGTCGGTAAGGATCGTGGGTGACTGATATTTAAAGAAAGACAATAAAGGGGCGCCAGAAGCTTAATTATATGTTTTTTTTGAATACACGAACCTTCGAAACGATTTCACACTACTTCAGCTTCATAAGTAATTTAGGACCCGTAAGCGTATACAAAAGGAAGGATAAAGTAATAAGAAAGGTTTAATTGTATAACCAAAACTTAAATGGATGAGGACGATAAATATATTAAATTCAATTTATAACAAACGGAAATTTAATTTTAATCTGGTTTATTTTCTATTAGCAAAGATCTGAGGAGATCAGATATCTTAAAGATTAGTACAAAATATATCTATATACAAAAGAAATTACCGTAACTAAAATCCAAATAACACAAGGAATTATATTAACGGCGCGAACAATCGACGCAGTGGCTAACATAATGATCCACAAAATTTTATTATCTAATTATAATACAAAAACCCAGTACTCGGATAGGCCTCGCAGAACTCAAAATACACATACTTAATATTTCAAAAAACGCAAAAAGTAAATTGTTCTAGCCTCACATACAGATAGCAGAACAAATAAATCATGAGTATTATCAAAAAAATTATGAATTTACTTCTACGCGAAAGGGGATGAATTACAATAATGAAACAAAACTAAAGGGTTCAAAACATCCCAAAATAATGATTCTTAATTATGACTATTATCACCTAAATAACTGCTTAGTGACAATAAAGCGTCGTCAACGATAAGCATGTTGAACATGGATAGGTGTAAACTGCGCTTTATACAAGAAAAAAAAAGCTATACGTCACATCAATTAATATAATGCATGAGTCGAGCAAAGGTAGAGTGTTCAATGTAAAATAAAAGTAGGTATGTATTTACAAAAAAAGGAGCAAAGTGACACATAAAAATAACTAACTTGGGAAGGTAAGTAGGTACACAATAATTGACTGTTATAATATTTGATACACACAACAAATTTCTTTTAGGTTAACAAAACATGTAGAACAAAGTTGGACGGTGAATCATCAACACATGAAATCACAATATCCAGAACTATAGGTGCATGGACAACGGACAAAACACAACACAGATCTGACCTTAGGCAAATACTGTTACTCCCGTAGTTGAACTGCTTATAGTCGGTGGACTTCCAGAGAATAGTGTACCATCAGTATATCGTGGTACTATAATAATACATCAACAGTGGCATGATAGTTACACTACCGGCTCTACGGTGTAGTGCGAGCCTTTGGAGAAGGTATCGCCACAATTGAAGCTTATCCACGAGTGGTAAATAATAGGGTAATAGTAAGGTAGTAATAATGCTAAAATAAAGTAGATAAATTTACAGTGTGGTTAGGCTTCCGATGAATATTTACCCCTACGGTGGAATGTGCACCCGATAAAGAACTTGGAATTGTGTGGTTTCTTTTTAATCCTCGAATCGAGAAAATAATTAAGGTAAGACCAGAACCACAATAACGGCTTAATTATTTTAATTTCTAAAGGCCACTAATCTTTCAGATCCCTTTTGATAGGGCGATTTTAATTAAAGAAATCGAATAAAGAAAATGGCATCCACACAATTCAACCTTCTAATCTCAATGTCAAAAATTGTTAGCGGAAGACGTTGAGGGGAGAATTTTTCACCGGAAGTGCATTATGGAATTGTCAGTAACAATAATAAAAATTAAAATTACCAAAGAATTTGTTTATTTACTAAATTTGTCAATTTTTGATGAATAGGCAACCCACAGTACACACATGTACCGGCAGCTAATACCTAACTACAGAAAATTTGCAAGAATTGCCAATTAAACGTAACACACTGAAGTAACTGACTTGTTGACTTTTCAGTTAGGTGATTAACGTAATTTGATTCTTATTGATCAGTTAGTGAAGTTAGGATTAAATTTGATATTTTAGTAAGTCAGAAAGAAAATGCAAATGCAGGTGCCTTATCAGACATTGTTTCATGCAAACGGCAGCTGTCGTTACAATTAATCCCATCATTTTGAGTATTCTAAATTTATTGTTTGAGTATGATTAGTAATTGTGATACTAACTAGACACATTAAGTGTATGGATTCATACTTTAGCCGAATATAATTTTACAAGGAATTTTCCGAGTTTGTTGTTTAGAATTGAGTTATTTATTTACCAAATAGGCATTTATCTTGTATTCTGTGATCATCCAAGAATGATCAAAGTCTTAGCCTATGTAACTTTAACGAAAATTCAAATCACAGTGGCGCCACTGTCGTTTCGTATTGATTATGAGTTTTATTCTATGATTTTGAATCATTTTTTTCGCTACTTTATTGCAGCCTCGCTCATCTTCGCCGAACTTAGCCTGCTGCCCACTTATTTAATAAGCATACGCGACTCCTAGTAGAGTATGATCCTGTGACACAACGACCAAGATCACATGAAATGGGCACATTTCGTATTGAGTAATGCAATTATATCTATGAAACCGGTTAATATCAATTAAACACAAGTTGTTATAACAGATTCATTTAGTTCCAACGTTCACATAATAATCAATAACACATTTACACAAACTAACAAAATTCTTCGTGCGGAGTTTAGTAAAGGAATTGCTAATCATCGTTAAATGTAACAATAAAAATAATCGCAAAGAAAAAACGATTGCCACGTATTTTAAATAAAGGTAATATTACATAAAATTCAAAAGAAACGCTATGTGACGCATATTTTTATTTTATAGAGTAACGAAATGCCAAAAGTCAATATCTTACATAAACAATCCCACAATATAAAACACTTAATTTGTATCAAAAAGTTTTTAAAAGGTAAATGTGGAGCATAACTCATTCAAAGTTAACAAGTTTTCGAAAAGCGGACGGTTGTTTCAATTCTGTTCACTATCTCCAGAAAAGTAGAGTACCAAGTTTCCAACTTTTGTTATTTATACTTTCAGTTTCACTTAAAAGTATACATTAATACCGAAATATATTCTCAGATACCCTTACACAAATTAATACTAACTACTTATTTCATTATTACTATGAATTTTGTACAATTGTTTAGAACAACCGTAATTGAGTCTTGGAATTACTGCAAGCGGGTCCTCAACATTATATCCACAACACAAACACTATATTGAGCTTTAGCATGAAAACTATTTAGACCAGGATTATTAAATTACCAAATACGTACACCACATATGTCACACGTCACGATATGAAATTCAAGATCAAAGGTTTGCTGCAGAAGTGCCTGTACGTGTAAGTTAGTGCTTCATACCTCAATCAAAACTTACTAAACTACTAAATTTAGAAACATATCATGTTAACAGTTAACGAGATAACGCAACTAACAATTACTCGAAATCGAATTTGAATAAATTAAATTTAATATTTGTGTGTGCGAGTCTATACAAATTGATTTCCTGTTGGGATTATTGCGACTAAAACAAGTCGTCTGTTATAATTTGGGATGGTGTAGCAATTTTTAAAATTAAATTTACATTGCTTTGTTTAAAAGCTTAACATTTTCTATTTTGAGAACATCTGCACAAATTAATTTATTTAAAATCGCTTTATTTAGGTTACTGGAAGTAAAAAAAGTGTATTTCTGTAAATAA
This sequence comes from Vesta saturnalis, assembly GCA_036346205.1. Classification (NCBI taxonomy): domain Eukaryota; kingdom Metazoa; phylum Arthropoda; class Insecta; order Coleoptera; family Lampyridae; genus Vesta; species Vesta saturnalis. The sequence continues at coordinate 1,591,779 of JARFJB010000889.1, forward strand.
ATGATTAGTTCTGAAGGAATTTCATTCTAATGTAAAAGTAGATGTTTTAAAGAAAAAGGTATGAACTTTTTAAAGTGCTCAAGGGGCCCACGTAAATTCTTACGAGAGTTTCAGTTAGAAAACGTATTTTTGCAAATGGATTTCTATATTTGAAATTACACGATAAATTGAATTTCTATAATATGAATTCAATAATGATGTTTTTATAAGTCTGTATAAAATACAAGAAAATCGTTTGATATTAACATTTATTTATAAATTCTTACTTAGATTAATCTAAATATATCAAAAATCTGATGTGGCTGACACATAACTTTTTTATGGGTATGTCTTCATTTATAATAAAGGCAGTCGCGATACATATATATTTAACCCTTCGTTAGGCGCGTTTAATTTTGTTACACGCGACTACGCGTAACATATGTCACCCATTGTTTAACTATTTAAAAATTGGTAAAAATACAAAATTTTTATCACGTTTATTCTAAATAACACTCAAATTGAATGAATAAAAATGCAAATGGCATTAAAAAATGTATTTATTCGTAAAGTAAGTACTTATTTCGAGTTTTCAAAACAATTTATGCATATTTCACGCAGATGCTCAACACAGGTCCACTGTTGACATTTGAAACACCATTTTCTAGTCCTTTTGTCTCTTTGACGTCGACATTGATAACATCGTCCATGCGATCCATTTCCATGAGCAACCTTGCCTTCTTCTTCTTCACCAAGGTAATAACTTTGCCGGTCTGCGTAGTTCTCTGGGAATTGATAAAATATTCGATCTTCGTTCCATTTGTGGTTTAATCAATCGCAAACCTATATTTTACAGAAAATTTACCCTTTTTATTTTTCTGTTACTGTCATGAAAATTATAAATGCATGCTGCGTTAATTCCTATTATATCCAGTAGGTCAAAAAAGAACACCACAGGCCAGCGTCTCGTAGTTCGTGATACACTATAATTTCCACACATCTGATCAACTAGATCTACTCCAATTTTCGTAGAATTATATAATGTTATAATCTCTGGTTTATTTTGTTGATTAAGTTGAATGATCAATTGAAGCATCATGGTGCATAGTTGATACTCTTTTTGGGGCAATATGAAACTAAAGTAGTGTCTTTTTGGAATCCAAGAACTGAAGAACCTGGAATCTTCTTTTTATCTGCTAAAAATTCTTTGGGGAATTCACGTTTATTTTTTCTTATAGTGCCCACGTATGGTAAGCTTCTTGTTATTTAGAAGTGTTGTGGCCAGAGAAAAACTGGTAAACCAGTTATCGCCCGTAATATTTCTGTTGCTTCCTTGAACGGGTTCCACCATACGTAAAACTATTTCTTCAGCGGAGTTACTCACTTGGAATGGACCATCCGGTTGCCTTCCAACATAAGACTCTAAGTTAATGGGATAAGCAGTATTAGGGTCCACCAAATCAAAAATCTTTGCTCCATACTTTGCTGGGTTTGTCGGTATGTACTGTTTTTAGTTGCACCTGCCTCTAAATGCCACCAACTGCTCATCAATAGTAAGATACTCACTAGCAAAGTAATACTTTTGAAAGTTGTTGACTATGAGTTCGACTACTTTCCTAATTGGTGCAAGTTTGTCAATGGCATTGCGAGTTTCTCTATCTTGTATATCGTCAAAGCCTAAACATATCAAAGTAAACCTGAATCTTTTCTCGCTCATAGTCAAGTAACAGGATTCTAAACCATTACCTATTGAATTGTCCCATAAATAACGTAATATTTTTCTTGAATTTCCTAGAGATCCTATCAGGTACAGCAATCCAATAAATCCTTTGATTTCAATTATATCTGTAGGTGTAGCATCACGATCGCGTTCAAATTTACTACGGATACGTTCAATGTAAGCATTAATTGAATAACAAATTATATGTAAAATAGTGTCACCTAAAACGAATTTATAACTCCAATATCAGTTTTTGTTTCAAGGGCATTAAATAAAAATAAAAAGTGTAATGCTTCCTGGTTCTATTAGCTGCTACCGTGCTTTTACCTGTTGTAAAATTTACTTTTGTTTACAATTGGTATACTCTTTTCTTGAACATGTGAACTTTCTCAAAAGGGGTTTATACTTTGTTGGGTACCTGGAAGTAGGTTGGGTTGCCTATCCTATTTTACTATTACAAATTTTAGCATATATAGATAAATAGTTTATTTACAACGAAAATTGAAATTATAATGTTGATTCTAATACTATAACATAAATAAAGAAATAAACATAACTGAAACTAAAGGGTTTTATAATTCAACGGAAATCTAATAACTACTACTGTAATTATTCTGGAAGGTTTGCTTGCAAAACTTCTACGCGCTGGCCTATCGTGGTTTCCAACCTTTCTAGTGTTGGATGTTTTAAATCTAAAACAGATGATCAAAACGTGGTGTACGAATAAATCGTTTTGTTTTTGTTAATTACATGTGATAATAATTAAACTAGTGAAATGGGGTTGTGTTAACGGTGTAGGAAGGAGTTATACAATGGGTAAGTAAGTACTTTTAGTTTAATTATAAATTTAGTATGAATGCTGTATGAATTAGAATAGAAACAACAGGTGTTTTTCAGGTGTAGGATAAATTTCTATTTACTGGATAGTGGAAGTTTATATATATATATAGGGTTAAATAAGGATTGTTTTTAGGAGTAAGTTTATTGAATATTTAAATATAAATAAAGGTAATTGGTCGAGTAGGTAGGATCGTATTATTAAAGGTAGGGACAGGTGGTGATTTATAAGGAGGAAGATGATATAGGTGTTATAATAGGGAGAAATAGGAAGAATGATTATGGTTAAGAAGCCTTTTTCGGGGACAAGCCGAAACCGTCAAAGGTAGAATTAGGGAATAACCTTTATCGTGACTATAGAGATTGTTTCGGCAATATACCACCGTCACTTCTCTATCGTCTTTTCAATCTCTATGACCTATCCTTGTCGCGGCGTGTACCTTCAACAAGTTGATAGGGTTCGAAATCTTGTTGGGTTGGTTAACAAGTGAGGATAAATTGGTCAGTTAATTATGTACTAGCATTCGGGGTGTAAGAGCCTCCGTCTGCTATCACACTCTCAACTACTGTTGATATACCCAAATCGGGGCTAGAACCCTCAATAAGTTCGTATATCAAACTGGACAGGAGAAATGGTGGTTAATAAATACAAATGAGCAGGAAGGTGTAAGGTTAGTTGACTGGACTAGTATGATTTCCGGAATGAGGGTAATGTAGGGAAGTAAATCAGGCAGGTTTTCAGGCAGGATAGAATTAGGGTATTAATCAGGACTGAATAATAAGAATTACAAGAGTATTAATAGTAACAAATAAATGATAACTAATAATAACTAACAAGTAAGAAGTAAGTTTTGGATGGGAAGCTGGTGTTTATATAGGTATTTGTGGAGAGTGGGAGAGTGGGAACAACTGATAACAGGTTTAAATCGTGCATATGCAGTTGTGGAAGAAAATAGGAAATAAGTTTTGATGGATTTATTTACAAGGATTGGTATTTTAGGAAGGATCTGCAGGATCATTACAAAAGTATAATCGAATATATCTCTAAAACGTGTGCCACTTTATGAGGTGAAATGTTAAAACAAATCGTTTCAAATGCTTAATATAAGTACATGAATTGTAAATTAATTATAAATTTACCAAAAATCGTGTACGCACACAAAAAAAATAAAATTACCAGCATTATAAAGTAACGCAGATAGGCGCACGGGTGACACTTGTCCCACAGGTAAAATGAGCTATTTATAAACTTTAAATTACAGTCACAAAAACACTACCGATCACAGAGATACTCCCTCATACAATGCTGGAAAGGTACTGTCTGCCTAAATGTAACGAATCTGATTTTGGAATTGTGCACGTGGGTGACCCTGCCCACCCACGCACCTAACGTAGGTTAACTGTACATATATATATATATATATATATATATATATATATATATATATATATATATATATATATATATATATATATATATATATATATATATATATATATATACCGTGTGTCCCGGATAAGAATGAACAGTATGGGGATCTTGTAAACCGTTAAAGTTACAAAATGTTCTAATTAGGAAAAAGTTGCGCCCACCGAACCTTGCAAAATAACGTTTTAAAATTTGGTAAATTCCGAATACTTCCGAAAGTATTTGGAAAAACCGAAAATTCGGGATTTCGCGTTTATTTTTTCTGACTCTATTTGAAAAGATATGACAAAATAAATTTCACATTCTCATTACTACTTTTTCTGCTCTACAAGTTGACGTTTTGGATTTTCAATCCGACGTTTCGTTTTTCTCAACCATCATCAATTTCATTTTTTAAAGGGTCCAAAAATTTGTTTCATTCTTAGTAAACTCTAATTTTAATTCTAAATCCAACGACATATCGCACTTGCGACGTTTCGGGCTAAAAGCCATCAATGTGATTTTTAAATACAACCCTGGTTTTTACAACGTATTTTGGAAGACTTTTGCATCCCAAATTCATTGATGTATTGCAAGTAGCGATCGATCTAATTGCGTTTTGGAGTAATCTAATGCAGATTTTCATTTTTTTTTTGTTACGTCCTTGTGTTACGATAATTTAGTTTTGGTTAGTTTGCAACAACATGAACTGTTTGAGCTGATTCTGAACACTTTCGTAGAAACACGAAACTAACTTTATCTATAACGTTTAACAATAAGACACCTATTAATAAATACATAAATTTATAAAATGTCCACCACTGTAAATTTACCTATAGCAAATGCTGAAATTGGGAACCGTTACATTCAAGCCACAGGTAACGTTTCCTTGCAGTGGATTCAAGCACATTGGACAGTATTTCTGGATTGATGCTGTGGAATGCTTCGGTAACACATCTTTGCAATTGTTCTACCTTTTCAAAGTTAGTATCATAAATGCGCTTTTGATCTAGCCCCAAAGAAAAAGGTCCAACGGGTAATTAATATCAGGCGATCGCGTTGGCCACGGTATTGTGGAATGGGTCCCAATCCATTTATTTGGAAATCGGCATGACACGTAATCACGTACCACTCTCGAATTATGTGCCGGAGCCCCATCTTGTGGAACCAACAATTTACAACATTTGCAATTTGTAAATTGTCATTTTGATGTAAATTCAAATAACGTTCGGATGTTAGCGAATGGTTATAAAATAAAGGTCCTAGTATTCTTGTGCCAAATATTCCTGCCCATATGTTAAAACCAAAACGAACTTGGTGCCTCGGTGCTTTAACTTGACGTGCATTTTAATTTTACCAATAATGCGTATTTCTTTTATTAAATATACCATTATTGGTGCTCATCCTTTCGTCAGATCAAATTATTTTGTAAGGAAAATATTCATCAGTCTGGCATTGCCTCGTGTAATATTCACACAATCCTCTACTGTCTTCCTCGCACGGCATCAATCCTTGACAAATTCTAAATTTGTAAGGGCGAAATTTTGATTGGTTAAAATACGATGTGCTGTATTTTGGCCACACCTGTGGTTAGTTCGATATTTCTGGTCGATGTTGTCGGATTTTCAGTTACAGATAGCATCCCATGATTGACTTTTCTTCCTTGCATGGCTTTAGACCATTTGGCACTGGTTTTTAAACGAAGCGTATTGTTTGAGATTACTCTCAACCTTCTAAATATGGACTTTTCCGGCTGACTCTTGTCAGCGTATCTATTTGCATACATGCGTTCTGCTTCAACACAGTTTTTGTGACAGAGAATGTAACATGTTAACATATTAAATTTGTCTTCGCTTGAAAAAGTATCCTCCATTTCTAATAATTAATATTAAACTAAATCGTAGCAATGACAACAAACGTCAAAGTGTTAGTTTCGGTGTTTCAAAGCCTTCTTCGCAAAACTAAAGAAAAAACCAGTTTATCAACACAATTAGATCGCTGTGGTGGACATAATTTTGTATTTATTAATAGGTATTTTATTGTTAAAAGTTATAAATAAAGTTAGTTTCCTGTTTCTACGAAAGTGTTGCTTAAAGACAATGACAACACCTAGACTATAAAATATAGCTCATTTGCTTTTAACGTACATTGGACCGGCGGCGGCTGCGTTGTGACTCACCATCGGTACTGAACGCTTTGTTTAAGTGTAGTTTACATTTGCTTTCCATAAGAGCTCGTGTATTTTATCGAGTGTTTCTGCTTTTTGACTGGCTGTGAATTAACTTTTGTAGAACAACTGTCTTTATAAAGACACAAGACACGCATAAAACTATTTTGTTTGATGCAAGATGGACTTTGCTTTTCAATGGCATTGTGTTGAGTGTGTTCTTGTTCTTAATCACATTATTTGATGATTTACGGATTGTAATTCGAATAAACTACAATATCTGTCAAAATCAATTTAACAGAGGTTTGAAAAAAGCTTTTAACAACAGACGATGGTCAAAGAAGCAAAATTCGCGAATCAAAAATACTACATTGATAACTCAGTAGGTAAATAATCTCTTTCAAGAATACCTGTTTATAAATAAAAATATTTACCATCACTTTTAAGTGTGTTTATGTACTTATTTTTAAAAAGTGAATAAGTGACCATATCTTTTTATTTTGATACGGCAACAAGTTAAAGATTAATGTCAATGTTTCAAAATATTTGAAGCCGAATAAAGCTTTTGTTAAGAAGTAGTTAATACAATTTAAAGTTCTACAAGTTTGTTTGCTTTTGTAGAAGTATAAATCCCCGCCTTTCCCTATCCAAAGTAGTTCAGATTTCCAGCAAAACTAATACCTTATTAATTTATTACTCCTGTATAGGTATTGCTTGCACGAACTTGATTTTCTTTCTACTTAAATGATCATTTGAACAGCCTAAAATACCTTTTATTTTAAAAATCAAAAAAGCCAAACGGCATAATTTAAAAATAAGTAATATGTCGTCATACATTTTAAATTAGAGGCGTCCAAAAGTGCACTGATGTGACGTCGCGACTTTCCGGCCGCTCGGCGACTTCGACTTAGAGATCGGCCGAAATGAGCTATCATTCCTTCATTCTAGGTATAATCGTTGGCTTAAAGATACCTTCAGAATCAGCTGAAACAGTTTATGTTGTTGCAAATTTACCAAAACTAAATTATCGTAAGACAGGGCCATAACAAAAAAATTGAAAAGTGCATTAAATTACCCCAAAACACAATTAGATCGGATGGCTACTTGCAATACATCAATGAATTTGGGATGCAACCGTCTTCCAAAATACGTTATAATAAAACCAGGGTTGTATTTAAAAAATCAGCTTGATGATTTTTAGCCTGAAACGTCGGAAAAATATTAAGTGTAATATGTCGTTAGATTAGAATTAAAATTAGAGTTCACTAAGAATAAAACCAATTTTTGGACTATTTAAAAAATTAAGTTGAACGTGAGTAACAAAACAGTATGGAGCATCTTAAAGGACTATTTACTTTATCCTTATCACGTACAAAGAGTGCAAGCTTTGTTGGCTCGAGATTTTCCAGCTCGAGTTGATTTTTGTAACTGGTTTCAAGAAAATTCTTTACGAATCCCACAATTTTCGGAAAAAACCCTATTTACAGATGAAACAAATTTTTCGAGATACTGCATTACGAACTCGCACAATTCCCATAGCTGGGCGGATGAAAAACCTCATTGTATTATCGAAGGACATCACCAGATTACATTTTCGTGCAATGTTTGGGTAGGAATTATTGGAGATACTTTAGTTGGCCATTTTTCTTTTCCCATCGACGCACTGGTGATGTATATTAAAAATACCTTAGAGATGAATTGTCAGAATTGATGGAAGCAGTGGCATTAAGAACGAGAGCTTTAATGTGGTTCATGCACGGCGGTGCCCCACCCCATTTTGCAGTACGTGTTAGAAGCTATTTGGATCAACAATATCCTGCACGTTGGATAGGTAGAGGTGGAATCCACCCATGGCCACCTCGTTCACGGGATCTCAATCCATTGGATTTATATTACTGGGGTCACCTTAAACAACTTGTTTACACTACGCCTATTGAAACTGAAGAAGACCTTCGACTGCATATTATTATTGGTTTTAATACGATTCGCGCCAGTCCGGAAATCTTCCAACGTATAAGAGACATGTGAGTTCCTTGTCAAATTTAGTAATAAGAAGAAAACGCAGAAAATTGTATTTTTTCAACATCCTTTATTTCGAAAACGGAGCGACATTCCAAAAAATGCTGTACCACATTTTCGTCTTAAAATTAGGAAACACCCTATATATATATATATATATATATATATATATATATATATATATATATATATATATATATATACAGGTTGGGCAAATGTGTGGAAACTCCTTATTTCTGGCTAAACTATTGATTGTAAAAAGACCTTCACAAAAGTTAATGTAAATTTTATGATCTATTCAGTGGCGTACTAGGATTTGCAGCAGCTACGCCAATTTTCGAGATATGACGTCATCTATGATTTTTTAAATGGGTGACCCTGTATATTTTCGCATTTTCAGATATACCGTTTTTCTCCAATTATAATGATATATGGTTTGGTAGGTATGCGACTTGTCGTTTTTTAAATATTAACTAAAATAATACAATGAAGAAGATACATATTATTTAGTAATTTTAATGAACTTTTGATTTACAACAAAAATTGAGCGCTTCATATTGAGAAAATATTCATAGTAAATGCTCAAATTGGAGACCTTCAGCACCTTGACAGTGTCCTATTCGGTCAGCAAAGGCTCTTACGGAGTTTTGAATGGCTTGCTGTGAGATTTCTTGCACAGCCACCCTAATCCGGTCTTCCAGTTCTTCTAACGACTGAGGTTTGGTCTTATACACAATAGATTTTAAATGACCCCATAGAAAATAGTCTAGAGGACTTAAATCTAGCGAACACGGTGGCCACTCAATATGTCCTCATCGACATATCCATCTCCCCGGAAATATTTCATTAAGATATGACGCACGTCAACTCTATGATGAGGCGGAGCTCCATCCTGTTGGTACCAAATTTCATTTGAGGGTCGTTCAAGATTCTCCTGGTTCGAAAATAAACGAACTAATGCTGGAACAATTTGCACCTGCAACAATTGTAAATACCGATTAGCATTTAAATTGTCTCTCAAAAGAATGGTCCAATTATGTGTCCTCTGATTATACCCGCCCATACATTTAATTTTTGAGGATATTGGGTGTGACCTTCTTCCATCCAGTGAGGTTTGTGGTCAGACCAATAGCGACTGTTATGTCGATTGACAAAATCATTCAGTTGAAATGTTGCTTCATCTGAAAAGACAATATTATTGAGAAAATTGCCATTCATTTCAATGTGATCCATCATTGACTGGCAAACTGCATTCTTCTATCAGGATCATCTTCATTATGTTCTTGTACTAAATGCATTTTATACGGATGGAGATGATTTGTGGACAATACCCTTCTTACCGATCTACCGCTAATATCGTGATGTAAGGCCAGTTTTGGTACTGAAGTTATCGGTTCTACTTGCACATCAAGAATAATATCAAGTGCCATATCTTTATTTGTAGCCGATTTACTTCGACCTGATTTTGGCCGATTTCTAACACTTCCAGTTTCGTGAAATTTCCGCACAATCTTCGAAACCGTTGATTTGGAAATGTGAGGATATCTCTCCGGAAATGTTGCATTAAAATAGCACATGCATCTTTTAAAGATCTCTGCCTGTCTCCAAATCCAACCAACATTAACAAGGAAATGCGCTCACGTTCACTTAATTCAACCATGATTAGAAAACAATACTAATACTTTACACCGAAATTATCTGACGGAATTAACAGTAACTGACAATAATACAAAATATTTGAGCTATGTTACAGAAATAAACAACAAAAAAAACGAATATTTTTATTAGATAGTACAGCGACAGCGATCTCTCATTTATTACTTTATTTAATATTTAAAAACGACAAGTCGCATACCTACCAAACCATATATCATTATAATTGGAGAAAACGTTATATCTGAAAATGCGAAAATATACAGGGTCACCCATTTAAAAAACAATCGATGACGTCATATCTCGAAAATTGTCGTAGATGCTGCCTAATCCTAGTACGCCACTGAATAGGACATAAAATTTACATTAACTTCTATTAAGGTCTTTTTTTTGAGACAATCAATATTTTAGCCAGAAATGAGGGGTTTCCACACATTTGCCCAACCCTGTATATATATATATATATATATATATATATATATATATATATATATATATATATATATATATATATATATAATATATAACATACTTGCCTTAGTACCAAGTTGCTCCCTTAAGGGCATACGAGCCTTTAAAGATTTATTTTGTTTTGTATTTTTACGATAACTCATTTATTTTTGGAGTTATTTAATTGAAATTTGTTTTTTTTAGGTTTTGCATTAGCTGAACATGTCTGTGAACAATCAGTTCTTGTGTAAAGTATAGAGGGCGCTTGCAGCAACCTGTATGTTACATTCTCGTTGTCATACTTTTGGTACGTGAAAAATTTTACGTAATGAGAAACTTTTAAAATTTCATAATAATAGCTTTTAAAAGGTATACTTGTCGCAAGTCGCTAAACTGCACCATTTCCAAGAAAAATGTATTTAAAATTACTACTACAGATTCTATTACTCTCGCGAACATTCAATATAGTGTATTCGACAGCAACATTAACAAGCAAAAAAATGAGTGCCAATAACGTGCACCAACAAATAAATTTATGAAGCGACATGAATATAATTTATGTTAAATATATTTATTTTAAACATATTGTTTGTTACCGCCACTGTTTTTTTTCTATTTCTTCAAGGTATTTTGGTTATATTTTTTGTATTACATTAGACCAGTTGCATAGTGCATCTTTATCATACCTAATATTCATTTCTACGAACTTCTAATATATGTGATCCACTTATCCGTATGAATAAGATTTGTTTGTCACAGTTACTTATTTTAACTTAACGAAAATTCAGTAAAAGATATATTTATAATTACTCCCTGTAAATTATTTAAATTCCACTTCCTTTGTTAAAAAGAGATTAATTTTTTGTTGGAATTTGCTTTGCTCGCAGACAAACTATAGTAAAATCCATTTAGTAGGCTGCTGTCAATCAGTGCCGCTTTACTCTAATTTCTGTAGTTTGTTCAATTTATCTCACATCTAAATTTTTCTTTTACAATGCCTCGACATAACTTATTTTCTAATAGTGAAATGACCGATGTGGTGACAACTTAAGCCCAATAATATTTTAATGAACGCCCTGCAGCAAGAATCTATGCCGAAACTGATCCAAATCGTAGACAACCTGACCGAAAAATACTTTCAAGATTATTTGCAAGATTGCGTGAAACGGGTAGCTGTCATCCTGTACGTCATAACGGGAAGCCTATTGAGCGCACTGTTCAACAAGAAGAACGACTATTAAATACTGTCGAGGATGACGCAACAATAAGTATTCGCAGATTATCATTAAATGTTGGATTATCATGTACTGTAACATCTAATGTTTTACATATCCACTTTGGAGCGACATTTCCAGCATGAATTTAAAATTAACATCTGGTGCGAAATAATTAATAACAATCTTGTTGGTTCTTTTGAACTTCCAACAAATCTAACTGGCGATAATTACTGAAACTTTCTTAGAGAGAACTTGATTGATTTATTAGAAGACGTGCCCGTGAATATTCGTCATAAGAGGTGGTATTTACAAGATGGTGCCCTGCTCATCACATTGTATTTAAATAATATATTTCCCCATCGTTAGATTGGACGACGAAGTGAACATCCATGGCCTCCTAGAAGTCCTGATTTAAGCCCAATGGATTTTTATAGTTGGGGAAACATAAAAGCTCTTGTCCTTTCCACCGCAGTTAATACAAGAGCTGAACTGTGACAATGAATTAACGAAGCTGCAAATAGTATTAAAAGCAGCATCCATCATTCCATAAAGTAAGGAAACTTCCTCAAAAGGTGCCAGAAATGTATTGAAGTTAACGGTCAACATTTTGAAAATAAACTTTAGTATAATGTTACGATTTAATGGTTTTGTTCCTTATTTTGGTTCAATTTTCTTGTTAGTCTGTTAACCATTATATTCTGTTTTAAATTTGGTTACTTTTTTATTGTATATACATTTGTGTACATAATTTTTGGGAGGAGCTAGAAGTTAATTAATATGAAAACACACATTTTTGATAGAAAATCTGTAGTACTAATTTTAAAAACATTTTTTTCGAAATGGTGCAGTTTAGCGACTTGCGACAAGTATACCTTTTATAAAGCCATTATTATGAAACTTTTAGAAAGTTACTCATTATATCAAATTTTTACATACCAAAAATATGACAAAGAGAATGTAACATATAGGTTGCTGCAAGCGCCCTCTATACTTTACACAATAACTGATTTGACAGACATGCTCAGCTAATGTAAAACCAATAAAAACAAAATTTAATTAAATAACTCAAAAATAAATGAGTTAGCGTGAAAAATAGAAAACAAAATAAATCTTTAAAGGCTCGTATGTCCTTAAGGAGCAACTTGGTACTAAGGCAGGTTAACTTAAATCGGTAGACCATTTAATTATAATTATATATATATATATATATATATATATATATATATATATATATATATATATATATATATACACGGTTGACTCGCGATAGTCCGACACTTGATAGTCCGACACGCTCGGTAATCCGACGCCGTATCTAGCCGCATTTCGCGCCTCGTGTTGTGACAGGATTCTCAAGTTTTCCTTTTGTTAGTAGCGCGCTGTCTTTACTAGTTCAGTGAAGTGTTAAGTGTCAAGTGATGGCAAGTACAAGTGGAATCACTATAAAACGTAGACATAAAACATTAACTCTTTCTGAAAAATGGGAAATAATTAAGAGGTTAGACCGTGGTGAAACTCCAGCAACTATTTCTAAAGCTTATGTCATCGGGCGACCAACCATCTATGACATCTTGAAAAATCGAGAAAAAATTGAACATTTTGTGAAAACTGTTGAAGACGACTCAAAGAGGAAAACTCTTAGATTGGCTGAATTTCCCCAAGTAGAAGAAGCTCTTTATTCTTGGTTCAAACAGCAAAGGAACCGACAGGCTTCGATTTCTGGGGATCTTTTGAGGGAGAAAGTAAAATTCTTTTATCGTGAAATTACAAAAAAAAGATGATTTCCGCGCCAGTGACGGGTGGTTTGAGAATTTTAAAAAGTGACATGGTATTCGTTATGTTCAGATGAGTGGAGAGAAATTGTCTGCTGACGAGACAGAAATTCCTAACTTTATCAAGAACCTCACCTCGAAAATCACTGAATTAGGCCTTACGCCTGATCAAGTCTACAACGCCGACGAAACGGGATTAAATTGGCGGCAACTTCCCACAAAAACATTTGTGACAGATGATGAGAAAAAAGTGTCTGGGAGAAAACTTCTAAAAGAAAGAATCACTTTAATGGTTTGTTCAAATGCCGCTGGGAATCATAAGTTGAAACTGCTAGCTGTAGGTAAAAGTAAGAACCCGCGGGCATTTAAAAACACCAAGATAGAAACTCTTCAAGTAGTATATAAGAATCAAGGATGAGCGTGGGTCACTCCAGAAATTTTCTGAGACTGGTTTTACAACCATTTTGTCCCAGATGTAAAACAAGGTTTGAAACAAAAAACTACCGTTAAAGGCCCTTTTACTGTTAGATAACGCCCCCGGACATCCGGCCGTGGAGGAATTGAGAGTTAAGACAGCTAATGGGTTCATTGAAGTTATGTATTTGCCAGCAAACACAACTGCTGTCATTCAACCGATGGACCAAAATGTAATAAAAACATTGAAGGCACATTACAAAAGCGCCTACTGATGGACATCGTCAGCCAGCGCGATGCAGACATCACTTCTGTTTTGAAGTCATTTAACATAAAAATGCCATCCTTAACGCATCATTTGCATGGCAACAAGTAAAAACGTCAAATCGCATAAAATCGTGGAAGCATATTTGGCCAGAAAATCCACTCCTGAAAGAGAGAAAACGAAGATGAACAGTCTCAAGTTAATGGAGTTGTGGATGACACACTGACACTTTGTGGTAATATCACCGTTCCACAAGAATGTTTAGAAGACTTAAGAACATGGGTCTTAGACGGCAACTTAAATGCGGATGAAACAGATGATGAGATAGTACTGCAAGTCACGTCTACTGTTCAAGACGAAACAATCGAGGAGGCCGTGGAGGAAAAATATACCGTCAGCTGTGCGAGGAGCGTGAACTGGACTTCAACAACGTTTTTATGCTGAAAGACATCCAAGAAAAAGCCATGACAGACTGTTTACGTAAGAAAAAACAAAAAACAATCACAGACTATTTTAATCCGTAAGTTTGCACAATGTTCGCTCTGTACTTTAGTTTTTTTGTAAACGCTTAATCGTTTTGTGTTTTTCAATTTTATATGCAATAAATCTCTCTTTTTTGTGAAAAATAATGCCTAAATTGATTATTCTACACCTTTGATATCGAAGAGTATACAAAATAATACGTCAACAATTAATTTTCTTAACTTATATGGACAAATTCAGTAAAATAAACTAACTTTCGGCAAATCCGACATTTTTGGTAATCCGACACCCCTCGGTCCCATAACTGTCGGATTATCGCGAGTCAACTGTATATATATATATATATATATATATATATATATATATATATATATATATATATATATATATATATATATTTCATAGAGGTACGGTGGTATTTTGCCAGTAATGATTTTATGATACAGAGTAGCAGAGTGCACAAATCTTCTGTTTTTCATATTTAACCACTGTATATCAATTAATTTGTGTGAAATGCTTCCTTACACCATAAATCTAGCGTAGGCAGGAATTCTGAATTTTTGAATTCTTTGTTTGTCCGTAGCATCTAAGCAAGGTCCATAGAGAACGTCACAGTAGTTAAACTGGGAGAGGACAAGTGACTCACATAGGATAATTTTTAAATCTTGGCCAATGCTGTATCGATTTTGAAAGATCAGTTTTAAATTTAAAAATGCTTTCTTTATCATCTCTGAGACTTGTGCCTTAAATCTAAGGTTAAAATCCATAATCACTCCAAGATTTTAACTTGCTCCTGAACAAGTAATATAGACTCCTTAAAACGAATTTGTACGACACATTTATGTCGGTCACTTACCCTATTTTTACCAAATAGCATCACAGATGATTTTGATGCATGGATATGCAACCCGTGCTCCTCATACGTTTTAATAATACTGCAGATATCACTATTTAAGCACTCTACCGCTTGTGTTGTACTACGTTCCTCAAAATCGTAGAATAGTTGAGTGTCATCTGCATATTGACGAAACTTAACATAGTTTAGACATTTGTAAAAATTCGAAGTATTCAAGACGAAAATTGATAATTTTCCCGAATCCGTTGCAGCAAAGATGTCATCAGCTATATTTAACAGAGCAGTTGCACAACTGTATCCTTTTCTAAAACCTGATTGAGTTTTAGGAAAATAGAATATTTATTAATATGATCCATCATTTGATTAGATAACACCTTTTCTAGGACCTTCGACAATACTGGGAGAATACTAATTGGACGCAGGTCTATGCAGTTCGTTGGACTGCAATTTTTATTGACAGGAATTACATTTGCAACTTTCCATACTTCGGGTACAGAGTTAGACTGTATGCATACATTTATAATATGAGTGATGTACGGAATTAAAAGAACAGCATAGCAATAGCATATACACACTTATTCCATCCTCACCCACAGCCTTAGACTTAATATTGTAAAGTATACTCATTACATCGATATCAGTAACTTGTTGAAATTTTAACTTATTTTGGAAGTCAGACATAAGGTGTTCCATGTAAAACTTTATTAGATCATTGTTGATGCTATTTTTAGATGTGGAAACAAAAGCTTCATTTATTTTATTGGGATTGTTCAAATGAGATGGAATTTCTACAATGCGTGATTTGGAATAAATGTTTCATCGCTTAAGCTCTTTCCATATATTGTGTGATTTATTTGTATGAATATGGTAATCTAAAACACTTTTCTTTATTTATAGCGTAATTTGTGTGATTTCGAAGCCTCTTGTAATAGTTCCAATGTGTGTTATTTTTTGTTTTTAAATTTCTGCAACGCAGCACCACGCAGGGACATCATTCTCTTGATTGTGTCAGTAAGCCAGGAGATCCTTGTTTGGTGTTGCGTGCCGTTTTAGCGCACAAATATCAAAGATATACAGAATTCATGCATTGAAATAATTGACAATATCATTTATGTTACTAAGTTCGTACAAATAATTCCAATCAACCGACCGCAAGAGAGAGCTAAAGTTATAGTGGTCAAATTTAGTAAAGTCGCGATACGTTTTCTCAAGTGACTTCTGTAGAATAGAATTAAACTTTGAACTTTTAAACTGGAAAAATTTTGAACGATTTAATATGAAAATGTCATTACATTACTATGATAACGTTACAATTGATGAAATAACAATAATATAGAGCAAGTTAATAATTAAGGTTTATATAAAATTATTAAAAAATTAATTAAGGAATAAAACTTAAGATTTAAAATATATAATAATAATAATTTCTATTAAGTATCAGTTATTTTCTTCTTTTTTTTAGTCTAAGTTTGTTATAATAGATGTGTATAAATAGTACTTAATGAATTAACATCAGTTTTAGAATTAACAATTGAATTGACGTTGTTAAATATGAGGCACATTTCAAGAAATTTTCTTTTCTTTCATGGTCTAAAATTTTAGTATTATGGAAATCAAATGTGTGCCCAGGCTTATGCGAATGTAGACTTAAAGCAATAGAATTAGATTTAAGCTTAACATCACTTTTATGTAACGCACTTGAGGTAAACCACAGTATTTTGGAATAATCCCTCTATATGATTTTAGATTTTTAGATACTTCTTTTGAAATAAAATTTCTCTTTTCAAGTCTGTCATTAACTTTATTTTCAACAGACTTGAAAATAGGAATTTTGTTTCAAAAGAAGTATCTAAACATCTAAAATCATATATAGGTATTATTCCAAAATACTATGGTTTACCTAAAGTACATAAAGGCAACATACCGCTACGTCCTATAATTTCTTGTACAGGAGCTCCAACTCATAAATTATCAATATATATATAGCTAACATACTTGATAAAGCATTTTATACAAGAAATAAATATCGTATCAAAGATACTTTCACTTTTGCTCAAAAAATGAATAATCAACCGAATCCTAATAATTTTGTTATAACATCATTTGATGCGCAATCACTGTTTACTAATATTTCTTTAGATCTTACTATAAAAATAATAACGGACCACTTTAACCTAATACAAAATATATAAAAAAAAATGACTTCACCAATATCATTCATTTTCTATTTAATAACACCTACTTCATCTATAACAAACAATACTACTTACAAATTTATGCTTGTCCAATGGGAGGAACAATATCTCTCTCTCTAATGCAGAAATTATAATGAACGATCTAATTTACTTTGTTGTTGATAAAATAGATTTTGAATTTCCATTCATTTGGCAATATTTACATGACGTAATATGTGCCGTACCACATCATAAAATAGATTACACTTTAAATATTTTTAATTCAGACAACAGTCGTTTAATGTTTTCCATAGAAAGAGAAGTTAATAATTGTGTTCCTTACAATTCAAACATTATACATGATTGGTATATGAAATTATCTAGTTCAGGACGATATATTCCGTATTTATCTGACCACCCTTACCAACAAAAAATTAATCTTATAGAGGGACTCAAAAATAGAATTAGTAGGATTTGTCACACACCATTTTTAAATAAAAATCTTAAAAAATTATCCAAAATATTACTGTAAAATGGTTATCCTACTAATCTTTTAAAAAAGTTACTATTTATCGAAGTTAATAACATCACAATAACAAATAATACTAACAATTTAGAACAAGAAAATACAGAACAGGTAACCTGTAATAGGTTTTCTTACATCCCTACTTTAACTCCACTAGTTAATAGATTATTTAAGCCTTATAATATTAAAATTTCTAACTCTCCTATCAGAAACATTAATTATTTCTATTCAAAATTAAATCTTTTATATCGAATAGTTCAGATTTAGTTTATGCCATTCCATACAATCATTGTAATTGCTGTTACATTGGAGAAACTTCCTAGAAACTATGTAAAAGAATAAAAGTGATATTAAGCTTAAACCTAATTCTACTGCTTTAAGTCTACATTCGCACACATTTGATTTCCATAATACTAAAATTTTAGACCATGAAAGTGATAATTGTTAATTCTAAAACTGATGTTAAATCATTACCATTTATACACATCTGTTATCACAACCTTACACTAAAAAAAAAGAAGAAAATGACTGATACGTAAAAGAAATGATTACTATTATATGTTTTAAATCTTAAGTTTGATTCCCTAATTAATTTTTTAATAATTTTATATAAACCTTAATTATTAACTTGCTCTATATTATTGTCATTTCATCAATTGTAACGTTAGTAATGTAATGACATTTTCATACTAAACCGTTCAAAATTTTTCCAGTTTAAAAGTTCAATATAATAATGTGAAGATTATAATTAAATGGTCATTTTTTGTGGCTTTACAACTTCAAGCCTGATGGAACTAGGATTTCCCTAACCTTAACCAAGTAACTTATCTATTATTATTTCTTAGTTATTGTTAGATATATATATATATATATATATATATATATATATATATATATATATATATATATATATATATTAAATGTCTAGAATCTACCCACGTTCTGTGGCTATATTTGTTATAAGAGATACAGAGTCGGTTAAATTAGCAAAGTTGGCCAGAATTACATACTTCAAATACCGATAAAAAAATTCAACATTGTTGCTAACTTTCAAAGATATCTGAAAATAACTAAAAATCGTCCAATTCTTCAATCGGCTATATCTTTTTTAATATTCAAAACACGGAAAGGTTATAAGAGAGACTTTTAATAGCTATTTTTACGCAAAATGAGAAAATGCGAATAAAAACTTTTTTTAGTTATAATTTTTCGAGCTACAACCCAAACATACATTTTTTTAAATGGCTATTATAGGTGGTTATGGACTCATTCGATGGCTTATTTTTTCTGATTTCAAAAATGTATAGCTTTGTATGTTTAGTATTATTAGTTAACTCACAATTTTCAAAAAATTGTAATTATAGTATTTACTAAACAAATGCCGCGGTGTGCTGTGACAATTAAAAACAAAACTTTTCATTGATTGGCTGTCAAATAGTAGATATTGAATTATCTGTTGTAACCAGTTGTAGTTCGTACTTAAATAGTGAATATTAATTTATTTATGGCTTATTCTTCAGAAGAAAGGAATAATATGCTTTTTTGCTATTACGTGTCTAACAGAGATGATAATGCTGCTTCGGAATTATATCTTCAAACTTATATGGAAAGAAGACAACCCAATGAGAGGTTATTTACCAAATTTTCCAAACTCGGATCGAATTTAAAAAAATATGGGACTATTAGTAACCTCAAAATTTTTATGGTTTCATGGTTGATTAATGAAAGTCAAGCAAACAATCAATTCTCGAAAATCATTCTTTTTACCGATGAAGCAAAATTTACAAATAACGGCATCTTCAATAGAACAAATCATATCCAATGGTCCCAAGAAAATCCTCATATTACTGTTGAGAAGAGAGATCAATATGCTTTTTCAGTAAACGTTTGGTGCGGTATTATTGGTACCAAAATCGTTTTATGAATAAAATTTAAATTTCGAAAGATATCTAACTTTTTTTACGAAACGAATTTGAAGAAATTTTGGACGACCTTCCGTTGACCGTAATTCAAAATTTAAATTATTTTCAATACGACGGGGCGCCAGTACACAATGGATTATTTGTGTGTAACTATTTACAGGAACGTTTTAATAATTGGATAGGAAATCGAGGTCCAATAGCTTGGCCGCCGCAATCTTCAAACTTAACCCGCCTGGACTTTTTCTTATGGGGTGCAATTAAAAACAAAGTGTGCCGAGTAAAACCTGGTAATCTGGACGAATGGTAATGGTTCGTTTCTTCCAAACTTTATCTTTAAGACCGCCTAGAGTTATACGACCAACAGAATCATGGGAAAATGGAGCATATAATTGGCCATTAAAATACACCTTAACTTTGTGGTTTTTGTCAAATCTGTTAATAGTTATAAGTGAGCAATTTTAATTCGGTACTATATATTTCTGGTCATATTGTATTTTAATTTTTACTTCCCGTAAAACACGTTGAACATATACTTTCATAGTTAGTGTAAAATCGTCTAATAGATGTGACTGCACTATCGACGAATAATAAACAACCCAGAGAGCACTCAAGCTTACGGCAAGCTGTATTTTGATTCGATTTTGGCTTCTTTATCTAGCTTAACGTGACTCTTTCAGATCAAACTTACTCTACGCTTGGAATTCTAGCATATCGCAATAGCTTTACGCGGCAAGGCTTAAACTTTCAACAAACCCGCTTATCGAGACGGTAATGCGCAGACACTCGATGCACTGCATAGCGCAAGCGTTTTACATAAGTTGAAGTCATTTGCGTTGCATTTTATATCCCCTAGCCTAATCGTGTTCTGTTTTTTGTGTATTCTTAAAGTTACTGGTTTTCCGCGTTCGTCTTCGTTTTGATGTTGTTACTATTAATTGTTTGTTATTTGTTTTATATGTGTTATTATTACCATTGACATTAGCTAGTAGTTAGTAAAAACACTGACTATTTCGTGAACATGTGTTTTCTGCAGAAGGTAGGTAAGTTTTTCGTTTAAGATATTTTTTTTATCTTTCTTATTTCATATTAACTGATAAACATGCAAATGTAGTGATGCACATCGCTTCACAATTTGTACGCACTTATTTAGTTCCGCGAATTAACGGATTGGTATGTAATATGGTTTGCTCTCCTTTAAGTGATCATTATATTGGCTATCGCAGGGGTGAAATTCTTAAATTTCATTAGCATTATAAACCAATATAGAAATTGTATCTAAAACTGATACTAAATGCATATGTCCATTAGGAGCGCAATTATATGGGGTTAATATGGAATTGCCATTTTCGCTTACGCGGGCCAAAAAGTTAATTCTCTTTTATTATACAAACACAATGGTATAGATATTTTTTAAAATGTTTATCCAGTTCAACTGCCCCAAGGTCACTGAACTTCTATAAAATTTAACAATTAAGGAGCTATTTGGACACTATCTTAGTGACATTTATTGCTAACTGATTGGTTTGTTTTATGATTTGTTTAATTTTGTTCCATTAAACCTAATTTAAAACAGTTTTAGTGGTTTTGAACGTTCTGGTTGCTACAATACTACCAATCTGTTAAAATCTGTTAAAATTTCGCCCCACCACCCGTACCCTCAGAATTCGTTTTTTGTCGGTTAAGCTCGTTTTCCGTTGTGGCATACTAGTCACGATTCAGTATTATTGTGACATTTAACGGACGGTGTCTATTATCGTGATTCACCTTCTTATTAAATTATATTTGCATAGTAATAGTGAAATAGCTATGGTATTGCTCAGAAGTAAAGTGACTTGTCCAATATTTGGTTCGGGGAGTAAATTTACAAAGAATATGTTGCCTATGTACGAAGGTGTTATGAAACTGTTCATTTTCATCTCGCAAAGTTATAAAAATCAGTACAATAACTGTATGCACAAAACCAGTCAAAATTGTGACAGAAAAGGTAGAAAGAGTGTGGCGCAGTGCTTCAATACCAATCGTAGAACAAAACAATATTGCTTACCATGATAAGTACACAAAATTGTTAAAACCGTATAAAAGCAGAAAGGGCGAGGAAAGATACAAAGAAAAGCTGTTGAAATTTAATAACGAAAGCAAAACATTGTTTGATATAGCCAAATCTGATGTTATTCGGTTATTGGAAGGCAGGCTACAACGTCCGCTTCAGTGGCTCATACGTGAATTACATGAAAATTAACTGACATTGCGCCATCTTTTTCAACATCTAGATGGAACAACAACTGGGCCAAAAAGCTCGGATAGACAAAGTTGGAAAAGCACTTGATAACTGTGAACTACTACCGGTTGTTGCTTTTCATGCGATTAAATGTACCTTTCCTGAAATTTCTAAATCAAAACAAGAATTAAGCACAGATCAGTATTGTTTACTAGAAGTATGTCTATCTATTGACAATGGATTTTGTGATCAAAATCTTGCGGCAACCATAGTCAACAGTTGTCAACTTTGTATTTTTTTTCTTTTCATAAATGAGTCAGAAGATTTGCTGTTTACATTTTTTTTTCTTTATTTACGGAACTCAATGATCGAAAAAATGAATTAAGATCAATAACGTTGATTGTATTAAAATTTTATTTCTTGTACACAAATATATGCAAATTTTGAAATTTCAAACGCGCTGGGGTAGTTTTTAGACTAAAATGACAACAAGTGCCCATTAAGTTTTTGCTTTTTATCCTTGCGGAGTATCGATCCCGCACACCGCCTAATTGAAATTAAGAAAAAAAAATTGCGCTCCACCGTAATGTCCATGTACTTTATCCCATAAAAAAATCAGAAACCGGTATAGATGGGCAAAACAGACATTTACTGCAACTGCTTTATTTATTACTAATATTTTTTTCTCTTAACAGGATATGGCGGAAGTGATTCATCAGTTTAAGACGTCAAAAAAGTTAAATCGTATCAGAAAGTCTCATCTAGAAAACCAGAGTACATTTAAGAAAGAATTTAACTCAGGTAACTCTTTTCCTTGCGAGCCAGAACCTTGTACTAGTGGCGATACTTTCTCTCCCACGTGTAGTTGGGAAGATCGTAGCATTTTGCTCAACGGCTAAGAGTGGGAGTCTTGTCCAAAACCAGTCAATAATTCATCGTCAGAATGAATCTGATAATGTTGATAAGTGGGCTTCCTACTCTGAAAATGAAAAGTTATGTGAAAGATTCAGAAACTGGTTAGTACCGCTTCACATAACAAATGGTCACATTGTCTGCTCTTCTGCGTACTTTAAAAACCATTACTTTACCATTAGATTCTAGAACACTGTGAAAAACTCCAACAACTGTTCAAGTTACACCTGTTGCTCCTGGTACCAAAGAAACTATGAAGTCCTTAGAATTATTAGTGTAGATGGACTTCCACCTTTTAATAGAAGTTCTGACGAAGTATGGCCAATATTAGTGCCTATTTTGAATAATAATAATAACAATAATAATAATGTTTATTTCTGCAAAGTTTCTTATACAATTAAACAAAATAAAAACATTCTTACAGAAATTAGATACCTCCTTAGGAGACCTGTATTGGAGGTCAAGTTAACATAAAACTTAACTTACTACAAACATTTCAAGTAAATTGAACTGATTAAGAACTTTATGTTGCATAGGATTATAGTAGGTATATGTAGTGTAGTAGTAGTGCTGGCGGAAGAGTGGGCTCATACTTTAATATAGTAATCATAAGATTAATGTGAAGAATAATTTTTCGTCCAAGAATAAATAATTGAAAACATAATAGTAAACTAGATGAAGATACATACCTGGTCGTTCTACATGTTCAGCGCTCTCATGTAACTGATTAAGTTTCAGGTTGACTATTATCAATTATGCTATGTAATGCTATGTAATGGGTCAAAATATAGATCTGGATCATCCATTGATATGCTATTGGCTGATTAACCGTTTTCTAGCAAATGAATTACATCTTATTATATTACTAGGCAAAAGATTAAAGAGCTTAGGAGCCATGTAAGAATCTGATCTCCTAAACTTTTCTGTTCTAGGTCTTGGCAGAATTAGTTTACCGACACTTCTCCCTCTATCCGATGCATCACTGCCACTCGCCACCCCCGACTCAACACCCCCAGTCAGAATGTCCATTAATATTTTTTTAAAAACTAAACAACGCACTGGTAGAATGTTGAACACCCTGAATAGAGGCATAGATCTGGTCATTCTCGTCTTTTTTGCCATTAACCGAATGGTGTGCTTTAGGTCAACTTACAGTGGTCTAATAGTACTTGGATATGCTCCTCCCCAAGAAGAGATACCATATTGCAATCTTGATTGAATTAAAGTAAAATACTACATTTTTAAAATATTAGGCGGGCACATATTTCTTAAGAAATAAAGTTTACGAATTGAGTTGCCCATTTCTTTTTTAAGGTTCGCAATATGGTCTCTCCATGAGAGGTTCATATCCTCCATAATTCCAAGATACCTGGTAGCCTTCACTTGTTGCACTGACTCACAGCAACAATTAAAAATCCTCCTACACGACACATCATGATATTTTAGTGTGCCGAATGATTTAGGGATTTTGTTAAGACCAGATAATTAGTTTTGGCTATATTTAAAGAAATTTTATTTTCATTGAGCCACCGTCTGATTTGAACAAGGTCTAATTCCATTCTACTAACAAGTTCATAATCAGTAGTCGCTTCATAGCTTAAAGCCGTATCATCGGTAAAGGACGTGACTTTTCCCTCAAACTTAGCTGAGCAAAGATCATTGATATAATTCAGAAAGGGGGTCGCACCTAGCATTGAGCCTTGAGGAACACCGTGACAAATAAATTCTACCTCACTTAATTTACAATTTATTCTAACCTGCTGAGACCTCAAGTTGAGGTAGGATCTGAACCAGTCATTAGCTAATCCCCGTATACCCATGTCATCCATTTGTATCTATAAAATGCTGTGGTCTACCACGTCTAACACTTTTTGGAAATCCGTGAACAGCTGAACGATAACTATTATTAATTGCTAAATTAATTTGTAAAATCAGCTTTTTATTGCTATCACTGTGTTGATTCCAACTCTAAAACCAAATTGGGTAGAACTCAAATTACCATGCATTTCAAGAAAGCGAATCACTTTGTAGTTAATAAGTTTTTCTAACATTTTAGATAGAGGTGATAGCAATGTTACTGGACGATAATTAGTTACATCAAATCTGTCCCCTTTTTTAAAAATCGGCATTACCACCGCTTTGAATAATCATATTGAAACAGGTGAGCCAACACACCCGACAATTCATTTTAAAGTTCTTTTAATACACACACTTGAAGTCCATCAATCACGACAGACTTTTTACTATTTAGTGAATTAATTATCTTACAAATTTCAAATTTGTTAGCTGGTTCATGGAAAATTGTAATATTATTAGAAATAGCGCAAAATTTGCTACTATAATTAATTATTGGATTATGGGGATTGCTGACCAACCCTTCCTTTAATATTTGTGCAATATTTAAAAAATAAGTATTAAATTCGCCAGATATGTCCATCTCCTGCTCAATATAAGATCCATCTGCAGTTCTAATTTTTTCAATGGTGTTACTAGATTTTTCCCTAATAAGACTATCAATAATATTCCACTGTTTCCTCATATTTCCCTTTGCCTGACCAAATAATTTAAAATAATATTCTTCTTTAGTTTTTCTTAGGTCAACAATTAATTTATTTCTATACCTTTTGTAGTACCTGACTGGTTTCAAATTATAGGGCTGGCGAATTTTCTTTTCATACATAACATTCCTCTTATTAATTCTTCTAATTGCTTCTTCATTTGTCCAAGGCTTTAAAGGTCTCGCCGTTATTCCGGTGGGAGTGTATTATGGAAATAGAAAGCCTTTAAAGACTGAACATTTTCCCGATGTATTTAAAAACGTAGCCATAAGCTTGATCAGTGATGGCATAAATGTTAACGGGAAGGAGGTTACTGTTGCTATAAATGGATTGTGTTGTGATGCATCAAAGGTCATACAGGACATTCATCATGCACCAAGTGTAAAGAAGAGGGAAGTTTCATATAACATTCCCAAGTTGTCATGGAATTCCTAAAACACACGAGGACTTTCTGCACAGAGAAGATCCTGATTTTCACACCGCAGATACACCTTTAGTGGAAATTCCAGGAGTAAATTTTGCAAATTCCATTTCATTGGACTACATGCAGCTGGTATACCTGGAAGTGATGCAAACTATGTTTACATTTGGATGCTTGGCGCTGCTCCATTAAAATGTTCTGTCCGTATAATAATGGGTATATCAGAACATCTCGTGAGCCTCATTCCACTGAAGTGGACTGCTGCGGATGAGAGATCGTGCTTATACCCTCCCGTCAAGTTCGATTTAAAGCGTGAAAAGCTAATTCTTGCGGAAGCAGACCCAACTGAGAAATGGACGCTTAGCAGAATTGTAGTTCTTCACAAATATGGTAATTACTTTTTTCAATATACTTTTTATTTGTCTTGTTTTAGAAACCTATTAATCTACAAGACAGGATTTAAAAAAAGCTGAAGAGACGTCTAATTTGGATACAGACGATGACGAGGAAATTTTAAGCGAAAGATTAAACCACTTCAGTTTCCTGACGAAGGTAATCTAACAGCTGACAATCTACGAAAGATTAAGATTACACCCAGATATCCCAATCCCAATCTAAATTCATCATATAAGCTAAGTGAGAATGCTTTAACTGGTGAAGCTAATCGAAATTTTCAGGGTGAAGGTGAGGAAGATACTGGCCCTAGTTCGCAAACAGATTGAACATGCTCTTCTGGCCTTTCATTGTTTAATCGGACCTTGTAATCGCAGTCACCTGTACCTCCTTCTGGTTTGCTGCGGAATAGATATTCTATTTGCGGGACAAACAGCACAGTTCATAGCTCGGGATCGTTCTCGTCAGGTACATAAATTTTTTTTGTATTTTTATCATCACATTTACTTTTATGTTAGTTTGGTGAAGCCTACAAAAACATCAAATACAATAATTACTGCATTTTAACTTTCTGAATGTTCAGATTGGCATCATTTCTTTTCAATCATGCTAAGAACCTCTATTATTTAATCTAAACTTCTTTTTTTATTAGACGCAGATCCAATATTACTTGCACAAATGCAATTCACTGTGGCTAGTATACCTGCAAAACTTGAAACGTTAAGCCGTAAGGCCGATAGACTGCTGTCAAGCCAGTAGCGTATGGAGACTACTGGCCAAAATCATCATTATTACGCCGTATTAGGTCTTCTACCACTACAAAGCTTGGAGACTTGAATGTCTTAAAAGATCACATTCAAGCGGATGGTAATTTTAGGAATTAGGAATACAAGTTGTAGCTGTTGTAGCAAACTGAAAATGAGCTTTGCATTTTAGCCGTTTCCGAAGACTAATTAGGTACTTTTATTTTCTTTTTTGGTAAGCTAAAGAAATGTGACAAGTTGGAATCAAGCTGCAACTGGTGGCATGTCAACCTTAATTCCAGCTTGTGTGAAACCATTTTTAATATCTCGGAATGCAACCTAACAGCAGTTTCCACGAAACAATCAAATGCAGCGGAATATTATGACACTTTGTACATTCGGTGCCAGGCGACGCAAAAAGGACTTAGTCAAAAGGGGATTTGGTTTAGCATCCACCATCTTCTCGAGCTTTATTTTTCTTCGTTGCGTTAAATGTACTTCTGGTAAAAACATTACTACCTTTTACTAAAATCTATTCAGTTTCGTAATATTATTTTGTAAAATAACTTTGCAATAGTGTAACGTATTTTTATTGAAATAAAGCATTTTTACCCTTTGATAGTGTAATAACCGCCTTACCTTTACTAAAAGATGTCAGTTGAAGTTTTCCGTGTAGCATTCAAATATACCATTTTAGATATATTTACTGTACATTTTCTTTGAAATTCTTTCATTAGCTAAGTGGTATTCAGTTTATATTTAAAAATTCAGTTTAACAAATTCAGGTGGAAATTTAAAATGTTGGAATAAAAGAGTATTTATATTTTTATTTCAAATACATTTAGTATAAGAAAAGATGGCTTATGAAGAAAGAGTAAAAAATTAAAAGAAGTGTTACAGTTAATCGTTTCAGTGCATTTAAAGGCAAAATTAAAATACATTTAGTTAAATAATCGAAACTGCGTAATCATTTGAAAATATTTTAAAGGATTGTGTACAAATGGAAATTGAAACCAATGCTTTCAAAAATTTGTCTTGCCAAATTTTTTGGAAAACAGACGGTTTTAAATCTTTAATACACGATAACCCAAAGCTTTCGTCTTCTAAGAAATGTTTTCATTTATAAACATATAAAGATATTGATGAATTCGAAAAAACCAATTCCAATTGAAATTGCATGAAATGTGTTAAAAAGAAAATTTGAAAATATAAAATAAATGTCGAGGATATCATCATTACTATTGCCATTCCACCAATTCACAATGGAAGTTATGAATTAAAATTTCTCTGTAATAAATGTAATCATCTAATACATGTATGTATATATATATATATATATATATATATATATATATATATATATATATATATATATATATATATATGGTAGCGCACCGTATACGCCACTGAGTTTCTATAGGAGCCTATTGGAATTTTTTAATTCTTCTTTCTTAGAGCATATACAGGGTGTTTAGGAACACAATTTCAAAATAATTGCAACTATACAGGGTGTTCACAAAAGAGGATCCATATCAAAGTTATATTTTTTTTAATGGAATATCCTGTATATTATACGTTTTTGGAATCTACGAATAAAATAAACGCAAGTTGCAATAGAATTCCCTATACCTAAAACCTACTGTTTCAAACATATTTAATGATTTTTTAAAATACAGACTTGAATTCAAAATTTATTTTTGCTACGTTTAATATTATTGAAACAACGTAGCCTCTGTCAATACTTTCCAAAAGAGCTGTTGTGTAAGACAGCATAAAATTTTTGTTAATAAAATATACAGGGCACACAAAAATCAAATATTAACTACAGTTACCTAATATTGAAAATAACTGCGTTATTTTAAATAGCACACCTTGTATTTAATAAAAAAATTTGTTGTAAAATCTTATAACCTTTCAAATTATACTAACGTTCCCTATACCTAGCACACATTTCCTTATAAGATATCATATTAGGTAAAAAATTATCTATAAAGTTATTTAATTAAGGCTTAAGTTATTGACGTTTATATACACAGTTTAACTACAACTTCCTTAGGTCAAATGTGCTTTATATATATATATATATATATATATATATATATATATATATATATATATATATATACATGGTAGACCATTTTAAGCGATACACGCGAATATCTCGAAAAGGAGAAGTTGTTTCAAAAAATGCTTCAGACAAAAGTTTTAAGGCTTTAAGGGGGAAAGATGATGACATTATCAGTTTAACTGTAGATGGCGCCACTTTAGATATTTCATCATGGCGGCCATTTATTTAAATGGGAGTGGATTTTTTCTAAAATAAAAGGTGTAGTTGGCAATAAGAGGAATCCAACAGTTTCTTTTTGTTTTTTTATCGAATCACTTTTCACTGAGTTAATGTGTTCTAAAGCTTATAAATTAAGTAAAAGTTTCCACCCCACCCCCCTCATAGTGTATGTATTTTGTAACTCCACACTACTCTGCATCTCTCTCTCCCTGTCTGTGTTGTTCCTATCCGTTATCTGGACCGATTCTGCTTGATGTTCAACCAGCTTCAGGCTGATTGACACACATTTTCCCGTACTTAGCATTACCCAGGATGAACGATGTGGACGTGATGGGGCTTTCATCTCTTTGGGGTGCTTCATTTGCGTGAGTCCCTTTGCCTCTCACGATTTTTTTTTCAAAAGGTGTTCTAAGATGTTTTCATTTTCTTGAATACATAACGTGATTCTTCGCTCAAAATGGCTAACAGTTGTTAGTAATACGGCCTGTGGTTTGTTTGAACACTCAGTTTTGATTTTCTGAATCATGTACACGACATTTTTTAAATAACCCCATAAATAAGAGTTGGGTGATGTCAAGTCGGGAGATCGTGCTGGCCATGTTACTGGTCCATCTCGTCCAATCCACATTCCATTGTAGCGTCTATTTAGATAATGTCTTACAATTCCCGAATAATGTGACGGGGCCCCATCTAATTGAATCCACATTCTGAATCTTGCGTACAAATCAACATCTTCAAGTAATCCTGGTAGTTCATTTCTTGGAAAGGTTAAAAAGGTCTGACCGTCTACATTACCATTAAAGATGTATGGACCAACCAGGTAGCCGTTAATAATACCGCACCACACGTTAATACTCCAGCGATGTTGATTGTCAATTTGTCTGTACTAACGAGGATTAACATCTCCCCAATAATGACAATTGTGTCTGTTTAGTTCTCCACTATTTTGAAATTTTGCTTCATCACTAAACATTACATAATAAAAAAATAATGGATTATCTCTAATCATTTGTAGGGCCCATCGGAAAAACTGTAAGCGCAATCTCATATCATTTGGTGTAATAACTTGCACTAACGTTATGCGATATGGATAATATCCTTGCTTTCTTAAAATTCTTAGGATAGTAGTTATAGGTATACCTGTTTGTCTCTCCATTTGGTAGCTACTATTATGAGGATTGAGGTGAACCGACGCTAAAACGGCCAATACACGTACATCGTTTTCATCATACCCATGATTTTGTCTCCTACGTACTAAGTTACCCTGTTGAGCTCTTAAATAATTCCTTCGAATAACAACAGCATTCGGATGACGACTATTTGGATAC
>JARFJB010000889.1:1625000-1860000 GCA_036346205.1 Vesta saturnalis
TGCGTATGCGTATGCGTTCGTATGCGTTGCGTCGTGCACGTATCGTATGCGTATGCGTACGTATGCGTATGCGTATGCGTGTATGCGTACGTATGCTGTATCGTATGCGTATCGTCGTATGCGTATACGTATGCTGTACGTGTGCGTGTGCGTATGCGTTGCGTATGCTGTGCTGTTACGTGTCGTATGCTGTATGCTGTATTGCGTATGCGTATCGTATGCGTGTCGTATGCGTATGCGTTGTATGCGTGTGCATGTGCGTATGCGTATGCGTATGCGTAGATGTACGTATGCGTATGCGTATGCGTATGTATGCATGTGCGTATGCGTATCGTATGCGTATGCGTGTGCGTATGCGTGTACGTATGCGTTGCAGTAGCGTTGCTGTGCGTAGTGCGTGTATGCGTATGCGTTGCAGTACGTATGCTGTGCGTATCGTTGCGTATGCGTGTGCATGCATGTGCGTATGCGTATGCGTATGTATGCGTTGCGTATGCTATGATACGTATGCATGTACGTACTTGCGTATGCGTATACGATGGTCGTTGCGTGTGCGTATGCGTATGCGTGTGCGTGTGCGTATGCGTATGTGCGTCGTATGCGTGTGCGTGATGCGTTGCGTCGTGTGCGTACGTGTAGCGTATGACGTGTGCGTTGCGTATGCGTGTGCGTGTGCGTATGCGTATGCGTATGCTTGCGTGTGCAGTATGCGTATGCGTAGTGCGTTGCGTTATGCGTATGCGTAGTGCGTATGCGTGTGCGTATGCGTAGTGCTTGCGTATGCGTTCGTATGCGTTGCAGTAGATGACGTATGCGTTGCGTATGCAGTGTATGCGTGTCGTTGCGATATGCGTTGCGTATGCGTGTGCGTATTGTATCGTAGTGCGTATGTGTGATATAGTATGTATGATATTATGATGTGATGTGCGTGTGCGTATGCTGTTGTGTTGTGTGATTATTGTATTGTGTTGTTGCGTTGTTAGTATGTATGTTGATTGTATATATATTATGCGTGTGCGTATATTGTGCGTGTGCTGTAGTGCTGTGATTGCATGTAGTATATTAATGCGTAGTGATGACTGTGTATGCGTGTGCGTATGTGCATGTGTGTGCGTGTTTGTATTATTTGCGTTGCTGTCGTTATGCGTGATGTACGTGTTTGTGCGTAGTGCGTTGTCGTTGCGTGCGTTGTCGTGCGTGCGTATGCGTGCGTGTGCGTTCGTGCGTGTCGTGCGTGCGTGCGTATGCGTTGCGTGTGCGTGTCGTGTGCGTGCGTGCGTGTGCGTGTCGTTGCGTGTCGTGTCGTGTCGTGTCGTTGCGTGTCTTGCGTTGCGTGCGTGTGCGTGTGCGTGTGCGTGCGTGTGCGTGTGCGTGCTTGTATTTTGCGTTTTTGTGTTTTTTGTTTATTTTTGTTGTTTGTTTTTTTTTGTGTTTTGTTTTTGTATTTTTTTGTGCGTATTTATTCGTATTAGTGTAAAATTAAATTACATTAAAACTTGTTGACGTTTACATACGTTTATATACACAGTTTAACTACCAAAATGGGCTCGATTAAACTGTAGCGTCCCCCAGGTACCCTTTCTTGAAAAGCGTAATTTGAACTTATTTGCAATAATGCAAATTCAAGAACCAAACAATAGCTAAGTGATTTATCTTGACTTAACTGACAACAATGTCACTATTACCCAAATTAATTTCCTACCTTACTTTGACTTTCCGCGCAATAATTAAAACATTAGTATTTATTTACAAGTCTGATATTTAATTACTCGCAAACCTCAAGTCTGATCAAACGAAGTGGCCGTCTAGTGGTAAGTACGTTGTGCAATCTAATTTAGATAGGCTGGATGAGGTACGTGTTACATCATGAAGGGCAGGGCTATCTAATTTAGATAGGCTGGATAAGGTACGTGTTGCATCATGAAGGACAGGGAAAAAAACTGAAATCAACGAACTTGGTGCAGCGGTGGTTCATCCCGTTAATCTACTATTGTGGGAAAGAACCACCAATAAAACCCACTTTATTCATAAATAAGCAATTGCACAAGTACATTAATAAATCAAATAACACAAAAAAACAATGAAAGCGTTAAATATATAACAAAGCACCATTAAATCAGGTTAAAGTGCGTACAAAATTATAACATTAAGAGAACATGAATAAAAAGCAATTTAGTTACACAAAAACACAATAATAAAAAGAAACACATGTAGTCACACGCATAATTGGGTCATAAATAATCAAAATAGAAAATCATAATAGAAATTGTAATACCAAACATGTGGCCCTTTTAAAAACCAATCATGCCGGTCTTTAAGCAAATAAGCACATAAAATAATAAAGCAAATTATGGTACATATAAAATACAACAGTAAAATTGCACAAGTGATAAGGTAAAGGCAAGGACAAAAGAAAAAAGACAAGGAATTTGCACTTACCCAATTGTTTAGTGACCACTAAAGCACATAATACTTAAATCAAATTACTACAAAGCAGATACAAAGAGAAATCAGCTCGCAGGCAAATGATTCTGCTTAAACAAACTGACAAAGAACTCATTAAAACAAAGCCTTACAAGGATAAGTTATAAATAGGTCACTAACATCGTGGCCGATATATAGGTTTGAGTGCGTTAGAAAAATACCGTGCTACCTTCTCCGGTTACATACTTATCTATACAACAATAAATATAATAAAAATTAAATTCGAGATGTTGAATGGTTATCTGAACTCGGAAGCGCGTACATGCTTGTTGGTTCATCAGCCCACCTCTACCCAAATATAAATATAAACAACAACCAACAATTCTAATTCGCACAAATACCAGCGTGAGAGGGCCCTGTACTGCCTTTTATTTTAGCATATTTCAGCTCAATGAGTCTGCGTACGAATAAGATACATTTGCAACGCAATGTTTGATTCCTTTAATATGTTACATAGGCTGGTAAAATGATTCGCTGCGAGCTTTCATTTATATAAAAATACATACTTACACTAGAATAAATATGCTCTCAATAATCACTCACACAAATCGTTACCATACGCGGTTCAACCCCGAAAGAAAAGACAACTTAGTGTTGGCGAATTCAAAAGAAAAATGTCCACGCAAGAATTATTTTAAAGACAAACTGTTTACAATGAAGGTATTTAATTAACCGAAAAACCGATCCGGCTCGCTTGACGCGCTAACTGTAACTGCCTTTCCTCCGATTTCAAACTAACCATGTCTACTCCCCAAAAATCACCCCTCTCTCAAAAGTAATAAAAAAACAAGAAACATTAATTTATGTTGGAACAGTTTCATATTAATTATTGCACAACACCTTAATTTTAAAAATATGCATTCATCTGTAACAACCCTATATTTACGTCTCTCGAGTTTCTAAGTAACAAACAAAGATAGCTTTTGATCACGGTCTGCCCAGCCGTAATCAATCATTAGAGAAATGACATTTTTACATCAAGGGCGCGCATAAGAAAAATTCCAATGATTCTTTACTCACCCCCTAACATGTGTTTACATACATATTAGTTACAAAAAATTCTACATTCCTTACATAAAAATATATAAATAAAATATTTTGAAAACATTAGCAAATTACGACGTATTATTAAGATATTAAAAATCGACTAATTATCTTTTCTATCGTGGTAACAATGGCGATTTGACAAACGTTTATTACAATAATAAAATTTTCGCGGTCCGCTACCTACAGAAAATGACATGATGTATCAAACTGAAAATTGGAACACATCCACTTGGAGGAAGCTAAATATTCTCAGGTTATGAGCCATACTGCATATTGTAGAGGGCGCTGTCGACAGATTTTTTCGTATATTTCTTTCATATTTTTCTTGTGATCAACACTTTCGTTTGTGCGGGTAAACTGTATGATGGAGAAACTAATTTTTCATAAAAAAAGGGGTACCTGTATCATATCCACAAAATGTACCGTTTTCAGGAAAAACGCACCTAACCGTTTTAATACACCAATGTAAAGCTTTTCACGAGATACGATTGTATCAAGTTACCACTTGTCACACTGATATTTATGGACTTTTTAATAAAAATTAAATTGAATTAAGTAGCTATTAGATTTTATTGGCTGTTAACAAAAGGTTCTCAAAATGGACGCCATTGATTTTTGCACTTTTGACAACGTTTAGCTAAATTTTGTCTAAAACGCAAGAATGACTGAACGTTATTTCTAACCTCACTTCCAGCTTCTCGAATTTTTCTTGACATTTCCATTCGATAGCCGTTTATTGATTATAAAGAATGGATTTCATATGAGCCCATAAGAAGGAATCTAACGGATTGAGACCTGGACTACGCGGTGGCTAGGGATAATGACTCACGTCCAATCTATCGTTGTCAAAAGTAGTTATTTAAATGATTTTTCACATTTCGAGCATAATGTGCAGGAGCACCATCGTGCATAAACCACGTATTGTTTCTAATGTTAAGCGGAACATCTTCCAGCAAGATGCGCAAAGTAGTTTCCAAAAAGATATAATTCTGCATTCAACTTAAAATTAATAAGTGATATTCCGAACTTGTAAATACTAGAGTAAAGTAAATAAAGTGGATGGGAGTTTAAATAATAAGTGTTAATAACGTTAAGGAACGCTTTGTAAATAACGCAATACCCACAAGTATAGTTAAATAACGATTTCTCAGATTAAAAATGAGTCGCATGTGGAATTTTACATTGAAAGGGTACCGTAGTAGTCAACTATCAAATTCAATACCCGTATCCGACCGATTATCGTGGTTCAGCGCAGGAAGAATGTATTACTGTTTATTGGTGCTATGTAAGGTAAACGTTTATTTTTTGTTTTCCTTTGGTGACAATAATAAAGTGTGTTGTTTTTTGTGTTTATGTGGGGGTGCATTCACTTATTTTTGCGGTAAATTATCGTATAAAGGCCCTTCAGGCAATTTTAGAAACAGCCGTATTCATCGTCACAAATTTACTGTTGACTTTTTTATTTGTGTAAATTCTGTGTATCGAAAGCTTATATTACCGATATTTTGTATTATTTCCGTTGTATTTAATGAAAGGTATTTGTTTATAACATATTGCAACTGACTTTAAAGGCCTTGCAAACGCTGATTGAATTTGATCATTACTTCTTTAGATTTTTTTTTGTAATTGCGGAATTTATTGTATTCTTTTTTTATGTAGTTGTATTAAAATTGAATATGTAAATGTACTAATAGATGGCCGTTGTTAATGTTTATAACTGTTTTATTAAGAGATTATAAACTATTCATCATGGTAATTGTTTAATTTTATAAGAAGTATCCAGTTAAATAATTTCACAGTGTCGACCTCCATGTATCGTTTTCATTTAGTTTGTGATCAATGAGATTGAAGCAGTAACGTTCAAAGGTTTACGTTGTTTAAGGCGATTTTAACGTAACTCTTAAAGGGTTAATGTAATACTTTTGTGAATTTGAGCATAGTTTATACCGGGTGGATTGAATTAATTACTAGTGGTTCTAAATAAATTAAAGTGATTTCTTTTTGAAGAATAATTATATTAAAGTGCAGATTTATTAAGAGATTTTAAATTAAATGTAACGTAAATTTAGGTATGGAGTCGGTCCCTGGCCGACCACCTGTTTGATTTTGCACATACGAGGGTAGTGAGATAAGTCGCCCTCTTTTTTGAAGCATTTTTATCGGTATCGACCTACCGATTGTAGCCATTTTTGCTGATGCCTGATTTGCCAAAAGGTAAGCAGTTTGTTATTTGTTTGAAGACAAGCTGTATTTTTCTATGAATTTAGGTATTACATTCCGATATGGACGTTTGATAAATTTTAGGATTTCATATATTTTTTTTTATCGCGTTTATTTAGTTTTGTGGTGCCGTATTTTTCGTTTTAATTTGCAGAATTAAAGTACCGTTCGATTAGTTATTTTTGGGTTAGTTAAGCTAATAATTTTTTATGTAGGTTTATCCAAATATTTAGTGAGTTTGGGTTGTATTTTCGCAATTTTGCGGCTTTTATATAAAGCTTAGGTTTTTATTGAGGTTTAGTTAAACTTTGCGTATCGATTTTTGGAGTATAATTTTTGTCGTAAAGTAGTTTATTTTTGAGTGAACGTTTTGGTTTCCCGTTAGAGCAATGTAACACCAGTTTATGACTTCATCTCCCGATTTTGACGCTTTTGGAGTTGTAAGAAATGCCCTTTTGCATATTTTAGTAAGAACCCCGCCAACACCACTGAGCTATCCCGTGGCGCAAATTACCGTTACGAGCTGGATGCTCTAGTGAGTATCTAGCCCATAACATAAGCTGTATTGAAAAGTATTATCGTCACGTTTTGTTACATTTAGAAAAGGTACACATTCTAGCCGATACCTTAAAGCATTGTCCGACCACCATCTCAGCCCTCTTCACGCTGTGACTAAAACTCCTACCACCATATCTGTTCGATTATTTGATGAAAACTGAAGTGATAAAGATCTAGCCGTCTTGACCAAAATATTGCAACATAATGGATATTCGTTAAGAATTATTGATCAAACTATAATGACTTGCTTCAGGCATCCCACCAAATAAAATATTTCATAAGAAGCACCCAAAAAATCAGTTATATTACCTTACCATTAATAATTAGGTCAGGTAACCCAAAAAAACATTGTAGACGAAGAATCCAAATGGTAAGTTATATTACCATATGTTAAAGGTGTTACAGATCGCCTTGGAAATAAATTTGCTAAAAACATATTTCGAATTGTTTTTAAACAATTTTGTACTATCCAAAAATTATTACGTAACCCTAAAGATAAAGTACATGGTGAAAGTCAACGCGTGTACGAGATTCCTTGTTCTGAATGCATCAGTTCTTACATTGGACAAACCAACAGTAGGTTGCATGTTAGAGCTTAAAGCACAATCTAGCCATAAAACATCATCAACTATCTTCCTCTTTGGCTACTCATGACCTTGACACTAGCCATCAAATAATAACTGACCCAATCAAATTAATTGCCCCTATTTCTACTCTGCAAGAACACATCATACGGGAAGCTATTGAAATTGAAAAGCATCCTGACGCATTGAATGAACGCGATGATTGTTCAAGAGTTCCTTCAGAAAGTGATTTAAAAAGAAATAATTCAATGCGATACCAAAAACAAATAGAAGTACTCATCTAAATTCAAACAATGATACTGTAGATAAATGACATCTATTAGTTGTCACACATTAATTTGATTTATAATATCAAAAATTGGGAATCTTGAAAAAGGGATCAAAGAAAGTGTTTCCGAAACGTAGAAGGAAATATAAATTAACCTATACGAGGTAAACCCGATAATGAACTTTATGCCAAATATAAATACTGTGTGTATGTGTGTGAGTGTGTGTGTGTGTGTGTGTGTGTGTGTGTGTGCGTGGGTGCGTGAGTGCGTGCGTGTGTTCGCGAGTCCGTGCGTGTGCGTGTTTGTGTGTGTGTGTGTGTGTGTGTGTGTGTGTGTGTGTGTGTGTGTGTGTGTGTGTGTGTGTGTGTGTGTGTGTGTGTGTGTGTGTGTGTGTGTGTGTGTGTGTGTGTGTGTGTTTCTCTGTGTGTGTGTGTGTGTGTGTTTCTTGTGTGTGTGTGTGTGTGTGTGTGTGTGTGTGTGTGTGTGTCGTCGTGTGTGTTATGTGTGTGTGTGTGTTGTCTGTGTGTGTGTGTGTGTATGTTGTGTGTGTGTGTGCCACTACGTTGTGTGTATCCTTGTGTGTGTGTGTGTGTGTGTGTGTGTGTGTGTGTGTGTGTGTGTGTGTGTGTGTGTTTGTGTGTGTGTGTGTGTGTGTGTGTGTGTGTGTGTGTGTGTGTGTGGGTGTTTGCGTGTGTGTGATGTGTTGGGTGGGTGGTGTATGCGTGTGAGCGTGTGCTCGTGCGTGTGTGCATGTGTGTGTGTGTGTGTGTGTGTGTGTGTGTGTGTGTTTGTGTGCGTGCGTGCGTGTGTGTGTGTGTGGTGTGTGTGTAGTCCTTGTGTGTGTGTGTGTGTGTGTTGTGTGTGTGTGTGTGTGTTGTGTGTGGTGTGTGTGTGTCTGTGTGTTGTTTTGTGCGTGTGTATGTGTGTGGGTGGGTGGGTGGCTGTATGCGTGTGAGCGTGTGCTCGTGTGCGTGTGTGCGTGTGTGCATGTGTGCGTGTGGGCGTGCAAGCGCGCGTGCGCGTGGGCGTGTGCGGTAGCGGGTGCATGTCATAGTTTTATATGGAAAATCTACGTTTAGAATATACTGTCTCCTTTTTTGAGATTTTATAAAAAACGCCAAGTATGAAATTCGCCCCACAAAGTTTGCTATTGTATTTAAATGTATCGTCCAAGGAACAATTGATATTGCGAAACGTTCGTTGTCGCTCAACAAACCAGGTGGTAGTTAAGAATTTCACATATTTGGAAAATTATCATCAAACAACCAAATTCAGGACAGTCCACGTTAAATATCGATATTAGCAATTTTCAGATTAGTACTCAGGACACTACCAACCAAATTCAAGATGTAGAAACCACTATATTCCATAGACCGCTTTTACACGTAGCAAAACACATTTAAAATTACAATAACGATAACTAAAGGTAAACTTCATTCTTGACACTTACTGTAAAATCTTACAAAAGGAGATAGTGTCTTCGAAACGTAGATTTTTCAACTAAATCAATCCATCAAATCCATAGAAATTTGACTAATTCATATCTATATATATATATATATATATATATATATATATATATATATATATATATAAATACTAGAACCGCCGTCTAATATATGTTGGAAAGCCGGAGAAAATGGCATCAGAATATATCACTTTATACATGGCCTCCGAGATCGTGAGACGTAGCTCCACTTCATTTCTTCTTCACCTTTTGAACTTCCCATTAACAATTTGGATCAACTAACTGCGTAAATAATAAATAAATGCGAATAAATAAATAATTCGTAAGACTCTCCTGCAACGTGTAATCCAAATCGACACCGTTAAACATGGAGCCGGGGTATGTATACTACAAGGTGGTGGACACTTCCCCCATTTATTATGAATACGTGTTGATTTAAGCATCTTATTGTTAAGTTTAAACGCAACGTTTTGCTTCAACATTGTTGATTTAAAATAAAGGTTAGTTTTAATTACAGGCTATTAATATTTTGGACAATAGCTTAAAACTAAATTAATCATAGTAATGTCGTCAGTGACAACCGCTAATTACTGGAATATTTTACAAATTGCCAGGTACCAATAAGGAGAAATTATTTAAATTAGTATGGAATCAGTGTCATTTCACGATACAATGTTATACCAAGTAAATGCGTATGCATTTTGCTAACAGAAACTTGCTCAAAGTAAGATACCTCATTGTACGATCAAACAAGATTTTTGTTGGTAACGCAAAACAAAACTGCAGAAAATTTTTGTTGAGGTTTTCTTAATAGATGAGACAAATGTTTATGATCACATATTTCTACAATAGTCAAGTATGATCTACATCCAATAGTAGAAGATAATCATCAGCATCCGTTTTAAATGAACGATTTTGGAATTGTTTTATTGATTAACCATACTTTACTAGGCAGACTCACTGGAAAAGCGTTCCGTTACTTTCTCGAAGAGGTTGCTGCAACTTTTGTAAGATCACCCGCCAAATTTGGAACAAGTGGCGCTCAACACGTGCCAGGCTAGTATGGTGCGTCAACATTTGGACCTATGCCTCCAATTGATGGATAGTCAAGCATGCACAAGCCAAGCCCTAAGCCCAGACCTTACACTCAGTTTATGTCTTTAGCTGACACAACACCATTGATAATATTGAACATTTGAAATAATCCGCAACTCCTCGAAGTTTTCAACGCGATGAGACACCATCCCCTCCACTTTTCTACATTACAAGTCCTATCCTGGGACACCTTCCACCATTTTGTTCATGCGCACGTGGAGGCGTATTTTGTCAGCCATTTTTGGCTACTTTTCGGAACCATTTTCAGCTCCTTGAGAATTTTCACCCTAATTTGGTTGTATTAAGGGTCTTTTTGGCAGTTCAGCCCCTGAAAGGTAGGCAAATGCGTGCATACAATATTCTGGATGGAGGTCCTAAGGGCAGACCTTTCCTATTAGTTTCTGATTGGTTCTTAGCACCCCAGCTTCTGAGCTCTGATTGGAGGCTTAAGGCTCTGCAATGGTTACGTGGGAAATTTGAAATAAAGGATTCTAAGCTTGTAAGCAGCTATTAGAACTGTAAGGTCTGCACCCTCTTGTCAGTATGGCTGGAAATATTATAATAAGAGGCCTAATGCATCTCTAAGACAGCATAAGAACCTGTGTTAGGCTCTGCATCCTCTTGTCATGGCCCCTTTTGAAACTTGGTTTATTTGTAGTGTCTAGTGATGTATGGACTAAAATATTTTTCTATAATAAAGGTAGCGTCCTTATCGATAGGACTAATTAGGTTTGTCTGGGGCGCCATCTAGTGGTGTATAGACTAATGAATATTTTATGGAATAGAAGTTGATCATGCACCTCTCTCGGCTCTTTCTCAAACAAACAAATCAATCAATCAGATGAATCAATCAATCAACTAATCAATCTCAATAAAACCAGACATACCTTACAATTTACGAAAACCAACTACAGTTCAAACAATACTGATTTCGTTTAAGTAATTACTGCTTGCTCAAAATCAGCCACTGTTCAAAATACCAAATTGCTATAACGGAAATAAAAGACAAAAGGTTTAATAGTTTATGATTACATGCGAATCAATAGCTACGAAGTTTCAAACCAACAAATCGACCGCTAATGTATTAATTAATTTATTAAAAAACAGTAATACTACACCTTATTATAAACTAAAGAAATGAGTAGAGACCTAGTATATATATAGCTGATGCAGAGTTGGTTGGTATTATATAGCCTCCTCCTAATAACACACTTAAAATCTTTATTGTTTGGAAACCGGAGAAAATGGCATAATATTAACATTATACATGGCCTTCGAGATCGTGAGACGTAGCCCACTTCATTCTCTTCTTGGAACTTCCCATTAACAATTTGGATCAACTAACTGCGTAAATAAAATAAATTGGTTTATTATGAATAATTGATATAAAACAGGCTATTGAATTCCAATCACACCGTTAAAATGGAGCCGGGGTATGTATACTACAAGGTGGTGGACACTTCCCCCATTTATTATGAATACGTGTTGATTTAAGCATCTTATTGTTAAGTTTAAACGCAACGTTTTGCTTCAACATTGTTGATTTAAAATAAAGGTTAGGTTAAAATTTTACAAATATTACTTTCGCAATCGCCGTTTTCTACCTAGCGAAATTGTGAATTAGTCATGTCCCTACCCTACCCTAATTAGCAATCTCTAGAATTAGATTTTATATGGTGGATATAAATGAAGCTTTTGATTTACACTTTTTCTTATGTAACATACATTTAATGAAGCAAAGTAATTTTAAAAAAAGTGGTATGTCTTGTTGTTTCACATTGGAAAGAATTAAGTAAAATAAACAAGTCAAATAATTAGAAATTGCGTAATAATGAAAACCTCCAAGCTTTTGTAAATCAGATGAATTATATAGGGAAGCTTCAATTCCATCTAATGAAACAGAATGTAGTCGCTGCATAATAAACGTATACGTTAATTTACTCAGTGAATTTATTGTAACATTATTTCAGTTTCAGTTTTAACTTCTTTTGATTTTTTTTTTTAATTTTTGTTACTATTTCTGTCTTCTTTCTTTCCTATTCAAGGCATTTAGGGTACATTTTTATATATCGAGGTGTTCCTTGCATACCTGATTAATGTAATGGACGTGATGCTACTCTATCACCTAACATTGAACCGAGCCTCACTACTGTAGGTGAGAATTACGATGCCGATAATGAATCGAGAGAAACCCTGCGAAGATCCTTTCAAAGAAGAACAGTCACTAGATTGGGATACGTGGAGAGCATAACATGGATGCTGTATGCTATGATCCATACCATCCTGACGGGTTTGCGGGTATAACACCTTTAGCTAAGGTATACGACACTTTTTCAAGAAAAAAAATATCAATTTCTATGTAACAAATAACCCTGATGTAAAAGCATCTGTAGTTGAAAGATTTAATAAAACATTGAAAACTAAGATGTGGCGTTATTTCACATACAAAAATTCCTACAAGTGCTCCAAAAATTTGTGACTGCTTACAAAATAGCCCTTATTCAAGTATAAAGATGGCCCCTGCGGCTGTAAACGATGAAAACATTTTGGAAGTGCGGAATAACCCGTACGCGAAAGGCTTAGGCACATCACGTCATCCTAAATATAAAGCCAGAACTAAGTACACCTTTGAGAAGGGATATGAAACGAACTAGAGCGAAGAAGTTTTTACAATTAGTGCAGTGATACAAAGAAGACCTCCAGTTTAACACATAAGCGATCTTGATAACTATTCTGTTGCGGGCACCTTTTACGAGGAGGAGAAATAGTGAGCAGCATAGAATGAGTCTCTGTTTATATTATAAATATATTATAAAATAAAAACTTTTAGTTATCTTTTTCTATTTAAACTTGGTTTATTTGTTGAGGATATGGCTAAGAATATTTTTCTTAATAAGGTAGCGTATACGTAGGCAATTATTTGCTGCCCATTATGTGATAACTAATGAATAGAATAAATTACACTCCTCCGGTTTTCCAAACAAACAAACAATAACGGATAATAATAACTAAATAACTCAATAAAACAGATATACCTTACAATTTACGAAAACCAACTACAGTTCAAACAATACTGATTTCGTTTAAGTAATTACGCTTGTTGCTCAAAATCAGCCACTGTTCAAAATACCAAATTGCTATACGGAAATAAAGAAAAAGGTTATCCCTTATATTACATCGAATAATAGATTTAAGTTTCAAACAAAATCGACGATAATGTATTATAATTGTAAAGAGCGTGAACAGTACAATTTAATAAACTAAGAAATGGTAGTACCAGTGAAAGAATATAAATGGTGTTTATAAACCTCCTCTAATAATAAAACTTTATAGTCATTGTAAATATCAGAAATTATATTAAATAATACGAACTCAGATGTTTTCTAAACGTTTAATAATAACTGTGTTGAGAACTGATATATATTGAAATTTTTATAATTTATAAACCCTTTGTCTTTTCTTATAGCGTTAAAGGCATGATTTCTCATAATTGTATTTGATATGATATGATACACGTTTTATGGAAGAGATTATTAACAACATTCATTAATGGAAAGAGCAATTACCTTTCACGTAACTAATGGTTAAAACAATTTTAAAATTCGGCTGCGAAAAATTATGGTCTAAATCCTAGGGAATAATAATGCTAACACTGAAGAATTCCAACGATAAATATCAAGGTAAACTAAATCAAAATCGATTATTCATAATTTAACTAATCGCGTCACACCAAATAAAACAACCACAACATCCGCTATTCACACCACAAACGTTAGCCTACACTACGACGCTACACACACAAGCTAGAACCAATACCCCCAGTATAGAAGCAGTTACCAACAGTACCAAGAAGAAGTGAAACAACGTGGCGGGCGTGGCGGGCGTGGGCGATCTGAGTACGCCGTACGTGCGTGCGCCGTCCGCGCTCCGCCGCGCATGCGCGTCGACTGCGTTGCGTTCGCGCGTGCTCGTCGACGCGCGGCGTGCGTCGTGCGGCTAGGTGTGCGTGTCTGCAGTGCGCGGAGTGCGGCGGCAGCCAGCGTCGTGCCGCGCGTCGCTGCGCGTCTGTTGTGCGTCTTCTGTGCGCGTGGTTGCGTTGCGTGTGTGCGTGCTGTCGTGTGCGTGTGCGTGTCGTGTGCGTGTGCGTGTGCGTGTGCGTGTGCGTGTGCGTGTGCGTGTGCGTGTGCGTGTGGTCGTGTGCTGGTGTGTGCGTGTGTGCGTGTGCGTGTGCTTGTGCGTGTGCGTTTGTGTGTGTGTGTGTGTATGTGTGTGTGTGTGTGTGTGTGTGTGTGTGTGTGTGTGCGCGTGTGTGTGTGATTAATTAAACATACAAATAAATCAGGTATAATTTTGGAATGTAAAGGGGTTTACCGCTTAGATAGAGAATCTGTCTGT
Source organism: Vesta saturnalis (assembly GCA_036346205.1). Lineage (NCBI taxonomy): Eukaryota > Metazoa > Arthropoda > Insecta > Coleoptera > Lampyridae > Vesta > Vesta saturnalis. The sequence goes on from JARFJB010000889.1 coordinate 1,639,121, forward strand.
ATAAGAGGCTAGGGTAGAAAATGATTATTATTTCACCTAGTATTTAGACCTTAATGTTTTCGCAGCACCAAATTTTTAAAATTGTTTTAAGCACATTAGTTAACACGATGTCGACGGCTAATTGCTACTTTCCATTCTTAATGAAATTGTATAGCTGTTTAATAATAATAACTGCATTCCATAAAAACAGTTTTATCATATCATATACAAATTACTTAATGATGGGAGAAACCAATAGCCTGTTTTATATCAACTATTCATAAGTAAAAACACAAAACGGGTTTAGTAAACTGTATAAAATATTTCAATATTTAGTTCAGTTCTCCAACACAGTTATTATTAGAACGGTCGAAAGAAAAACACATCTGAAGGTATGCGTATTATTTTTAATATATAATTTACTTGATATTGTTCACAATGACAATAAAGATTTTAATGTGTTATTGCAGGAGGAGGCTGTTATAAACCAACCAACTCTGCATCAGCTCCTTTTCTACTCGGTCTCTACTCATTTCTTTAGTTTATAAGATGAAGGTGTGAGTGTTACGCTGTTTTTTTAATAAATTAATTAATAGCATTATGCGGTACGCATTTGTTGGTTTGAAACTTCGTAGCTATTGATTCGCGTGTAATCATAAACTATTAAAACCTTTTGTCTTTTATTTCCGTTATAGCAATTTGGTATTTTGAACAGTGGCTGATTTTGAGCAAGCAAGCTGTAATTACTTAAACGAAATCAGTATTGTTTGAACTGTAAGTTGGTTTTCGTAAATTGTAAGGTATGATCTGGTTTTTATTGAGATTGATTTAGTTGATTGATTGATTCATCTGATTGATTGATTTGTTTGTTTGAGAAAGAGCCGAGAGAGAGACGTGCATGATCAACTTCTATTCCATAAAATATTCATTAGTCTATACACCACTAGATGGCGCCCCAGACAAACCCTAATTAGTCCTATCGATAAGTGACGCTACCTTTATTATAGAAAAAATATTCATTAGTCCATACATCACTACATGACACTACAAATAAATCCAAGTTTCACAATAAGGGGGCCATGACAAGAGGATGCAGAGCCTAACACAGGTTCTTATAGCTGTCTTATGAGATAGCATTAGGGCCTCCTTATTATAATATTTCCAGCCAAGGGGGCTACGACAAGAGGGTGCAGACCTTACACAAGTTCTAATAGCTGTCTTACAAGCTAGCATTAGAATCCCTTTATTTCAAATTTCCCACCGTAACCATTGCAGAGCCTTAAGCCTCCAATCAGTGCTCAGAAGCTGGGTGGTGCTAAGAACCAATCAGAAACTAATCAGGTGAAAGGTCTGCCCTTAGGACCTCCATCCAGAATATTGTATGCGCACGCATTTGCCTACCTTTCAGGGGCTGAACTGCCAAAAAGACCCTTAATACAACCAAATTAGGGTGAAAATTCCGTCAAGGAGCTGAAAATGGTCTCCGAAAAGTAGCCGCAACAAAATGGCCGACAAAAATACGCCTCCCACGTGCGCATGAACAAAAAGTGGTGGGGAAGGTGTCCCAGGGGGATAGGACTTGTAATGTAGAAAAAGTGGAGGGGATGGTGTCTCCTATCTACTCGCGTTGAAAACTTCCCGAGGAGTTGCGGATTATTTCAAATGTTCAATATTATCAATAGGTGTTGTGTCAGCTAAAGGCATAAACTGAGTGTAAGGGGTCTGGCGCTTAGGGCTTGGCTTGTGGGCATGCTTGACCTATCCATCAATTCGGAGGCATAGCGTCCAAATGTTGACGCACTATACTAGCCTGGCACGTGTTGGAGCGCCACTTGTGTTCGCAAATTTGGCGGGTGATCTTACAAAAGTTGCAGCAACCCCTCTTCGAGAAAGTAACGGAACGCTTTTCCAGTGAGTCTGCCTAGTAAAAAGTATGGTGTAATCAAGTAATCGCGAACAATTCCAACACATACGTTCATTTAAAACGGATGCTGATGATTATCTTCTACTATTGGATGTAGATCGCCTATACTTGACTATTGTAGAAATATGTGATCATAAACATTTGTCTCATCTATTAAGAAAACCTCAACAAAGAATTTTCTGCAGTTTTGTTTTGCGTTCACCAACAAAAATCTTGTTTGGAGTCGTACAATGAAGGTATCTTACTTTGAGCAAGTTTCTGTTAGCAAAACATGTGCATAGCGCACATTTCAGCGTTGGTATAAGCCATTGTATCGTGAAATGACACTGATTCCATACTAATTTAAATAATTTCTGCCTGTATTGGTACCTGGCAATTTGTAACAATATCTCCAGTAATTAGCGGTTGTCACTGACGACACTTACTATGAGTTAATTTAGTTTTAAGCTATTGTCCAAAATATTAATAGCCTGTAACTTCAAAACTACATATTTCCAGATATACGTTAATTTAAACTTTTCTTCTTGTTTCTGTGACGGGAACACGATATAAAATTTTTTCCCACACACGATGAATCATCCTGTATAATGTTTCCGTTACTTTTAATTTGCCAACTTTTCTTTTTTTGATAACGTTTCACATTCTTATACCATTTTTATTGCTTGGCTTTCAAATCAAAAAGCAAGCAAAGCGTAAAATTGCTTTAAGTTTTAATATACAGGACGTCCCACTATATTTTCCCCTATTTCAAGGGCTTATAACTTTTAAACGTATAAAGTTACACACTTGCGGTTTTCACTGAAATGCTTCACAATGATACAAGCTTTGAGTAGACTCGTCTAAGTTTTTTCTTCACTTCCGGTTAGCCAAAAAAACAAAATGGTGGTTTTTAGAATTTTTTTGTTGACTTTTTTTAGCCATTTCTTTCAGCTATCCTTCGGTATAGAGTTTTTCAAAATCAATGCAGAATTAACTGAGAAATCAATTTTTAAGTGGAGACCTGCAAAATCGGTAGTCAACAATTATTTATCAGTAATTTTTTAGTAGGTAGGCTCTGGAATATTTTTATCATAAATGTCACAATTTAGTGAGCTGTTCATAGCATAAGTCTATAAAATCAGTTCATGGAAACAAAGTTAAGTGTATAAGATCTTTTATTTGACAATTTATTGAGACGAATTTAACAAATAATCACAAAACATATTTAGTGAATAAAATAATTGCCCCTTAGTTTAACAAATGTTCTATAAGACCCCCTTTTTCACTAATACATTTGTGTAAGCGCATTACTAAATTCGTAAATGCCTTTTCTATCATAAGGGGTGTTATAGATTCAAAAGCGCGACGTATGTTCGCTTTTAGATCTTCTAAATTTTGGGGTGCAGGATTATAAGCCAGAGACTTAACATAACCCCACATAAAAAAAATTTGGTACCGTCAAATCTGGCGAATTTGGTGCCCATTCAATTGGACCTCCCCTGCCGATCCAATTCTCGAGCAATTAGCGAATAATGGGCTCCATCTTGTTGGAAATAAATTTCATTTTCATTCATGTCTATTTGGGGATAAAAAATAACTCTTAACATATAGTTAGCACCATTTACTGTTTTTTCAGCAAAAAAGATGGCCCATAAATTTAGTTTTCACTTACTATACTCCAAACATTTACTCTAGGTTAGTCTCTTACAGTTTCATCAAATTCACGTGGATTCTCTTCACTCCAAATCCTGCAGTTGTGTCTATTGACCGCTCCATCTAGATGGAAACTTGCTTAATCGGACGTTATTAACTGGAGGTCATGAGTAATTCTCATTAAATCCAATAAAATCTCACACATAAAAAGGCGTCTTTTGTAATCCCTTTCTGGTTTGTACAATAGATTTAGTTTCAACGAAATAGATCTCAAACACAATAATTGTGACATTTACGATAAAAATATTCCAGAGCCTACCTACTAAAAAATTACTGATAAATAAATAATTGTTGACTACCGATTTTGCAGGCCTCTACTTAAAAATCGATTGCTCAGTGAATTCTGCATCAATTTTCAAAAACTTTGTACCGACAGATAGCTGAAATAAATGGCTTTCGCTTTATCAGAAAATATACAGGGTGTTATGTTAACAAAAATCAACAAAAAATTTTAAAAGCCACCATTTTGTTTTTTATCTAACCGGAAGTGAAGAAAAAATTTAGATGAGTTCAATCAAAACCTGTATCATTATTAAGCATTTCAATGAAAACTGCAAGGGTCTAACTTTATTCGTTTAACAGTTATAAGCCCTTGAAATAGGGGAAAATATAGTGGGACACCCTGTATTAACAATTATTCGCACTAATAAAATATAGCGAATATAATTTACACGTAGTTCAAATTCAAATATAATCTTACTTGTACTTTTATATGCTTGATACCAAAAGCTCATCGGATAAAAAAAGCTTAACAGTTTTTTTCTTTTGGGGGTCAAAATTAAGTGATAAGGCTTCTTTGCAATATACAATTTTGTTTTGCATATTTTATGGTTTTGTATGTTACGCCTGTTATTTTTCTTCTGCGTTTGTTCACCTTGTACTTTTAAAGTTTACGTCTAGCTACAACGTAGATTTAGAATGGACTTCTTTATATCGGAATGTCCAATTAAATGGTTACTTATAAATGTGAGACTCAACTGCACACCTAACTAAATTGGTGGACAATTCAAAAGTACAATATTCACACTTGTTCTACTAGACATTCTACCGATATTTATCCTCACAAACGCATAGGAATTAAAAGGTCAGGTATATATTCCCAAATACGTTTTATATGAAAGTGTTTCTTTCAATTCTCATTATTCCTCGATAAAATTGATGATTTCAATTATAATTTATTATTTATAAAAATAGTCAAAGTGCTGTTAATAAGCACAGTAGGTATATATTTAAATTTCTGTTTAACTTTATCGGTTGCTACAATAACTTTCATGAACATTATAGACAAACAGAACTTTCCATATGAAAATGTGAAAATAGGAAAATGCAAACTTTGACGATTATCACTCATAATTATGAGACTTGTCTTTTGGGTATCTTAAGTATAACCCTTACTTTATACCTGCCGTGTACAATATTCTGCGTACTTACTTGTTGTTCGTGTACTTAGTAGTTGTATTTATTATATTTAAAAACTTTAAATAGTACCGTTATGTACGACTATATTTAGAGGCTTGTTGAAGTTCCTAAATTGTCTTCATAAATGCTAATTATAATTTATTAGGTATTCCTCTGTTAACTGAAGTCTCGCACGTAGTTTTAAGGTGACTTTAAATTAAGATCATGCAGCGTTATTTAGGCTGAAATCTGCGGACTTAACAAAAACACGTTACACTGTTAAGGTATGCTCGTCTTGTTATGGAATATCTTAAGGCACATTCTCTAATTAGAAAGGCAACTGATTTCTTCAAAAATAAGTTCGTTTAGGCATATAAACATTGCTGAAGTATGAATTCTAATTGTACTACACCATACGTTTACATACCACCCAACTTAATGTTGAACCAGATGCATTAAACGAGAATTAATCTAAAACCAATAGTGCAGGTTTAGAATCACTTCCGAATGTGGCCTAGTCAGTCTGTGATGCAAGGGAAATACCGTGATTTTCTGCAATTAGGTTAAGCAGTCATCTGCAGCACTCTAATCACTGTTGGTAATCAGTGAAATTCACAGCTTGATAAAGTATCAAGTGATAGAAACACGTAGCCGAAAAACAAAACTAAGAAATATTTAAAAATTGCACTTTTTGACCCGTTACTAACTTAGTTTTAAACCCAAGGGTACGAGTGAATCCAATTCAATAAATTCTAAAAACTTTAGAAGTCTACTTCCGGTTGATGCTTTGTATTTCTTTTATGGACTGGAGGATGAACGCTACGTGGTTTTAAAACGTTCCACCATTATAAAAAACATTTTACTAGAAGATATCGCCTTCCAGTAAGCTGTATAACATACACGTTTGAAGACATTTAAGATATACGTCAATTGTACAGAAAGCTTCAGCATTCTAAAACAATTTTTTAATTAGAGATATCTAACAAGATGTGTTAAATATAAATAAGTAGACAAGTAGTATTATTAGGTAATGTGACTAATTTTATTTTCGAATGGTAATTTACTTTAACGTTTAAATTTTAAACATGGAGTATGTGATGAAGTCCTTAAACCCGCTTTGCGTTTTAATTTTTAGAGCAAGTTACACAAATTTACATTTTTTTACAGTTCACGTTGGTACCATTTTCTACAGTGGCTTATTACTTTCTGAGATATATCCAACTACCATTTTTTTTTGCCACCGGATATCTAGAGTTTTCCGCTTGGTATGGATTGAAAATTTATTGTAAAATTACCAGTAGTTTCAGTCTTTAGACAGAATGGGAACGTATACATACTCTCATCCAGGTTTCTTGCACCAAAAGACTCACCTAAAACAAGAAAAATAGATTAGAGACATAAGTTAGCTTTTGTCTATAGAAACATTATTATAACACGAGGGACAGGTACAGCGATACAATTTATGTCTCCCCTTTTTGCGTAACATATTTAAGGGTAGTTCTTGCATGAATAACTAAACTTCAATGCAATTTAGTTTTAGCAACTTACACCATAACCGCAAATAGTTTCCAGGTTACAAGTTTGCAATTTATTTATTTTTACTCCAATGGTAAAAACATTACAATTTGTACCTATATTCAAATTTGAGGTGATTCAGGTAGTTTAACATAAAAGTATAACAAGGTTGAATTCAGAAACATTACTGAAAAATATTGCTAGTGTAAAATGTCAATGAACAGTTCACACTACATCATTAAACTTACAAATCAGGTGATAACACGTTTTATCAAGTTTATTGGAAGAACAGTGCATATACGTTCATTAAATGTTTTATTACTTTGTCTACCCGCTGAGGGTTATTAAATATGCACAACAGTATTATTGTAACTACGTTATTTAGCATTAAGCACCACCATTATCAGAAAGCTGATCACCTGTGTGTGACGGTTACGAAACTTTGTGCTCACCTAATCATACGGAGCGTTTATTCTTATTACAATATGTATGTAGAGAAATTGCTAGCACAATTGATAGAAATAATAACCTAGTTCAAATAATTTAATGGTTCGGAATTGTAACTCTAGTTTCATTCGTTCATATTTGGAGAATATGTAACAACCCATTCTGATCTAACGTTTTATTAATCCACTTTGTGAACTTACGAAAACTAAAATATTACGATACACACAAAAAACTATTTTATAGAGAACGAACTCATTTGATTAGTTGAACATTTAATTTTATCTTAAATATCAAAATTAGTTCTGAACCATTACGACTTACTCACCATCAGCAACTTTATTCCAATATTAGAAATAAAACTTGGCTTAAAATGAACAAGATAACTTAATGTCGACATGTGTGTATAGTTAATATTAAGTTTAGGAATATCAAAAAAGGAAGAAAGCTAAAATGAAATTTTGTACTACAAAAATATAGTAGCAATAAATCATTCTTTGTCTACTTGGAATTCCATTAATTCTTGAATTTGTGTTCGCATTCTAAGCACATTCAGTTAACTTCAACTACACATTAATAATCTAACAATGATTCTATATTCATTGGATTTAAAACAGTTACGGCAGCGTACAAGTAGTCAGCAGTTTATAATATGTTTTCTTATTGGTGAAAAATTTTAATCTTAATTTTAATAATTATGGTACTGAAACTAATATTTAAATATTTTGGCACTCCTCCCCTCTCTCTCTCTCTCTCTCTCTCTCTCTCTCTCTCGCTCTCGCTCTCGCTCTCTCGCTCTCTCGCTCTCTCGCTCTCTCGCTCTCTCGCTCTCTCGCTCTCTCTCTCTCTCTCTCTCTCTCTCTCTCTCTCTCTCTCGCTCTCTCGCTCTCTCGCTCTCTCGCTCTCTCGCTCTCTCGCTCTCTCCTCTCGCTCTCTCGCTCTCTCGCTCTCTCGCTCTCTCGCTCTCTCGCTCTCTCGCTCTCTCGCTCTCCCTGCTCTCTCGCTCTCGCATCATTGATTGGCCTGATTTTGCTAAACAAGTAAGCGAATTTGATTATTTGTTATGGCGAAGCTGTGTACTTTCCCGAATTTAGGTATTTCATCCCGATATCGAGGATTAGTAAATTATAGGGTTTTGTAGATATTTGATCGTGTTGCTTCAGTTCTGTAGTGACGCATTTTCGTTTTTAAATTATATAATTAATTATCGTTTTGATCAGTTATTTTTGGGTATTTGAGCCATGGATTTTAGCGCTGTTTATCGAAACATATTTAATGAGTTCTTTTAGTTTGATTATCACAATTTTGCGGCTTTTGTGTGGTGCTTAAGGTTTTATTGAGATATTTTTGGAGTAGAATTTTAATAGAAGTGAGGGTTCTATTTTTGAGTGAACATTATGGTTTCGTGTTAGGCCATTATAAGATCTAGTTCCTGACGTTTTCCCGCTATAAATATTTCTAACAGGTGGCACCTTCTTGCCTGTTCTCCCAATTTAGCGTTTTTGGAGTTTTGACGAGTGCCCTTTTGCAGCATTAAGTAAGAACCCCGCCCACACCACTGATCCATACCGTGCGCGCAATTTCCTTTACAAGCTGGATGCTCTAATGAGTATTTGGCCTGCCACAGTCCAGATTACAGGAAGGTCTACAGAGTATCAATCATTGGAGCAATGAGCATGGATTACTATTAAATCGTTAAAATCCTACATAATTTTCAGGCACGATAAACAGTTGTGTAATTTAGATTATAACAAAATTCAACGATTAATTTTTGAAAACAAAGTGATCGATCGTGTGGAAAACATTAAACTATTAGGCTTAGTGCTTGAAAATAATCTGTCGTCATCAAATCAAACTAATTGAGTGTGTAGCAGAGTGCATAATAAACGTTATAAACTAAAACATCTAGTCTCATACCTGCCAATTGAGATTAAAACACTGACGTTAATTCTTAATTAATTATATGTACCTTCACAAACTGCAAAGAACGCAAAACTTGAGCATTAAATATATTTTTAATCTAAAAATTATAAAATTTACGACAAATATGCGTTTTGGATCTGTTAAGGATTAGTGATTTACAAAAATATAGAATCTTAGTACTAATTTACACGGTCATAAAGTATAAAATATCAGATTACATTTGTAAATGTATCACGTTTTTCGATAATGCAACTCGTCAACATAATAAAACTTTAGTTACACCAAAATCACAAAACCGAAGCATTTGGAAAGTCATTCACCGTAAAAGGAATCAAGTGGTTTAATGAAACTGAGAATTTAAAAAGTGCGGCTAGCAGCACCATAATTAAAAAAGGACTAAAAGAATATATTTGTTCGGAATAACACTTTTACCTCTGATTTTGTACTACAACACACTTTGAAACTGTATTGATATTACAATGTAAATAGTATGCTCGTATGGATGTAAGAGAGGCCTTTTAAGACCTAATCTAAACGAGATTGTGAAATAAATCAATCTCTTTCTCGCCCCCCCCCCCTCTCTCTCTCTGTGTCACGGACCCATTTTCACAATCAGTAAAAGGTAATGGTCAACTTGTCAACGTTGGTAAAATAGCCCTTAGTAGTTGTTTTTCAGAGTAGAAACGAGATCCCCAGTAAAAACTATACAATTCCATTTAAAATAAGAAAGATAGGTATATGCGAAAATATTTTTAGGTTATAGCTTGCTTGCAACTTTTGTATAAAACATTTTTTTCTACTGTGCCCAGTTTAGCTGCAAATTCACTTTGACGCACTATTGAGCAGCCCTGTATATAGAACATTGTAATGGTTCATAAAACTTTATAGGAGTTACTTGCTTCGTCTAAATAATTAGAAATGAATGAATTTTCATGAGATTTATTTTACAATGCACCTATTTAATACTTAAAACAAATAGAAAATTTTTGTTTTAGTAAAAGGTCGAAAAGGGGGTACGAAAGTTGATAAACTTCTAAAAATGTCTTGTAGAATAAATAACAATAAGTACTCAAATTTAAATTTAAATGAGCAACTGATCTGAAGTACGGTCGTACGGTTCTCAAATTTCCCCAGATTGATTCGGGTACCTACAGTTGCAGCTACAGTTCCGGTTCAGGTGTAAACGAATAGCAACTTTGACAAGGAAAGAGAGGGGACGCGTAATTCCGGACACCAATTTTCGGCTATTCGGCACCAAAATGTTGAAGGTAGAGAGAAATATATCCTCTCTGTCTGTCATATTAGGGAATGAAAATATACAAAAGTAAAAAGGGTTAATATATCCAGATTTTTTACTGAAAATCGCAACTGCATATTTCAAAATGTTAACGAATCCTCAATTATATCATGTTACTATCAAAACATAATTTTTTTAAATTATCAGCCAATTGAAAAATATTTTAAGATTTACAGGCGTGTTGTGTAGTTTACTCATATCCTTTTTCCTTTTTTTACTACGTCTTGTACATCTATACGTTTAACACACCACCATTGTAACAACGTAAAAATAAAACTGTGTTTAATTCACTTTTTATAAACAAAAACTCAAAATGCACGACCATAGAGTAAGACGAGAGGGGACGTACCAATAGACTATAGGCGCGCAAATTGGGAATACAGACGAAATGGGGGAATGCGTGTATTTATGCAACTAGTGAAACGCGTTGACCAAAACATTAAATTACCATACGCTCTAATGAGATTTAGTATCGCGTCGATTCTTTCAATTTTATGCATTAACTGATAAGGTATGTTTAACACATTTTACAAGAATAATTTATTTATTTATAAAGTTAGCACTAGGCATATTTTTCTTCATAATTGAAACAAATTAAATTCATCAAAAATGTTTATAATGCTATTACATAAAATCGAAATCTTAAAAAATTTTAGTAACATTTTATGAATATATAAATATATATCGTAAATACATAATAATTAGCAACAACTTTATTTAGAAAAACACATTGTACATACGCACATACATAGATATTTAGTGCCCGAAGATAAACTAATTGTATTAGATAAATGTACGACTGGTAATAAATACTTTTGAGGGGCATACGATTAAATGATATGAAATTTTATTTTCGAAAATTTAGAAAAGAGCGTAATGACTTTGAAATGACTTTCGAGTAATGATTTTACTTAATGTGCACTTTAATTATTAATACAACTAATGTGAATTAGAAGTAATGGAAATAAATCAACCAAATTTATTTAAAATTGTACTTAATACCGAACAAAATATTTACTTTAATTTCTTTTAATTTTATGCTGAAATATTACATTAAATTAATTTTTAATGTTAAGTCGAAGGCTAGAACATATTTCTCTACGCTAACCTGTATTTATTATAATTAATCAGGTAAAAATAAACCAATACTATACTGTACTTACGCGTGGAACAAAATGTTTTTTCCCGCTTCCGTGCTTTGTGACCTAAACTTTTTCGTGCGGATCGATTAGCACAACCCACAACACAACATGTAACCATTTTCAATCGTTTCCGATCACTTTTTTATGTACTAAGTTAAAAAATGCGTTTATAAATACATACGAGCTCTTTGCTAATTTCAAAGGTTATGGTCAACACGTAACACAAGTTGCCTATCCATCAATTTTCCATTTAGTTTCCAGTTAAAGCTTCTTATGTTACCTCTCGTCTTACTCTATGTGCACAACCACAGTTCTATGTGTACGACCGACGCTAAAATTTGGCCGACACCAAACAAATGGCGACCAATTGATACTTGGTCGAAATTTTTTACGCAGGTCTGAAGTGCATGTTACGAGTCCATTCTTTTAATTGAAATTTTTCAAATACACATTTCTGCTTGGCACCACTAGGACAAATTTAAAAAATTTGGTTTAAATGAGGACACATCAAAATTTGTAATTATCAAAGAAATGGCTAATCAATGTTAAACCCAGTGGGCTTACAAACATTTAAAATGACACAGGTAAATATTTGGATACTTGTGGAATTATGATGTTATTTATTTTTAGGGTTAACGTTGAATTAAGTAAAATTAAAAGTAGATCAAACCGGTGGTTGTTTATTTATTGATAAAACTAGCACAATCACATACATGTCTCACAAATTGTTTCATTTTAGTAGCTCAGCTATAACTTGAATGACTTTAAATTTTGAGGTATTATTCTGCATCGTTAGCAATTGTTTATATTTTATTGGAAAGTTTGAAGAAAAACATCTAAGACCTGTAAATTGTACAAGAGTTTGATTGCAACTAACTTGTTCCTACTTTCAACAATTGGCATTTGCTTTTCATTGTTAATTCTGCTGTATACACGGGTATCTAAAATTCCCAACGAAACTTATTTAAAAAGCAGAAAATCTGACTTTCATGGACAAAAATCATAAAACCAAAAGATATCGAGATCTGAACTTTGCGAACAGTTTAAACAGTTACCTATTCAAAAATGCTTCAACTTAAAAGAAAATTATAGGTCTAATAACCACAAGGTAACTATAAGGACGTCGATTTTTCTCGTAATTAAAAAATACAATGAATATTAAAAACAAAACTTAAACCATGATGAGTCTCATACATAATGATTCAAATTATGATGAAATCACAAACCATTTTAGTTTTTTTTTTTGGTATAAGTATTTATACTATTTATAATATTACAATTCTAATTAAGTATTTTAAAGTAAAATAGGGCAAGATAAAAAGAACAATTTATTGATTTTTACCAAAACAGATCGTAAAAAAGTTCGTGTAATTCATAGCTAACTTGATAAAATAAAAAATTAAACAAAAAAAAAGGATTTTGTTAAAAGGAAAATATCTCAGAAACCGTCGAAGTTAAGTATTGGGTGTTCTATTTAAGTCAAGTGAGAAAAGGACAGATTTGCGTTTTGACTTTCCCTGTATACAAAGTATAATAATTGCGAAACATAGTTGATCTAGTAAACTTGACTTACTTACAAAAAACAATCTTTGTCATAAAATATAGAAAATTGACTACGATAGAAAAGATACAGGGTCCTGAATTCATTACGATTTTAACCTTAAAGTGATCATAGCTTTTAAAATTCTCGATATACTCCAATCAAACATCATGTCAGGGGATTTGTAAAAACCAGTCGAGTCCAAATATAAAATGAAAAATATGTGATGCCAATTAAAAACAGTTATGTTTGGATAGGTTTGAAGTTATAGAGTACCCTGTATATTTATAAATAATTTTTGATTATACACCTTGAGATGCTTTGTGCTTTTATAATTTGCTATAAAAGGACTTTACATATATATATATATATATATATATATATATATATATATATATATATATATATATATATATATATATATATATATATATATATATTTCAATGGTAATTTTTGTATATTCCATTAGATCCCCTAATTATTTTAGAGTAAAAGTGTAAATACGTTTTTTGTAGAGAACAAAATATTGCATCTATACATACTATTAATTATAATTTTCCGTTTTTCTAAACCGTGAACATCCACGAATTAAAAAATTACGTTTTATTAAAAATCGGTGATGCTTGGGAATGAGATAAACAAACAACATGCTCATCTGCATTATTTGTCATTGTTGCTTGACGTCGACTGATTTGTACATGTAATTCTGTTTCAGCTAAAACATATCCAATGCAAGAATGGTAAGGTGGTTAACCTAATAATGGGTTTTAAGAGAATAATATGCTACGTCGGCAGATACTATCGTTATAATTTTCCCGAACCAGAATAATCAAAGAAATTGAATTGAAGGAGAATTCAATATGTACAACACGAACAAAACGTAGATACAAACATAATGTAAATTCAGATAGATTAACAAATTATAACAAATGTTCAAATAAAGCATCATTTACTGTTAAAAATAACCCAATCTGTCGTAAAATTGCCGTCTAACGTTGGCCAACTGAAAATGCTATATTTTCTCATACACGGCTCGAATGCAAACTTTTAGATCTTATATATTTTGAAATCTTCGTTCCGAGTAAATCACAGACTTTAAATGTCCCCAAAGAAAAAAGATCATTAGAAGAAAGATCAGGGGATCTTGCAGACTAGTCAATTGTATAATTAGGACCAATGACGTTATTGGAAAAACTGGCGCACATCACGACGTTATGTGCGGGGCATCCATACATCTGGAACCAAATCTCTTTATTGTCTCTAGAGACTTGACCGACAGTCGGACTGCAAGAAACGCTCTCCTGTCAGGTTTTCATGTAAGAAAAATGGCCCTATAAAGTGATCATTCAGCATTCCCTCCCAAACATTAACTTTTTGGGGATATTGGGTTCTGGTTTGTAAAATGTTATGTGGATTCGCAGTAGCCGATTCTCTGAACGTTTGCACGTTTGATTCATTATGAAGTGTGAATGTGCATTTATCAGTAAACAAAATAATATTAAAAAACTTCCTATCTTGGTTACATTTATCCATCATTTGCAAGCAAAATGCACTCCTTCTCTACATGTGATTCTCACGCAACTCTTTAGGACATTTGTATTTATAGGAGCGAAATCTGTGTTTTTTTTAAATTCGCAGCACTCAAGTGTGACGCAAGCCCAAGTTTCTTGCTTGTGTCCTTAAGCTTATGTGGGTATTTTCCGCTACTGCAGCCAGAGACTTGAACGTATTGTCATTTTCCTGGCGTTGGCGTACATTTTGAATTTCATTGTTGCACTTGCAGTTATTTAATACTGTGCCCGCTCTCTGAAATTTTGGTAATAGGCGATTTTGATATTTTCTCTTCAGTTGACTACATTTTAAATTTATTATCTAATACCATTATAATGCAATAAAAATAAGATCATTTTTTTGGTTTTATAAATATACGTATATTAAAATTCATTAAAAATATAAAATATATAATTCTTCTTTTTATATAACAGATTTTCAAGCAGTTTCGAACCAAACTAGGTATTGCGTATTTTCATAAGAATTCTTTCATTAACAAACGGGTTGTTCAAGATAATATCGACGTACCCGTAATATGATGTAAAATTTACCTGACTATTACAATACCTTCTTGGTCATTGGTAACATTTGAAGGTTGTCCAAAATTTCTACGTTAGATCGCCTCAGAGCGTGGCCTTTTCATTGACGCTGGGTGTACCATTTAGCTGTAACAGTCTTCTGCTCTTCTAGCTTAATAGCGCTCACTAGACCTGTATTTCTAAAGACCACATCGTACTTTATTTTCTTCATTTCTCGCTGATTTCTGAGTATTGCTGTTGTGGCCTCGTCTTCATGGATCAATGCGCGGCTCTCTTATCGAGTTGGGATGTCGAAAAATAGTATGTAAGTTTCATCACCTGTTACAATTTTCGACAAAATTTGGTATCCACCATACTTAAGCAATGTTAGAGTTTCGATGCAAACTCAAACTCATCCTGCTTTTTGAAAATTGGTAAGATGATGGTGTACAAAACGACTTAAGACTTTTTTCAGATGAAGTGGGTCGTGTATTATTGTTTTCACAGATGAGTATCTAATCCCCAGTTGAGCCTCTATTACTGCGTACCTAGCTCTGTGATTGTGCTTCCATAATCTTCTTTACATCAGCAAGTTTTCTTCTGTCACAGTGGTAATGGGAAATCCTGCGCCATAACAAATCATTATGCGAAAATGTTCTCGGGTTAATTCCATTTTTTCACTACACTTGTGAAACTTAAAACTATCTTTTTCAAATGCTATTTAAGATAAATTACCAAATGAAACGGCAAATGTCAAGTAAAAAGTTCTCTTACTGAGGGTACATTTTTGTTTTCCATGGCCTGCCTAATTTCTTTATTATCAATAATAATGGCTTGTCCCTCGTATGTCTTCACGTATTATATTGTAAGAGACTTTTGGTTAAAATATTGTCAGTTATGGTAAATGTTGATAAAACTAATGACTACATGATAATAAAAATTATATTTTTACACATGGATTTTAAGAAAATTCAATAACAGCATACACTAGGTTTCCCGTTTCTACATTTCTGAAGCTACTTGATAAGTAGTTAAATAAGTAACATTGCCCTTATGCAACTTGGATGGGTTTCCTGATTAGCTCTTAATGAAATATATACCAGTAATTAATCTGTAGATTAATTTTGATTCACCGTAAGTATAGGTAACGTTATGCATTATGCATTCTTCTCAAATTATTTGAACGATTTTCTAAGTTGAATAGAATACAAAACAGTTAATAACTGGCATAAAGAAAACGCACTAAGAGAAGTGATGATAACATTGATAGTCTATGTGTAGCAATAAAAAACACGTCGTTGGCGTTGCTATCAGTATCATATTGGTAATTGTCGTAATTAAAAACTTGTTCGTTTCTGACAAACCTTGCAAATAAAATAAAAATACTTCGATCTTTTATTTTCTTTTCTACTCTTTCTGAAAGATGTACCTGAGTACATAGTAACACACAATTTAGTTCAATTTGGCGTTAAGGGTATTTGAAGTTGTGCTGACGTTGTCCACTCTTTTCAAAGATTTCTATTCAATGTTCAACCATGTTTTGTGAAATTATTCTCAATTTAAACGTTTTGTCTTATAAACGTAAAACAATGCTTTGAACACACTAGTATTAAAGTTTTTTTTTTCTTCCTACAAAT
The DNA here is from genome assembly GCA_036346205.1 of Vesta saturnalis. Taxonomy (NCBI): domain Eukaryota; kingdom Metazoa; phylum Arthropoda; class Insecta; order Coleoptera; family Lampyridae; genus Vesta; species Vesta saturnalis. Next base: position 1,655,682 of record JARFJB010000889.1, read on the forward strand.
GAAAACAATAATTTTAGTTTTGTAAAGAGACCCATTTATTTATTTATAAACTCAAAATATATTTTGACATCATGTTAAAATACTGACAACCTACAGAACATTTTTATAAATTGTGTATGTAAATATAAAACATTTATTTTAGCCTAAGAGTTCTTTTTTGTGAAAACGCAGTAGACATTTTAAATTGTGTGGAAAGTTGGCAAGAAACCTAAATAAAATTTTAATAGAGTTTTAGTGATTATACGTATCAAAACCGACCATTTCTGTTATAAACGACATTGTATTTTTATTATTTCTGAATAGCAGGGCATTTACTTTTAGACGACTTATTATCGACATATCGTATTTATTAAAGGATATGAGCACATTAAGAAGGCTTTCTTAAGTTAAAATAATCCTATTTTCGTAAACGTACTTTTCTGACGTTTCTCGCACATAAAGATGTAGATCTTATAATTTATTTTGAGTAATATTAAATTTATATACAATGGGTGCCGTTCTCATGGAAATGTTAAAATATTATTTTTTGCTGAAATTAAAGGCAAACGATTGAGTTATTATTGATCGTTACTATTGAGTATAAAGTACTTTGTTATAAATTATTATATTGTGTGCCATTAATGACCGCATTTACGGTATTAATATACCTCAAAGTTACCGTGCATAAGATACTCCTAGTAAAATTACTTATAAGTATCTCAAGTGTAAGCCAATTTTAGTACCAAGTAAGTATACACTGATTTTTATACTTGAGCTTCCAGTAGTATAATCTTAATGATTAACAGACCATTGTTGTAGTTTTGACGGTGTAATTTGCTCTATCTTCTGAGATAGCGTAACAAAGCTATCTCCACCATTTTTTCCTGTATTATGCACGAAACATATTAGTATTAATAGTATTATTGCGAGGATGATAAGTATGCAGAGAATTAGTGTACATACGTCAAGTTATTAAGTGCTTCAAGCATTTAACTAACCATATTTGTATATTTCAATCATACGTAAATAGATTACGTGTAATACGAAACAAAATTTACTTTTTGCTAACATTTAACATAAGAAAACATATGTATTAGTTTGGAAAAAGCCGTACTTCGACTGCTTAACTTTCACTCATTTACTTTTAACCGATGTAACATAACACAGGTATAAGAAAATTACGTGATGGTCACAAAAGTTTTTTTTTTTATTATTTTAAATACGAAAAGGTGCTAGAAGTTGCATCACAGATTAATTTTTCACGCTAGTTCTTGAGCTAACCTTTCGCAATAAGACCATTAGTTCTTTCCCACTTAGCATATTTTAAGGTGTGATATTTACTCCTTTGTCATCATTATCGTATCATCAGTTTTTTTTGGGATAGTTGGGTTTTATCTATCCCTAGGGGCGGTAACTATTTGAGAACACAATTAATTGATTATTGTTTAGTACGATAGTCCATGTCACACGGAAATATTGTCGTGTGCTATGATTTTACGGAAAATACCGTCATCAGTCTTGTAATAGTCCTACTGTTGGGGGCTATTTTGTTATAGTCCTCACGTCGGGATTGTTTTGTAACGGACGTATTACCTGCGATTATTACCTTGCTTGCATACACCTGGCTACAAAGAATAATATTTGGGTTCTTTTTCAATCTTTTATAATTTCAAAATTATTGAGTAAAAATGTTATATTGTTTTTATGAAAATCTGAAATGGTTCAACATTAACTAAATGATTTTAATTTATAAAGATGACGTTCGTTAAAGAAATTTAACTTTTATTGTTATCACATTTCTGTTCGTGTAAATGAACTTCAATAATTACTCAAAAAATCCCCCTTTCCTTTTATTGGGACGCTCCAGCTAGCTTAACAACGCGATAAATGCTTATTGTTATCATTCATCAAAATTATCCTCAATCTGATGTTATTAATTACCTGTACTTTGCCATTACTTAGACTTGCTTTCTCCAGTATTTACACACGCAGTGTTTGTATAAGCTTTGAATATTTGTGACGGTCAATAATAAAAATGAATCAAAAGTGATAATACTTAATTACGTCAAATCCTAAATGCCGACTGTTTTGTTTACAGTATCACATATAAAACCAAACCTATACTGTAAAACAATATTCTTAAAACTAACATATAACGGCAAAATCTTTATCAGAATTAAACGCTTGTTTTTCGTTTAATTCTGATATTCAAATTTAAAGTTTTTATAAAATGAAACACATAAACGTTTTATTTATTCACACAATCAAAAGGTTCTTACTCGTTATTTTCGTTGGTAGCGGATGATGTAAGTCGGCTGATCCTCCGATGATGCTACTTCGCCGTCACTCTGGAACCGTTCTGCTTTGTTCTCCTTTGTTATGGATGAATAGGCTTCTAATTTTCTTCCAACAATTTGATAACTTATTTTATAATTTCTGGATATATTTACACTATCCAATTTTTGCTTAATTGTTCAGTTTTAACTACAAATAGCTTGCGCAACAAAATGCAAACGAGCTACGAACGGCTATGCTTCTAATCATCAATGTTTTCGTTTATTATATTTTCTATATCGATCTATTAACTGGGTCGATTGTCTTATTGTACATTTATCACTTGCTATCGAAACATCAATTTGGAACACTTTCAATACGCACTTTAAACGCTATTGTAAACTGTTACGCAATCTTTTTATTATCGCTAACTTGACAACATTTACACTTTTAATTCTTTTTAGCATTTCCTCGCATTAGTGAGGAAAATATCACTTATATTCTCTTAACATAATATCAACTGAATTTTCGTTATAATTTCCCAATTTAAGTTGCAGTCTCACTTAAGATGCAGTTACCGCATGTTAACCGTTTGGTTACTTTCAATTCAACCAACTCTGATCGCTTACTTCACGCGACTAACTAACCAAAACACATCATTATGACAGCGTCTCTAGTTGCTCCCTTTTACAAAACAGTCATACCTGCAAATTACCGCGTATATTTAAAAGCTTCCCAATTTAATATTTAATTCGTCGAAACAAACTCAAGCTTTTTATCTTAATATTAATTATGTTCAAATATAAATAAACAGTAACCTCTTAATGTCCTACAACGGCGCGAAATTCGAATTTCTAGTGCCTCCATTACAGTCTCCAAGGTGTGTTAACCCCGCATCACTTGCGTCCTAAAAAGTAACGTCTTCACCCGCGGGGGACCATTTTGCTCACACGATATTTTTGGCTATATTTGGAAGTCAGAAATAAATTTTTGTATACTAGTTACCTTATTTATTAAAAAAAGTTGTAGTGCAATTGTGAATTATCAAAATATATAAGATTTCAAAAACAAGACTATTCACTGGAAGTATCGCAGTTTTCAGATATGCCACAGCACCGCGGACAGATGGAGGTAGCATGCTCGTTACAAATGGGGACATCACACTTGATGCACCGCTTCTTTGTCCTATTTTTCCTTCTTTGACGAATCCCGCAAAAGCCCGATGCTGCTTTACCTGCGTCATATTTTGGTTGAGCCATATGCAGATTTTTTTTGATTCGCATTCTTATTTCTAAGAGCAAAGTTCGGATTGATGAACTATTTATCAACTGAGGTTTGATTAGTTGCTGTGCCAAGTTCTTTAAATAAATTCTGCGTTCAGGAACAACAATTGTATCACTTATCGATATTAGAAATGATGCCGGCCACGTCTAATAACGCAAAGAAAATTCGCAACGGCCATCGGGAACAGACTCTGGAGACCGAGTAATTGGATTTCAGCTCATCAACAACGTCAACTTCGTGAGGTTATAAAAAGTTACTATTTCTGGCTTTTGCATTTCACCAGATTCAGTATCAATAGTATCGCTTGAATGAAGTGTTGACAACAGCAAAACAATCTTTGGTTTTGGTATGTATGTATGTATTTAGAGTTAATAAATATTTCGGGTATCTCTTTTTTGTTCGTCCTAAGGGTTAATACTACCGTAGTATTCACACTAAGCAGGTTTCGTGCCAAAGGAATGGATGTAAAATAATTATCCATAGCGATATTCCTACCAGTACCTAGAACTGGTGCTCACTCTCCCTTAACCACACCATATGCAGAATTTTCTAACTTGTAGGGTGCATCTGGTTGTTTTCTCGGATATAAATCCATATTGCTGGCATAGAAGATCCTTGAATCCACTAGGGTATAAATTTTAATGCCATATTTGGCCGGCTTATTCGCAATATATTGCCGGAATTTGCATCTGCCCCTGAAATTCTCCAAAATTTCGTCTATAGTGCAATATTCTCCAATTTGATAATTTTCTTGGCATTTTTTAACAAAACTTTCAAAGTTATCGATTGTTATCAAAAGATTTTCTTTCGTTTCGGTTTATAATGTCATCAAATCTAAGTGCTCTTGCGAGTAGGTGAAACCTTTCCCTTGACAGTGTTAGTCGGAAACAATCGGCAACTGTTCCATCGGTAACTCCAAGTGCTTTTGTAGCTAAAGGTTTATCTTTTTTATGCCTACCATATACAAAAGTCCAATGAAAGCATATAATTCTGTGGGGTCTATCGGTCGGCAATCTCGTTTTCGCTCGTAATTTTCGTGCATTTTATTCAAGTAAACATTTGCATAGCGCACAATATATTTTACCGTAGCTGCTGTGTTATACAGCTCCTAACATTCCCTTTCAATCTTAGCATTTTTGCCATACCTTTTACGTCCGGAAGGTGGATGACGATATTTTTACGAGTTCTTACAATGAGTCGTAAGGAAGTATGCGCCAACCACTCAGTTGTTTAATCTTTTCCCATGAAATAATGCTCACCAGTAAAATTGAGTGGTTCATCTCTCCCAGCGTCTCTCAAATGTTCTTCTTTGGATTGCTCAGAATTACTATTGTACTCACTACTCTCACTTTGGCCATCACTTTCAATATCCAGCTAATCATAAATGCCCAATTTTTTTTGAATTGTTGGCTCTGTAGCTACAGCTAATAATTTCTTTCTACGAGTTTAATCATATTCTTCTCGACCCAAATCTACCAGTTTCTTGCCCCTATTTGTGTTCATGTTTCACAATCTAAGGCAGACAAAAAAAATTAGACCTCCGTGTAGCATTATATGTATTTTAGAGACTTACTTAGTTATGGCTACATTCAGAATTTAACCCAATATTACACTACGCGATTACTCGCTCGCTTAGCAAAATTCTCACAAATGTAGCCCTCACCCAACAAAACGCTTTTTAGCAAGCAATCTAGTGTAATGATTGACGAATTCGTGTGCGTATCTTTAAGAGCATGCTTGTAAAGTTAGCTAGAGGAGGGGATTGCTGCGTTTACCTGGTAACCTTTAAATGCGCCCGATTTTTGTAGAACTGTGATCAAAATGCTCCCAATGGGTGGGGGAGGTGGGTGGATGCGTGGGTGCGTTCGTGCGTGCGTGCGTGTGTGTTTGGATGTATGTTAGTATCCACGATAACTTCAGAACGAAAATACCTACGTACTTAAAATCTTGTATTTGAGCTTGTTTTCATTTAGCTTAGAGTAGACTAGATTTTGGAATATATCCAGCGGTGGATAGGAGGGGTTTATTGGTGGCAGTTTTTGGTTTTTGTCAAATATTTATAAAACAGCTGCCATATTTCAAAAATATAAAAATACCTTGGCATAGACCTTAAACATATCGATTAATTATGTTCCATGCAATTTATTGATATGACGCAGCAAAGAAATTCTTAAGGTAAAATTTAAGTGTTCCTTGAAATTTTTCCATTATCTGAATAACGATTAATTTTATAAGAAAAAGTCTAGACGTATTTTTTAAAGAAAATTTAATTTTACATAAATTTTTTTATATAGTTTTTTTATGTGAAGCGAAATAAATGTAAAAATTAAATAAATATGATTGAAAATGCTAAAGCTGTATTCATTTCTTCTAATTCAAGTTAGCGTCTAGATGTCTATTAACTTCTGTCTGTCATGAAGTTTTAAGTTTGACATAGATTATTGTTGTTGCCTATTTTCGTAATGAACTTCTTATAAAAGAGGTTGCATAATTATCCTAAAAAATGTTATTAAATTATTTCATTTCTTTTAATTTCCATGTTGTAGGTTGGAAGGTCGTGTGGGGTTCAACACCCGATTTTTTTTTAATTTGATTTATTAAAAAACACTTTCCTATGATTTTCGTGGTTTTGTCGATTTATCTGATAAGTATTGTTATCTAGTTATTATTGTTACCACTTACTAAATAGTTGTTTTTGTATTATAATTATTATTCTTATTACCGCAGTACAAGTGTGTTCTGTTACAAATTGTGCAGACTCGAGTCAAATACAGAGTCAGTCTATTTTCAAACGATCCTCAAGGTGACTTTATCATAAATCATGTTCTTGCGTCTTCGTCCAGCAATACCCACTTTGTAATCCACAAAATCGTTCAGAAAGCCGGCTAAAAAACGTTTGGAACCACTGATTTTCCCCGTATGAACATTGCTATTACACAAATTAGAGACTTTTTACTCATAGATATTCAATATTTTCAACATAATTATAAATATTTTTAATGAATTAACGTCAGTACAACAAAAATTATGTTTCATAGATCCAGACACTGTAAGTACTAGCATTTGGAACTGATAGCCTCAGTTAATGTTTCCACCTACAATTACATTCATATTCGCAAAAATGACGTTTCTGGCGTAGTGATACAAATATCTATTATTTTGTAAGGCAATGTTACGATTATGGTAAATAACTTCCAATAACACATTGCCATGTAATTCAATGTATTAAAGCTGAATAGACGTAGAAATAAAATAAGTCTGGTTGGGCGTTTTTCGATTTCTACAGCTTGTCTTGTTATTATCTTGGTTAGATGTTTTGCTGATGCTATCACTCTGGTCTTACCGAAGCTGATAATGTGTGATGTCGATTGAACATCGTCTGTTTGTTGAAGCTGTGTATGTTCGGTCATAGTCTCCTCATGGGATCTCGTATATTCCGTGATCTAGGTTGATTTTGGTTTTTGGCTTAGGCAATGTTTCTGATCTTTTTATGCGTCTTAAATATCCTTTTGATGTTATGTCTTTTTAGGATTCTGCTATTCCGACTTGTTGCTCCCTATACGTACGGCAAGGGCATATTGTTTGTTTGCTGCTCCTCTTTTTCTTCTTGCTTTATCGTCTTCGATTAGTCCGCCTTTTGGATATGTTTTTTGGTAAATCTGTTTTGTAATAAAACTGACTTTAGTGTTTTGATTTCGGCATCAATGTTTTGGTGGTCTGCCAATCGCTTTGATCTCGTAATTAGTGTATTGACCGCCGCCTGTAATTGTGGTGGGTGATGCTACATTGAGCATAGATTAATACGTCTAAAAACAACATTGTTACATTGCCTTCTATTTCCATTGTAACCTTATTTTTTCGTGAACTATATTTGTTTATCTTCTTGACACACGGACCAAGAGAACTGCATCGTTTCCTACAATGTCGAAATGGAATTCACGAAAAGGTAAAGATTACAACGAAAACAGAAAACAGCGGAGCTTAGCTGTTTTTAGACGTATCAATCTCAAAATGGGAGAACAACTGGGACACTAGAATCGGCGACGGGGAAACCGAAACTTAGGCTACGGTACGTCGACGACACGATTATTATGTGGACACATGGAACAAAGAAACTAGCAGATTTTCTGGACCATGTCAACGCCAGGCGCCAGAGGATCAAATTCGCAACGGAAGTGGAAAAAGGAAACAAACTACACTAATTATTTAGATAAATCTACTTAGGATTCAGTCAATCAATACAGCACTTTATTAATTTAAAAACTCTTTCGAGATTTATTGTCACGATCAAGACAATTATAAAGAATAATGCAACTTACGTTCCAGAGCACAAGGTGATAGCTAGTTTAACGTAGCCATCATTATGGTAACTAACGAATAATATATCGTGCGCATCTAAAGACTCCTCTCCCACTTTAACCGAAATTAATTAAAGAATTCGGACTCGAACTATTTTCTAAATATAAATTGATTTTCGAAAATTTAAAGATGGAGCCAATGGGATTATCAACTTATTTTTTTTATTACAACTTGAGTTATGTTACATCATATTTGAAGGGTACTTCAGTACTGAACATATTTTTAAAAAGTTGAAGATCCAATCATCACTACTGAAGTTATCGGCGATTTTATGAATTTATTAAAAAAAAAAACTACAAAACACAATCCTAGACAATTGTCATGAATGATAAAGATAATAATTCAACATAACTTGTGTTAAAGGTTTTGTTAAAAACGTTCGTTCATGTATCACTTGACAACAAAACAATTTTTTGGAGATACCATAGAGTGCACTCTGAAATGTTACCCTTGTAATTGATGCACATTCGTGAATTATTATTTGCCGCACCTCCAAAAGGCTCTATGGTTGAGTAATAAACATTTTGGATTTAATGTACCAAATTAGTCGAACAAGCAGGACATTTAATTGGGCCACGACACGGACACGGCGACGGAGACCGAGACCGAGACCGAGACCGAGACCGAGACCGAGACCGAGACCGAGACCGAGACCGAGACCGAGAACGAGAACGAGACCGAGACCGTGACCGAGACCGAGACCGAGACCGAGGCCGAGACCGAGACCGAGACCGAGACCGTGACCGCTTGTTCGACAGATTTGGTACCTTAAATTCAAACTGTTTATTACTAACCCATAGAACCTTTTGGATTTGCGTCAAATAATAATTGATGAATACGTATCAATTACAAGGAAAACATTTCACAGTGAACTGTGTGGTAGCTCCAAATAATTGTTTTGTTGTCAAGTAATACATGGAGAACGTTTTTAACAAAACCTTTAGCGCAAGTTATGTTGAATGATTATGTTTATGATCCATTACAACGCTGTAGGGTTGTGTTTCACAGTTTTTTTGATCAATTCATAAAATCGTCGATAACTTCAGTAGTGTAATTGAATATTCAAATTTTTAAGAATATGTTCAGTACTAAAACACCTTTCAAATCTGATGTAACATGACTCACGTTGTAATAAAAAAAATTAAGAGGATGGTCCCAGCGGCGTTATCTTTAAATTTTCGGAAATCAATTTGTATTTAGAAAATAGTTCATGTGTCCGAACTCTTTCATTCATTTCGCTTAAAGTAGGAGAGGAGTCGTTAGACGCGCACGATATAATATTCGTTAGTTACCATAATGATGACTACGTTAAACTAGCTATCATCTTGTGCTTGCAATGATGAAAGTAGGTATTCGCTGTTTGGTTCATATGTAATATACAGGATAGGGTCATTAAAGATACAACTTTTCAATTTTAATTTATACTCATCATCCGGTTTGAGACTTTGCATGTGCTGTAATTTATATCAACGCATTCAAAAAGTTTTAGTTATGTTTATTATTAGGTAAGTGTTGTTAATGTTGGAGTGTTACTAACTCATATAGTATTTATTCGGTTTCAGGTTCATAGTGTTCATTAGATAGATTCAATTCCAACATTTGGAAAACATATGTGCGGTTTTAAAAAAATATATCTATATGACACGCAAAGGAAATGACGTTTTAATTGGTGCTCGTATTTATACGCGGTAACTATTAAATGGTTTGAAATGTTATGTTTTAATGCTTTTTAAAACGTTGCATCTAAATTAAAATTTCTTTAAACAAGTACAGTGCAAAAAAATTTTTCGGCTTTAATAAATACACTAGCTTCGGTTCCATTTAGGCAACTTTCGAAAAAGTAGATAAGTTTGGAAACTTTTTTTGTTGTACAAAATGATTGATGAATATTCGAGATATTGATCAAGGTATTAACAAAATATGTTATTATAGATAAAAGCTACGAACACCGTAGTGAAAACATTGCCATAGTAAAGCAAATGGACTATTAGGAATTTATGCAATGAATATGAAATTATGGTTTAAGTTGTTATTCGTGTAATTCAATTGAAGCTATCTAAAAACTTGTAAAACTGTGAATACGTTGTCATTATAAATTATATTCCGGTATTCCCTATAGGTGCTGAGTAATTACTTCAATGCTGTACATTATTGGTCCTTTATAACGGGGTTTCCGTTTGTATTATCTAATTCTTGTTATCTTGATTTAAATTTAAGTTATAAATGCAGTCACGTTATAAAAACATATAGATGAGATTAAAAATGATAATAACCTTGTTTATAAAAAGATGAAATTTTTAGAAAGAATTGATGTCGAAATTTAAAAAACTGATCTACAGTGTGAGTCATCAAGAATGGGCAATCTCTGAAATACAGATGGTAAACACCAAAATATGAAGATTAATCCCAACATGCCTTATACAAACGTTGCTGGTTTAGGAGATACAGTGTTCAAAGGAAAAACTTTATTTTAAAATACCACAATTACTCTAAAAATTTTAACAGCATGAACATAAAATTTGGTAGTTTTAGGTTTTATGACATGACAAATCCGAATTTGTAACTTATTTTGTGACTGCTCATATATCACCCTAGTGGTACCCTGTTACTTCAATAAATTAGATCATATCTTCAGTGTCCATTGAATAATGGTTAAAGCAAGCTAAAAATCCGAAAACACGTTCAATTATACATAATAAAACACTGTAGCCAATTTGTGTAACTCTATCGGTTTTTGAATTATTTGCTCTTAAAGAGATCAGTATTTTACTTATAAAATGTTTATTATCTTAAATTATTAAAGTGAGCGAAACGTGTTACACGTCCAAACCGCACTAGGCGTCGTGTATGCTTAGTAGTTCAACCTTATACTTACCATTAATCTACAACTCACAAAGCTCAGTCCGCGATAAATTGTCTCTAGGTGCCACCACGATCTAAAATAAATAGTCTTAGGCGGGGCATTACATTACATTACATTATTTACTTATGAATGTCTATACGATTTATCCCCTTATGGGTAAATCCAGTCGCTATGCCCTGCTAAAACTATAATTTTCACAAATAACCTCCTCTATTTATTTAACCATTCTGATGGTTATAACGCGCGCGACCCTTACTCAGAGTAAAGCCTCTAATCAACTAACCCACCAACAACTAACCCCTCAAATTTGACACTCGCTTATATATCTTCTGCTCGCCATATTGCCAATATGTCACAATATATTCGCGCTTATATCAAAATTCACCTATCACAACTGAGTATTTCGTGCGTTTCTTTGCCGCGTGAAAGGTTCCAACGTGGAAGATGACATTCTTCCACATTCATTAAATTTTCCTATTGCACCGTATTACAAAAATTTCGACAAAAAAATATACATACATGTTCCGTACTGTACGTTAATAAAATATCAACACATCATAAACTCACTCACTCATACGTCTACAACCATTTCTTCTACCCAAATTCCTCCATATACAGTAGCAAGAAGACCAGTAGTTTTACCAGTACCGTATCAATAAAAATTTACTCAAAACATTACTTCTCAACCAAATTTAACGCTTTCAACACGAAAATCTTTCTACGGCGTTTAAATATTCCTTCACATGATAACCAATGCCTCACTAACGTCAACTTACATTACGCATACACCAAAAAAAAAATACTTTTCGTGCAAACTCACTTCAGCTACATTCAAACCACGTTACATACGTTATCAAAATACTACACATACATGATAGTTCTTTCCTTGGTATGAAAGTAGCCCAGTTTGTATCATTTGGTAACCACATTAATATACTTAACCGTAAATTAAACTCAGGTTGGTTTACGCTCCGTTGCCTTAAATATTTAGTTTCTAATGCAGTACTGAAAAGTGTCTAGTTTTCTTAATTTGAATCACTACTGCGATATCCGATACAATGCTATGGTTCTTCGGCCAAGTGTCATACATTATTCACTAAAAAAAACATCAGGATGTTGTGTAATTTAAAACCTCGAGAATCATGTCGAACATCATTTAAAAACCAAGGTATTCTAACCTTCATTAGTTTATACTTATATCATAGTTTCACTTAAATATATAAACACCAAAATAAATTTTGCAAGCATTCCTATGGACATGAATACGAAACAACATCTGCCAATAATTTTAAACCATTACAGCCTACCTGCTCAGTATTTATCAACAGCCAATTTTATCGTCGTATTGTTTTATACAATAAATTGCCTAACTATATAAAGAGGTCCAAGAATATTTTCCAGTCCAAGAAGTCATTAAGAAAATTATTACTTTTAAATCCTTTGTATTCAGTAGATGAATTTAATAAAATATTATTCAATTTACTTGTGAATTATTAAAACATGTTGTAACTAATATGCATTGTGGTGTCCAAAAAATAAAAGTAACTTTCGCAACTCCAGTTGCATTTTTGTATCTGTGCTGTTATTTACACAAATTTATCAAATCTGTCCGCCCTTTTTATAATAATTTTTTTCCAAATATTGTAAGTCTTTCTTCTTTATATTTATGTACGTACACAAATGCATTATATAATATGTTATACTTGTATCTGTATTCCATACCTGAAAGGTTCTGAATAAACATATTATTATTATAATGCGTCAAAATGACCTTACAAGTGGCAGTAAAGGAAAAGATGGTAATTAATAATGACAATCACTAACAACAACAAAGAGAATTTCAAAGTAAATGTTCGAAATGCCCACCATCTACTTCCGCGGCTTTTTGTATTTTTTGCTGCAACACGCCGATTGAATGATTTTGTTCTTTATAAACTATTTCTTTCATTCGTGACTGTGTTGAAAAATCCAAAGAGTTTAAATGTGGGCTCCTTGGTGGCCAAAAAAATTCACTTCTACAGCCAATCCAACAATATGAAAAATGTTGATTCAGATATTGTTGCACAGGCAAAGAATAATGTGGTAGCGCCCCATTCTGCATAAACCACATGTTTTGCGTTACGGCGACTGGAATATGTTCTAGTGGCTCAATTAAATGTTCTTCGAGTAAGTTTAAATAAATGGGTCCATTTAGATTAGACGAACCAATGAATAAACCAGATATCACATAACACCAAATGTTCACCTTAAACTCATCTGAAAATGTCTTTCTCTTACAGCATTCGGGTTTCACATAATCCCACAGATGATTGTTTTCCCAATCAAAAACTCCTCGACTAGTGAATGTCGCCTCATCAGTGAAGGGAATATTATCAAGGAAGTTTTGGTTTCCCAATTTTTACAAGATAAACTAAGATTATTGTGTAAAAATTGAGCAAATTGTAAGCGTACTGGTAAATCTTGAGGTAATAAGTTTGTGGACAGGAGCACAGTGATATGGATATAGTTTTCCTTTCTTTAAAATTTAACAGATAGACGATTGGCGTATTCCTTTTGCCACACTTAACCGACGGGTACTCACACCTAGATTTTCCAAAACACGAGTTAAAACTTCTTTTTCTTCATCGACATTGGCTGTTTCTGCGGGCCATTGTGACTCTTAGGACGAAAAGACCCTGTCTCGTCAAGGCGGTTGTAAATATTTCTAAACAGTTTGTGATTTGGTTGTCTTCGATTTGGGTACAATTGTAAATATCTCTGAGCCGATACTAATCCATTATGATTTGACTGAGCAAAACAACAAATCATATCACGCATTTCGTCGTTAGAAAAATTGTTATGCCCAGGGATTTTTTTTATTAGTAGACACTATTTTCACTCAAAATACCTAATTATTAAATTTAAATCAGAAAGAGTGAATAAATACTTTTGTTATCGAACTTAAAACTTAAACTTATTGAATAAAAAACTTATTGATACATAAATTTTACGTATATTGATACTAGACTACTCAATAAAATAAATAACGCAACATTAATGGCTAAGGCAACTTTACATATTTTGTTAACCCATATGCCAAGCATAAAAATAATTAGAACGTTATGCATTCTTTATTTATGATAAAATTAAGAAAAAAACACAAAAATTACCAATTAACACTCAGCCAGAGCATTGATTGGTGACCATATCCTGGCTTTGAAGACTAGGGCCTTTAGTTTTTACGTAGGCAATGTGATGACCTTGGAAACCATGTACGTAGACATAGAGGAATAGATGCAGGCAATGTGTGGGATAACTTACAATTGACGTGGACAATCTGCTTCAATGACCTTGAGAAACAATCTAGTAACTTTTTTAGTTACTGACCTTGAGGAGACCTTGAAGGGAACGTGCGATCATGGCCTTGAAGCAATGTGGCCTTGAAGAGACTCAGCAGGGTTACCAACCTTTCCTACTACGTGGCATTGAAGCGGTGATCTTGAAGAGACAGGGTTACCAATCTTTACTACCACGTGGATGTGTACGATCACCTTGACCTTGAAAACTATTGACCTTGATGTAGACAATCTGTGACCTTGAAACGGGGAACGAGTACGTGCACGGTGAGTTAGAAGTGGGGTAGTATCTACTAACAATATCCGGTCCGCTACGGTAGTAGGACGATACCGTTCGTAGGGAATGCTACATCCTCCGGAGCACGGTTTGGCCAGTAACGGCTCTGCTCGCTATGGTGTTACTCAAGAGAATAATGCAATTGCCTCGGATCGACCTGGCTACTTACTGACGACTGCGCAAGTAGTGAATGTCGAGTCAGTACGTGGAATGTTAAAGGTATGCGTGGTGAAGAATTTGAAATTGCGAAGGTAATGTACGAAACGCACCTTGATATTCTGTGTGTATCAGAGACAAAGCGCAAAGGAAACGTTACTGTGGAGATAGAGGATGGCAGCCAAGCAACATGGTCAGGAGTTGAGACTGAAGTGCATGGCGCAAAAGGAGTTGGGGTGATCGTAAGTAAAAGAGCGAAAAGATGTGTTAAACAGTACGAATTGGTATCTCCCCGGGTAATGTGGGTTAGAATGAAAATGGAATTTTGAATAATTTTTCTTGTTGTATGCTATGCACCGGTGAATGGAGAAAGAGACCAGGAGCGTGGGATCTTCTGGAATGAAGTATAAAACGTGTTGAACGTATGTAAGCCAAACGAAAGAGTAGTGGGATAGGAAAGGATGGGTTGGTGTACTAAGAGAGAATATACTGAACGCGTTCTAGGAAAGCTCGGAGTTTAAAGAGTCAATACGAAAGACGAACGCTTGGTAAACATCGGTGTGAAGAAAAGCCTGTTTGTATCCAATACGTGGTTTAAACATAAAAATGTGCATATGTATACATGGCAAAGAGGTGAATCTAAAAGTATGATAGACCTCATAACATATGATGAACGACTTAGAAATTTGGTGAAAGACACGAAAGTAATGCGCGGATCGGACCACTTTTTGGTTGTATCTAGAGTGTGTTTGCGACAAAAGTGGGTCTGGAGAAGGAAAGCAAACCTAGTGCGAACGTACACAGTTAGGGTAAACAAAGTTGTGGATAATGGTGCGAGAATAAAGTACGCAGATACTGTTAGTAAAGAGTTGAATGTAAATGAAACAATGTGGAACGAACAAATAAAAGACACTGACGTTGAAAGTGCATGGATAAGGTTGAAAAGCTGTGTTGTCAATTGTACCGAGCGGATATGTTGAAGAGCGACTGTAGGTAGACAGAAAACATGTGCTTGGTGGAATGAAGCGGTAAAAAAGGCAGTGTGTAACAAAAAAGATGCGTACATGGCAATGATTGCTGCAAAAATGAGACTGAGACAAAGCGATTGTATGAGGTGTATAGATTAAGAAACAAAGAAACGAAGCAGGCAGTGAGACTAAGTAAAGAGGAAGTGATGGCTGTGGAAGGAGAGAAAATGCAAAATGATTTTGAGGGAAACAAAAAACACTTCTGGAAATGGGTTAAATATACAAAACGTGGCCCAAGATAGCACGGTGTAGGAGCGATGAATATGAGCAACGAAATTGTATGAGACGAAATTGCTGGCAACAATATTTCGGAAAGCTGTACAGTAATGAGGGAAGTAAGACGGGATAAATGAGGTGGAGAAAACGGTAGGAAGGTAGAAAAACGGCAAGATAGCAGGTACTGGTGAAATGCTAAAGTATGGGGGTGCAAAGCTTACACGAAGAATGTGTGAATTATTCAATGTATGACATGTGTGGAAAAGTGCCGAGGGATTGAAAGAGCGCGATCATTATACCACTGTATAAGGGTAAGGGGAACAATATTGATTGTAAGAATTACACAGGAATAAGTTTGCTCAGCGTGCCTGGTAAAGTATTTGGAAGAATACTCATTGATGGAGTACGAGAAACTACACAAACTAAGATGTGGGACATGCACGGTGACTTCATGCCGGGGATAGGATGTATTGATCAGACGGTTGCTCTCCAGCATGTGATCGAAAAGTGTTTAAATGTAAAAAAGGAAGCTGTACGGTGCGTTTGTAGATCTGGACAAAGCATGCGACAGAGTGAATAGGGAGAATCTGTGGGACATATTAAATGAATATGGCGTAAATATAGGTCTAATACACGGAATAAGGGCAGTATACAACGGTAGTCGGGCATGCGTTAGGGTGAGAGGTGTGTGTGAATACTTTAATATTGAGCAAGCAGTGCGACAAGGCTATGTGATGTCACCGTGGTTATTCAATGTATACATGGATAAATGTGTTAGGCAAGAATGTACCGATACAATTGGTGTAATAGTTAGTGACGTAAATGTACGACTTCTGTTGTATGCAGATGAAACAGTCCTATTAAGTGACAGTGCGGATGCGCTACAAACTGCTCTCAGGAAGTTTGATACAGTCTGTGAGAGGATGGACCTAAAGGTAAGCATGAGAAAAAACTAAGATTGTGGTGTTCAATCGGGAAGGTGGAAAGGAAAGTAGAGTATTCACTCTGCAAGATGAAATTGTGCAACAAGTGGACGAGCTGGTATATCTGGGTAGAAGCAGATGGTACAATGGAGGGCAAGATTGGACGGATGGTCAATGCTGGAAGGAAAGTGATTGGAAGTATGTGGACGATAATGAAAAACGAAAGTATGATGCGAAACGAGCAATCTATAATGGCGCGTTTGTCCCATCAGTACTGTATGGAAGTGAGACATGGGCATGTAAAAAAAGGCACGAAAGAAAAATAAATGCCGTGGATATGACATTCCTGAGAAGCGCATGTGGTAAACCGAGAAGGGACAAGATAAAGAATGAGTATACAATGAAGGAGTGTGGCGAAGAAAAGACGATGATGGATAGATATAAAAGTAGTACATTACGTTGGTTTGGTCACATTGAGAGAATAAACAACGCAAGATTAACGAAGAAAATACACGTGGGTGAGGTTAGAGGTAAGGCCGTGTCTGGTAGGCTGCGTAAAACTTGGCTGAACGTAGTAGAATGTATGATAAAGGAAAGAAAGGTAAGGAGTTTTAAAAATAAAAGGGCACGTCAGAGACAATGTATGAATCTTGCGAAACCTAGGAAGGTATGCGGAGGTAGGAAAGCATGGAGAAATATTGTGAATGAAGAATAAATAAGAGGCAGGGACTGTTTTGCCTACCCCGTAAGGGTAAGGTGTGAAGGTTAAGTTAAGTTAAGCTAAGTATAAATTAAAAATAATGGTTCCTTAATGATCCTTTGGCAGAATCTATGAGATAAAACTAAATTAAGTGCAAAACTGGGCTCAACAAAAATTAACCAAAAAAGTAGTAATATGCTCTTATATTGTGAAATGCACTAAAGCAATTAGGCTGTAGGTGAATTTAACATTTATTATACAAATATATAGTATATGTTTTGCAGACACTGCCACGGCACCTCTTGCCTTTTTCTTCTCTTTTTATTGTATGACCAACATTATAATGTTTTATTGCACTTTGCAAGCTTCCGTGATGGATGACCCCAAAATGTAGATGGTTCTACTGGTTGTAGTTCTTCCGATTCCTGCTCTTCTGTCTGTCCTGATGATTTTGATTTGGTCTCGCTTTTCATCAGAGACAAAACTAAAAACGACCGAAATTCTAACTGGAACAGTTGAGAATCGTTGGCAATTTTGAATATTTTCCAGGCGTTTGCTACTGTGCAATCTACCAAATTGATAAAGGGTGACCACCACCGGTGTTTACCTCTAACTCTAATTCTGTAGTTTGCTACCGCATTGTCCGGAAGACCAACTGCCCCCATATGCACGTTGTATATAATCGTTGACAACGTTTGGTTGCGGCATTTCCTATTATGACGTTTAACTTTGAGTATTGGTGCAATCGTTCCATTATTAGTAGCAACTGTTATTACCGAGCTATCCTTCCATCTTGTAACTGTTATCTGGGTCGATTCATCAAAGCAAAAGTCAAAGTCTCCTCTTTTTTGTTTTCCGAGTATTTTGCTACGTTGTATGGGACAATTCGATAAACGATTTTCTCTCCCTAAAAAATCCTTTCTCCTTCAACATATGGAACAAATTGTAACTGGAAAAAAAATTGTCGAAGAAAACTTTGTGATGAGACGCTAAATAAGTCTAAAGACACTCTTGCTCCTAGTGAATGTTCCTGTTGAATACCTTTAGACGCGGCACCACCGTAAGGAATGAATTGTTATAAATATATTCCTGAGCTACACAGACACCAAATTTTGAAGCCGAAGCGAACTGGCTTCCCTTTCATGAACATTTTTACAGAATGTCTGCCGAAGTAGGGGACCATTTGCTCGTCAATAGAGAGGTTGTCAGTAAATATGTCAAAGTGCAAATATTTTTCATTCAGTAAATAGAATACAGGGCGCAATTTTGAAAATTTGTCCGCCGTGTCGAGGCTGCTAGTACTTGCTTTTTATTAAATGCACACCTTTATCCTCATCTTTTGACCTATACATGTCTCAAGATGGTAATGTGTGATAACCAGTCAGTATTATCTAATAATATTATCTGATTTACTGAAGTAACAGGGTGCCACTCGCGCCCTCTATGAGCAGTCACAAAGTAAGTTACAAATTCGTATTTCTCATGTCCCAACTAAAACTACCAAATTTTATGTTCATGCCGTTAAGCTTATAAAATTATTGAAAAATTTTATAACGAATTTTCCCTTTGAGCACCGTGTATCTCATAAACCAGCAACATTTTTATAAGGCATGTTGGGCTTAAACTTCATATTTTGGTATTTAATATCTGTAGTTTAGAGATTGCCCATTTTTAATGAGTCACCCTGTATAAGCAACATAGATAAGTTTCAACGAATTACGTAATGCGGAAATGATGATGTACGCGAAATATTTCTTTCAAAATTTATTCATATTTTACAAGAAGATGATGGGGAGTCAAATTTCGTCATTTTGCAAACAGTTTTTATCTGCGGCTACATTGTAGTTCATTTTGTTAAAATCTCAATTTGTGATTCGTGTCATGTGTGATATTTTGAAGAGTAGCGAGTGTTATGAGTGAGAGTTGATTGGTTTTTTGAAATTCATTGACTACTGAAGAATCATTTTTTTAACGGAATTAATGGGAATGCATTTGGACCCTGAAAGTCCCATATTAGGACTAACAAATTACATTTGGCTTACATCACCATCTGGTCATCGATAAGTGCGACACTTCTTGTTTGTCTGTGTGTACCTTATCGAAGTTCTTTTAGTCTTATGTGATTTTCTGTCGCATGTAACAATTACCCAAGTGGGTGTGTTGCTTTTTCTGGTTGTCTAACATACTAAAACATTTACTACTTGAACTGGGCATTGATTATTATTGTAACGTTTACATGTATGCAGATGATACGCAATTGTGTTGTTCATTCAAAAGTACTGATTTGCAACTTACTCTCGATAATATAAATAGACATTAAAGAATTACACATGCTCAAAACATTCTCCTTACTAAATCGCAGTAAATCCATGGCGCTATTATTTGGTAAAAAAAGCGAATGTCTTCTGATTAAAAATCAAATCATATTAATTGTTGATGATTTACCGATACCACTTGTTGACAGAGCGTATCTGGGTTTACTAATGGATAATACTTTTAGATATAATAAAGAGCAAGTTGCGAACAGTATACGCCGTTCCTATGCTGCATTAAGAATTTTATACCCGCATAAATCGTCTTTAAGTGAAACTATCAAAGTAACTTTATGTAATTTGTTGGTTTTGTCACAATTCACGTATTGCGCTCCCGTTTATGGACCTTGCTTAAAAGCGGCTGATAGAAACCGTGTTCAGCGAGTACAAAATGCATGCTTACGGTACGTAAATTTGAACATGGTTCTAGCAAACTCAAAGAATGTAACAAGTTGAAAATGACAAATCGATACGATTTGTACTGTTTGTTTATATCAAAAATTTTTGTGCGTAAAAAACGTTTATACTTGCATAGGCGTATTATATCTCTTCGAATGGATGTACTTAATTTAAATATTAGAAACAAATGGCATCACTCGACAAATTCACAAAGCTGCCATTTTTGAACGTTCTTTTTCGTACGGTATTTATAAGTTGTACAACTCCGTTCGCTCAAGCTTAAAAAGTTTTTCGAAACATACGTTCAAAAAATACATGCGTCGACACCTTTTGGAAAGTGAACACAATCAAAGTTAATTTTAAGATTAACATTGTGCATTTCTGTGGGTATAGTACCTATAATCAAAGATTTTTGTTTTTCTTTCTTTTTGTTCTATTTAACTTTTAAGTTGTTTTTTCTAGTTTCTTATTGTTATTATTTTTGACAAAATTGTTTTTTTTTTTTACTAATATATTTTTTAGTTTTTAATAACATATTCAAGGTTTGAGTGGTAGATCAGTACTAGTATTGCTACATACTGAACTCTACCTTGAAATTTTCAGTTGAAAGTATGTATTTTGTATGTTCTTTGCAATACAGTGCGCATTTGTGAACTTCAAAATGAAATAAACGTTTTTATTACTATTATTATATATGTACAGGTAAAGGAGGTTATGCAAACGACTTTTTTTCACTAATGCTAAATCAACTTATTTGCTCATCTTGCAACGTTTCACAAAGTTTTACCAGGATCGGCCATAATGTCAGCCCCCCTCACTGTGTGCACGTATGCGCGTGTGCGTGTGCGTGTGCTTGTGCTTGTGCTTGAGCTTGTGCTTGTACTTGTGCTTGTGCTTGCGCTTGCGCTTGCGCTTGCGCTTGCGCTTGTGCTTGTGCTTGTGCTTGTGCTTGTGCTTGTACTTGTGCTTGTGCTTGTGCTTGTGCTTGTGCGTGTGCGTGTGCGTGTGCGTGTGCGTGTGCGTGTGCGTGTGCGTCTGCGTGTGCGTGTGCGTGTGCGTGTGAGTGTGCCTGTCCCTGTGCCTGTGCCTGTGCCTGTGCCTGTGCCTGTGTCTGTGACTGTGACTGTGCCTGTGCCTGTGCCTGTGTCTGTGCCTGTGCCTGTGCCTGTGCCTGTGCCTGTGCCTGTGCCTGTGCCCGTGCCTGTACCTGTGCCTTGCGCTTGGGCTTGTGCTTGTGCTTGTGCTTGAGCTTGAGCTTGACCTTGAGCTTGTGCTTGTGCTTGTGCTTGTGCTTGTACTTGTGCTTGTGCTTGTGAAACCGCGCGAGGGTGCATGTGGGTAGGTGCGTAAGTGTGAATGGCTGCGTGTGTGTGTGTGTGTGTGTGGTTGTATGTTAGTATCCACGATAACTCCAGAACACTAGCATACTTCCAATTTCGTATTTAAGCATATCTTCATTTGATTAGATTTTGTAAGGAATTTAGCGGCGGTGGCGGGGGGGGGGGGCTTTATTTTGAACAGTATTTAGTTTTTATCAATTATTTTTGAAATGGCTGTATATTTCAAAGATACAAAAACATCAACATGTAGTAGACCTTAAATATACCAGTTGTGTTCTATGCAAATTTTTGATACGACGCGTAATTTAGCGGAAGAAAAATCCTAAGATAGAATTAAAGTGTTTTCTCGAACATTTCGAACCACGATAATTTTATAAGAAAAAAGTGTAGATATACTTATGAAGAAAATTTAATTTTACAGAACTTTTCTTTGTAAAATTTCTTAATATAACGCAAACTAAGTCTAAGAAATAAATAAATATGAACGAAAACAGTTAGACTGCGTTATTGATGTATTACAGAAGCGGGCGGCTTTGGAATTTCATCTGACATGAAGTTATAAACGTCATTCTGATTAGATTTTTACGCACCCTTACACACATACACACACACACGCCACACGCCACACGCACACACGACACACGCACACGCACACACGCACACGCACACACGCACACGGGCACACGCACACACACACGCACACACACACACCCACACCCACACACACAGCGCACACGCGCACACGCGCACCGCCACGCGCACACGCGCACACGCGCACACGACACACGCACACACGCACACACGCACACGCACGCACGCACGCACGACGCACGCACTCACGCACGCACGCACGCACGCACGCACCCACGCACGCACGCACGCACGCACGCACACACGCACGCACGCACGCACGCACGCACGCACACACGCACACACACACACACACACACACACACACACACACACACACACACACACACATAAGCACATCTAGACATCATGGTCGATCTTGGCAAACTTGGCCAAAAGTTGTAAAATGAGCTAATACATCGATTTAGCGATAGTGAAAAATAAAATCGATCGCTTAACCTTCCATACCTAGATATGTATATGTAGGTTAGACGGTAAAAAGAGGGAATGCAAGTTATCCTAAAAAAATTATTGTTCTAATTATTTCATTGCTTTTAATTTAAACTTTGCAGGTTGGATAAACTGTGCACATGGACATGCTGGTGGATGTATGTTTTCTAAATTACTGGCTGATGATTGCAATAACGTATCAGATGGATACGCTTTCAATGCCTAAAAGGAATGGCCGTCCCTATTATTACACAAATTTGTCAAAAAGGGTTCCAAATAGTGAGAAAGGGTTCAATGGGCATTACTTGTCAAGAATTTTCGAACGGAAGCATATAAAATGTACCGTATGGAAAACTATCATGGGAAGCAATGTTTTAAGTGTGATGTTGGACCGCATGTGCAGTGTGTGAAGGGTAACATAAAATTAAATTCGCCGAGGGGGGGACTGTAGACACCCGGTTACAGAAAAGCGACACATTGTAAACAACCATGAAACAAACATAACATGCATGTAGTACATATATTTCAAAAACTAAGCATACAAAAATAAAAGACTGTTTTGATCTTTTAAAGTGAGAAATCTTGATTCGCTTAAGCAAATGTTACTCATCAGGGTGATTCATCTATGTACTAGGTTTTGTCTAAGCGCAGCGCTTGTAACAACTCTTTTTTGTGTTGTATAAAATATACCTCAATTTAGGATCTTTCCTTCATTTAGTTCTAAATACAAGAAAATTTTAATTATTAAGATATGGTTATGAGGTAGGCAACTTAATTTGCATATCTACATAGTGCATACTTTCGTAAAGATTTATATTCCTACTTTCAATTTTTATTCATTTCTTATCTTATACGCAACGCGTCTGCGTTAAGTTATTCTGCTCATATCTTTTGCGCAGAACCGCTTCATCTCCTTCGAAAGCCTCCATTTTTTCACTTCCTGTTTAATGTCGAAGCAGGAAGCTGCTTCTTTTTGATTTTTACCTAAATTTATGTGAAAGTGCCATCAAATTGGTGGTAAGATATATTTTTAAGACATTTACATAAAATTCAAGCATTTGTTCTTCTTAGGCGCTTTCTTTACTTATTTTTTATACCATTTTTTACTTTAATTACACTTTTATCATTACTTCAATTTACAACGTAATTACATCTTAAGTACGCATTTGATTTTATTGTTGCGTACATTTTTCGTTTTATGATTGCATTTTTTTGAATGGATACTTCCAAGTAATGCAATCAGAAGTGGATTTAAAAGTTTTAAGAAGAAATTTATACGGATTTTATAAAGATAATTTCAGTTTGGGGTGCGGCTGATAACATTATGTCAAGATTGCACAATGATGGCATAAGAATGATTTCATGCAGGTTAACCGCTACGTAATCATATTTAGATACCAGAGGTTGTCAAAAAGAAAACTTTGTATACAAAAATTTCTAAGGTATTTATGCAGTGATTTATCTAGTACTTTAAGCATAATTTTAAGACCTTCATTATTTCATCATTATATTTGAAATTCAATAAACATAGTCTGTATATTGTTATTTTTTTACATTTTTATAAACTCGGTTTAATTGTTCCGATATTACAAAAAAAATTTGGCGCCCGAGATAATTTCATTACTTTTACATTTTTTATTGTTGATGGTAAGTGAAAATAATCGAGCAGATCTAGTGGTAATTAAGCAAATCATTTTATTTGAACCCACCCTGTTAATCAACCGACTGAGTCAAAGGCACAACTATAAGTGGTGTAAGGTTTGTATTTTTGCAGAACTTATTATTTGATTACTTTATAACACCCTTTTATTACACGCTTTGAAATCTCCAAATATTCCTTTATTATTTAGGTAATAGCACTTATGCCGTTTTCTACAATAGATCTAGATCTAGATCTCAAGGGCATTCTTTGTTAGTGTAGTAATATTATTTTGTTCCGGTACCACGACTAACCCACTGCCCAGTGCTTCTTTAATTTATATGAATATCGTTTATTGCTTGCTCTAATTCCATTTTACTTTTCTTTTTGGAGTCGTTAGTGTAACGTGTAAACCTATATCGTCAGCAAATTATGAAGTTTTTATATTCGATTTAATATTTTAGCTATATCCTTTATATAAATGATATATGAGAGACTGAGAGACCCTCCTGGTTGAGGAACTCCTTTAGAAATGGTTCACTTTACTTAATTATTAATCTGGCAATACTTTGAGCTTAAGGAATAGTATCTACTTTTTTTAATATTCGCGGGAAATCATTTGCCGAATTTCCATCGTTTAAAATCTTCCCACTGTTTCATTGTATTTGTCGGTTTAATATAAATTCCTTATATATTCGATATAATTGAAGTTACTGTAAGCATTTATTATAAGTTTTGTTATGAACAAATAAGTTCAAAGTTAAATATGTAATTAAAAAGTATTCTTGATTTTACTAAATACATAAATAAAAAGTTTACCTCGAGTAGGATTTGAACCTACGACCTGTACTTTACTAGAGTACTGCACTAACCAACTGCGTTATTGAAGTACATGCCCTAATCGATGTAAATTTTGTCTTTATGTATGTAGAACTGATGTAAGTTCTAAATTTAATAAGATAACACTCAAATTACTTATAATTAATGGAATGTGATCCTGCAATACTGTAAGAATTCACACATACCAAAGCAACTTGACCAATATTAAATTATTATAAGTTTTTGTTGTGAACAAATATGTTCAAAGTGAAATATGTAATTAAAAATTATTCTTAATTTTATTAAATATATAAATAAAAAGTTTACCTCAGTAGGATTTGAACCTACGACCTGTACTTTGCCAGAGTACCGCGCTAACCAACTGCGCATTCGAGATTCAAGCCCCAATCGATGTAAATTTTGTCTTTATGTATGTAGAACTGATGTGAATTCTAAATTTAATGAGATTACAATCAAATTACTTATATTAATAGAATGTGAGCCTGCAATAGCGTAAGGATTCACACATATTCACAACAGTTCTACATACACAATGGCAAAATTTACATCTATTGGGGCTTGAATCTCGATAGCGCAGTTGGTTAGCGCGGTACGCTAGCAAAGTAGGTACAGGTCGTAGGTATTTTTAATTACTGCAAGGGATTCAACGTTTGTTTTAAAAACGTAATGTTACTTGTTACTTCGTAACTTGTTGGAACCTGTGTTCTTCTTCGACCGCATAGTCGTTAGTTTTTCGGCTCTGTGCAGAATTAAATTAAACATTAAAATATTGTTCCTTGTTGCGTAATTTTTGTCTTCGATTTTGTGATTATCATTGAGTGCTGCTGCAAATTTATTAAACGTAAGTACACTTTATGGTATATTTTTTACTCACACACGGTTACATAACTAATAAGATACATTTATATATGTATCTAGATGACAGGTTTTTGTAGAAAAAAAACGCAAACATTTTGCAAATGCTTTAAAACATAACGTTAATTAAAAAACTCGCGATAGTTATAAACTTTGATACATCAATTGGAAAAATTAGAATAGAATCGCTCTTTTGCAAAATATTAAATCCAAATCAACGAGTCGATATTGCAGAGTATTGTTTTGCAAAGATTCATCTTTATCGAAACGTATCCAAACAATTTAACTCTTATCTTACGATAACTGCGTTGACGCCTTATGTCATACCTACTAAATAAATAAATTTTACTCTAAATAGATGTCTGTAATAGGAAAAAGCTTTCTGGAGCTCAATACAGAAAAAAAAAACTTGAAAAAGAAAGGTTAACCAAAAAGGCAAATGGCTCGCTGAGAAAATTGCTAATCTCAGAAAAGTCGGAAGAGGCAACAGATCACGATATCACAATGACGACGTAGACGGGGCACAGGAAGGACCATCTTCATTGAATAAAGGCCAATGTTCATTAGAAGAAATAATCGTGCATAAAGACGATATTTATAAGCATGCATTGGCCTTCCGTACTATCCAACAAAGTTAAATTATGTTTAGTAGAATTAGGCATAAACTTACAGAAACAGATGTAAACTTTCCCTATGCTATAAAGATTGCAGAGGCTTCTTATTTGCATATTATAGAAAAAGATTAAGTAATGGAGAAATAATTCCTAGCGTTTGGCTAGTCTATTCTACATTGAAATACCACTACTCATTTGCTGAATGAGAAATTGATAAATCGGGAAAAAGATGGGTATCCGTATTAAAAATTAAAATTCATTCTGTAAATTTTTGACCAGCCAAAATTTAAGCTTTAGAGGTTGCACGAACAACAAAATAGAAGTTCTTAGGCACAGTTTAGATAAAGTATATGATGCTTTATATACGCTCTATTCCGATAATACAAGAGTTGATATCTTCCATAGTAATACGTTATAACGTTTTAGTCCAAATCAACGTTGTAAGCAAAGCAATGCAGGAAACAAGTACTGTTTTATAAAATATGTTATTACTGAAACAAACTAAGGTATATTTATGATATTAGATCAGAAAAAGGATTTAATAATATTTTAGAAGAGATAAAAATTTTGCCGAGAACATCGATTGCGACCCTTCATTTCCGCCACTTAATACTGACCACGAACGAAAAAACGATAAATTTGATTATGAGAGCAAGGACGAGACTCCAAAAAATCACCATTTTGTGATATTGAACAACTCCTTAACAAAAATCGACGAAACGTTCGATCAAATAAAAAATCGTTACACAGTTTTTGATTTTCCGAACGACTTAAATAATTTCCTTAAAATGGATAAAGTAAATAGGTCTTTAAAACGTAAATTCTTAGAGAATATATTATTTGATCCATCTAAAAATGAAAAAGATATTATTGACCACGGTTTATGCGATGAAATTAATAACATTGCATCCGACATTTCCGCTGAAATAAATGCATTAAACGTTGTTCAATATCTACTTATTTTTACTACTATTTTTATTTATCTGTTTCTTTAGTAATTGCTATAAGAATCTTTTTAACATTACCAGTGATAGTTCGAGCGGCGAGAGGAGTTTTTAGAAATTTAAAACAATAAAAAATTATTTGCGATCAAAAATAGGTGAAGAAAGGTTATCAGACTTATCTATCATTAGAATACATAATTTCTGAAGATATAAATGTATCCGTTATTATTTCTGAACTGGTTTTAAAAAAAGCAAAGAAAGCAAAATTTATTTAAATTTTTCATAATAGAAATGTATTAATCAGGATAAATATCTATTTATGTTAGTACATTAATCAAAGTTTGTTCCAACTTGTTTGTATGCGTCCATTAATAAGTATATATAAGTTCCTGCTGACTTATCTTTCTGAAGTACTATTTACTTTTTTCACATTTCCTGTGTTTTATTTAAGGTAAAATTACTTCAAAGAAAGTATGGTTAATCAGAAGTCAAGGGGCGGGAAAATTATGTTTGCACAAGAGGCGCAGATACCTTAGGAATGGCCCTGGTTCCATTTGCTAAAATTTGCTTTGTTAAAGTTTATGAAAACTACTACCTACTATCTCCAGATCTGGATCGATTAAAGTTTGAATAAAAATTGACACATGGCTTTTTCATTGTAGCGCCCCCAGGTACCCTATCTTGAAAAGTGTAATTTGAACTTATTTGCAAGAATGCAATTCAAGAACAAAATAATCGCTAAGTGATTTATCTTGACTTTACTGACAATAATGTTATTATTCAAATTAATTGCCTGCCTTAGATTGACTTTCCTGGCAACAATTAAAACATTAGAATTTATGTACAAGTCTGATATGTAATTACACGCAAACCTCGAAACTGATCAAAATAATTGACCGTCTAGTGGTAGGTATGTTGTGCTATTTGAATTTGATTGGCTGGATGAGGTTAAGTGTTTCATCATGTGGGACAGGTAAACAAATTAAAATTAACGAGCCTTGCGCAATGATGGTTCAATCCGTTAATGTACTATTGTGGGAAAGAACCATCAAGAAAACCCGCTTTATTCTTAAATAAGTAATTGCACAAAAACATTAATAAATCAAATAACAAAAAAAACAATAAAAGGGTTAAATATAACAAAACACTATTAAATCAGGTTAAAGTGCGTACAAAATTGTAACAGTAAGAGAAAAATAAATAATAAGCAATCATGCCGGTCTTTAAGTAAGTAAGCAAATAAAACAATAAAGCAAATTTCGGTACATATAAAATGTAACAACAGTAAAATTGCATAGGGGATAATAAGGTAAATGCAAGGAAAAAAAATAGGTGAGGAATTTACACATAAACAATTGTTTAGTGACTAATAAAGCACAAAATACATACAAACAATTACAATAAATTGCATATGAAGGGAAATCCGTTCACAGGCAAACAATTCTAATTACACCTGGGATTAACCAGACTGAATAAAGACAAGCAAAACTCATTAAACAAAGCCTTACAAGGATAAGGTGTAAATAGTTCATAACATCGTGACCGATATATAAAATTTAGTGCGTTAGAAAAATACATTGTCCCTTCTCAGGTTACATACCTATCTATACAACAATAAAAACAATAAAAATAAAATTCTAGGTGTGTAATGATCATCTGGACCCGGAAGTGTGAAAACACTCGGCAATTGCCTATTTACAATTATAACCAAGCTTTATTCTGTACCCGTTTGTCCACGACCACCTCTACACAAATATCAATATAAACAACAAACAACAATACTAATTCACCCAAGTACATGACGGAGGGGGCCCTGTACTGTCTTTTATTTTAGCAGATTTTCACTCACTGAGCCCGCGTGCGAATGGGATACCTTTGAAAGGCAATTTTTCTTTCAATAGGTTACGTAGGCTTGTAGAATTGTTTGCTGCGAGCTTCAATTACATTAAAAATACCTAATTACACTTGAATATATTCCCTTTAGTTTAACACCTTACCACCCACACAACGGGTTAAGATACGCGGTTTAAAACTCGGCGGCGCGACCGAGTAAATTTTGGAAAAACTTACATTAAAACCTACACTAAAAGAAAATAATGAATTAACGTCTTAATTTTTCTAAAAGGTACAGGACAAAATATTTATAGACCGAACGGTTTACAATGGGAGTTTCTAATTAAAACAATCAACGCAATCCGGCTCAATCAAAATTTAACTGCCTTCCCTTTCGATTTCAAACTAACTATATTCACTCCCGCAAATCAACCCCCGTCATTCATAAGTAAAAAAAAAACAAGAAACATTACGTTGGAAGTTTCATATTAATTATTGAACGAAATCTTAATTTTAAAAGTATGTATTCGTCTGTAACAAGCTCTACATTTAGGTCTCGAGTTTCAACGTACCAAACAAAGATTCCTTTGGATTTGTGCTATGTTCCAACGTAATTAATTATTAAATCAATGACATTTTCACATCAAAAATCTGCGCGTAAAGCTGTTACACTGCTTAAGTGTTAGCTAACCTCCAAACATATGTTTTTAAACCCTTAGCTAAATATCAGTTACATTCATTCCCACATTTCTTACATAAAAATACCTAAAATAAAATATACCGAAAACATTAGCAATTTACGACGTATTATCAAGATAATCCACTAATTATCTTTTCTATCGCGGTAACAATGGAGATTTGACAAACGTTTATTACAATAATAAAATTTTCGCGGTCCGCTACCTACATCATATACGTACGTATAAAGAGAAAGCTATGTAAGCGGTTTACCTTTTTTTACATTTCTTGACGTTTGGTGGCCCAATAAAAGCACATTTTTAGAAAAGAAATCTCGTGTCTGTGTGTGATTGTGGGCGATATCTTTTGAAAGATTAAAGCTATCGATAAAAAACAAGTTTTTAGAAAAAAAAAACTCGTGTCTTTGTGTCTGTTGAGCGGGATTTCTTTTGTAGCATTAGAGCTATCGATATAAAATTTGGTACAAATATTCTTTACAATAAAGTCTAGGTGAAGCTCGTTAATAACCAAAATCCAAGTAGTGGTGGGCATTTTTGGGGGGTTAGAAGATTAAAAAAAAAAATCTGCTTCAAATTTTAAAAAGTTACAAAATTAAAAAAACAAACTAATCCTTTTTTATATAATTTAAAAATAAAAAAAACAGTGGCGCACCCTTTTTAGGGTGCAAAATTGTGCATTTCTTAATTTATCCACCGATTTTTTTTATTGGGGGTTTTTAAGATCGCTAAGTATAAATCATTTGTCAAAATTAAACAATTCAAAATGGCGGATCATAAATGGGGGATTATCGTGTTTAAAATGCGATATGACTAAAATTTAGGTATTCAGGTATTCAGATATTGTTATTTATTTACATATATGAGAAAGCATTATGGCAGATAATTTGGCTGCGATTGTGTATTGAATATAGAAACTTGGCTTACTTTTTAAGATTTTCAACTCATAATTAGAGAAGACAAAATTTCATCAATAAAAATAACTTTGCATTTAGCTTACTATTCATTAATAAGAGATTTTACAATATACATATTCATTTATTTATTGCTGAACATTAGATTACTTTGATAATTATTGCTGCTTAAATGTATCATTTCAGTTTAGCACTTCTAAGAAACAAAAAAAAGTAGCACTACGACAAAAATATGGTTATTTACAAAGTATTTCACAAGCTACGTAACTTATTGTTTTTCAGCTATCTATTTATTCAAACACACTCCACTATTTTTCACATAATAAAACGTAATGTCACTGTTAAACAGCGTTGGTCTACTACACCATTACAATCTTACAATCATACATGCATATTAAATGTACTTTTTTTGTAAAATTAATTATTACCTTTCTATTTAACTTATAAGTAAACTTGAAAAACTAGCTATGGGACATAAATTATTACATTCCAAATCATCTTGTTTCAACATCCGTTTACAGAGATAAATCGAGTATAACTACACCAGTATATCTAAACTAAACGAGGCAATGTTAAGAGGATAGTTGTTATTAATAATCTTAGAAAAAGTTTAGTCTTATTTTTTACGATAATGTTGGTCGTAAAGACTCTTAATTGCGACATCTGTAACTTTGAAAGAACCATTTATTTTCGAACTTAGCCAATAATTGGAAAAGATTAATTGTTTAAGCGTTACTAATGTATAGCACATGATGCGGTATTGTTTAATTACCAAGCTAAAGGGTTATAAATAATTTATTAACCCTAAGCGTTTGTGGACTACATTAAAGGTTATTTAAGCTTTAGCATTTATCGAGTTGACGCCTTCTATACATTTTACCTTTTTACCGAACGTAGCGTTTTAAAGGTACGTGTCAAAAGTATGGGGAGCTTGTAATATATGCAAATTTCAATCGACTTCTTCCTAATCACTGAACAATAAGAGACTGAATGAACCCGTCTTATATAATCCAAATGTAGGCTGAATAACGAAAAATGTTTTATCAAAACCTCTCTAAATCAACGTGTTCTCTTATGTCACATAAATTACTCTTTTTTCTAATATACTTTTCGTATGGTTCAGCATTATTAATTCTTTTTCACTACTACATTTTACGTGTATCATTAATTTTTATTTGACACGTAATTCTTTTTTACACTTTTGTTTAAAAATATTAAAAAAGTTTATGTATATGAAATTAAGATTAAAATTGAGATTATCAAATTAAAAAAAAAACTGCTAACTGACATAATACAGTAACAGTATTCATTTACATCACAATTAAAAGTAATATACTTGCAGTGGACGGTTTCATCATCGTATAAGTCTTTCATCGTTTATATTCAATATTAAGGTTGCTCAGCTTGGTGATAAATCCATACTCAAACAAATAGGAAATGATAATTTCACAGCCCACAATCCCTCATGAGGATTATTTCATTTTTCATATTTTCATTAGGTATATTGGGAATTTTTTGGATTCAATTTCTTTACAATATCTTGATCCTTGATCTAGCTATTTATTGTTATTAAAGGATAAGGTTTCAGATATTGAACGTTGTACCATTGACAACATTTGGTGCATAATAAAATACTTATCTTTTTGGGTTTTTTAATGGTGTATTTGTATATATTGAAGTTATACAATTTAAACGTTTCCATAATACTTACAGGTATCTTGGCCAGTAGTAATATTATCTACTAAAATTGTTAAAGATGTTGAAATAATTTTGTGAAATTTGAAATATTGATAACATAAACATAAGCCTGCTATTAATATATCCATAGCAGGCTTATGTTATCCACTAAATTATTTCAACATCTTTAACAATTTTAATACGTAATATTGCTACCGACGGAGAAAACTGTAAGTGTTATCGAAGCGTTTATATTGTATAACTTTAATATACAAATACACCATTAAATAGTCTAAAAAAGATAAG
Source organism: Vesta saturnalis (assembly GCA_036346205.1). Taxonomy (NCBI): domain Eukaryota; kingdom Metazoa; phylum Arthropoda; class Insecta; order Coleoptera; family Lampyridae; genus Vesta; species Vesta saturnalis. The sequence continues at coordinate 1,688,524 of JARFJB010000889.1, forward strand.
TATTTTAATATGTCTAGTAATGGTGGATGTGTACATGCATTTGGTGCATTATTATTATTAAAGGATGTACACTCCTGCAGGAGCTGAAGCCGCCTCTTTACAAGCTCAATGACTAGTTATGTGTTGGTGGTGCGTCACTCCACTACACTTTCACTGCAATACTTTCCTTCATAAATTTTTGTGTCTTGTTGCTTTTTCTACAATGTTTCTCCACTCCTTTCTATCCTTCATTCTCTTCCTCTATTCTATTATTCTCATTTGCCTTATGTCTTCTATCACTTGTTCTTCCCATCGCGCTTTGGGTCTTCCTTTGGCCTTAACTGTGGTTTTCAATTCATGATCCTTTTTGCTACTGCTTCCTCTCTCATTCTATTTACGTGGCCATGCCATCCTTTCTCCTTGATTTTATCACTCTAACTATATTGACCTTGTTCAGTATCTCTTCCACTTCACTATTTGCTGGTCTTCTGAACTGTCCTTCATTTATCCTATTTCCTCCAAATATCTTTCTTGCTACTGTTTTGTATAGTCTTAATTTCGAGTTTTTACTTATTTTTTTGTTATTAATTACCATTTTTTTCCTATAGTATGCTTTATATCCTGATTGTTTCTTTTCATCTATTTCCTTGTTTTTGTCATTCTTACTTATTATTCCTAATTATTTAAAGCTTTTAACTTCCTATATATTATATTTTCCTATTTTTTGCAATCGTTCTATTCTATCTCCTGGTTATCTTCATATATTTTGTCTTTCTTGATTCAGCTCTAACCCTCTCTCTCTTTTGCCTTTTTACTAATTTTCTCCACTGCCTATTGCAAACTTTTCCTGTCTCTTACAATCAACGCTAAAGCATCTGTTTATGCTACTACTTGCATTAGCTTTTCAACTATTGTTCCGGTGATACGATGTTCTTTCATTATTCCTTCTATTGCAATGTTGAATGTTGTCGTCGATAGTCCGTCCCCTTGACGTATTCTCTTGTGTATTTCTATTTCGTCCGTCATTCCTTCGTGTGTTAATACTGTTGCCTTTGCTCCTTGCATTGTCATACTTATTCTCCTCATTAATTTATCAGGGATTCCAATTTCCTTCGCGTCTCTTAGGATCGATTTTCTTCTAACCATATCGAAAACCTGTTTATAGTCTATGAAGGGTGTCTCCAACTCAATATCTTATTCATAACGTTTCTCCAATATCTGTTTCACTGTATGGTTGATCTCCCTCTCCTGAATCCGTTCTAATAGTCCCCTGTTTTTTGCCGTATATTCATTTAGCCTTTTTAGTATCTACGATGTTAATATCTTATACGTTATATTGAGCAAGGTTATCCTTCAGTAGTTTTTGCAATCTATTAGGTTTCCTTTTTTTTGGGATCGGTACTATTATCCCAATCTTTCATTCTCCGGGTATCGTCTCTTTTCTCCATATCTCATATATTCTTTTCTTAACTTCTTCACCTCCTTCTTTAAACATTTCTCCGAAAACGCTGTGGGGTCCCGTTACCTTTCCTGTTTTTAAGTTTTTAATCATTTCGCCAACTTCGCCTTCTGTTGGTTCCTCAACCTCTTCTTCGTCAGATTCTTCATTTTTGTTCTCCTTGTGGTCGTCCCTTACTGTCTCTTCTTTCATATATCTTTCCCAATTTTTTTTATCTATGTTGGCGATGCTGGTACTTTTCGTTTTTTGCTTCCTAATTTCCTGGCATAAATTCGTATTATTTTTAGTCTTTTTCTGTATCTTTTATCAATTGGTCGATCCATTCTTGTATTTTTGTTTCTTATTATTTTTTATGTTTCCTTCCTTATTCGTTTGTATCCCATAATCATTCACTCTATCAGTTTGTAACCATTTTAACCGTACTTCCTTCTTTTTTTTATTAATGCCTTGCATTGATCGTGAAACCAATCCTTTCTTTGTAGCTCATTTTGTCGTCCTATTACTTTTTCCGCTGTTTCCACTATTCCACTTTTCATGTTTCCCCACTCTACTTCTATGTTGTCAATTTTCTCTTCATGTCTTAGTTGTTCCTGTAGCTCTTTCCCATATTCGCTTTTTTTTTCTTCCTTCTGTAGCTCTTCTACGTTCTACTTACTTTTTATCATTTGTCCTTTTTTATTCTCCACAACTCTTATTTTAATTTTCGGTATCACTAACTGATGATCAGTATCTACATTTGTCTCGTATTTTTGATTAAGATGTAATGAGTCTTTCCTGGTAATAGCCATTCTTATGTTGGTACTTTGTGCTCGCTATGTTCATATTCATGTCTATAGCGAGGTTGCATAATCTCCTTCCATTATCTGTAGCTATTTCATGGATTGTGTGTTTGCCTGCTACATTCCTTATATACTTGTCCTTCCCATATTTCCAATACAATCTCCTGCTATTATTAGTATACCATGTTTCGGTACTATTTCACAAACCTCGCCTAGTTCTTCATAAAACCTGTCTTCTTCATTATCTATTGCCATTTATGTTCGTATATATCCATTTATTATGGTAATGTTTGCTATACTATTTTTTAATCTTAGATAGGAGAATTTTTAATTCTGATATTTTTCTTTACCTTATCATTTACCATGAACGCAGTTCCGTTCTTTCCTTGTTTCTTCTCTCCTCCATACATTATCAAAAATTTTCGTTTTCTATTATTCCTTCTACTTCCCGCCTTATCTCTTGTAATGCTAGTATTGCTATTTTATATTTCTCCATTTCTTTTTTGACTTTTTCCATTTTCCCTACTTTCGACAATGTTTTCACGTTCCATGTTCCAAATCTCACTACTGGCTTTTTTTTCTATTCTTATCTTTGTCATTTCTGCACACGCTTACTTTCACCTTTGTTTTTTCTCTTTGTCCTATTTTCGGATTCCTTCTGTTATTAATTTTCTGGCTTTCTTTGATAGGGATTTGGTGTTGTAATACGTTCTAGGCCCTTTGATAGCAAGTCTTCATCTATTTCCGGCCTTTCATCTGTTATATTTTCTGATTTTCTTTCTTTCCTTTCTTCTTCTTCTTCTTTCCTGTAAGGCGCTAACATAGTCTGGTTCCATGTTTGTTTCTTTTCGGGTCTGTTCCTTTGAGTACTACTTCATTAGGAGCAACAATATTTTCCTCATCGATAGATCTTCCCCGATTTTCCCCCCTTTGTTTGCCGTATTATTATAAGTGTCGTCTTCTCTTTGATCATCTAATTCTTCCATTCTTCTCCGTTAATTAATAGCTTGTCCTTGATCATAATTGCCCTCTTTCCTCTTCTCCTGGCTTCTATCATGTGTGGTATTAATTTTCTTCTTGCATCTCTTATCTCTTTATCCATGTCTTCTTTAATCCAGACATAGGTTCCTTTCAGTTTCCATAGGTTCCCCATAGTTTCGTTTTTCTATATTGCTGTTGCCAGCCCAACTCTTATTGATTTGATTTCTTTATCATTGAGTTTTCCTATTATGTTTGTAAAGTCTATTTCGTACTCTAATATCTGTATCTCGAAATTTTAGCTATTTGTTTCCTAAACATTTTTTTTTACTTTAATTGGGTCTGCATTATCTTCTTCCGGTATTACAAATATGATTACATTCCTTTTCCTTACTTCGGTTCCTACTCTTTGAATTCTTACATCATGTTTATTAATTTTTCTACGACATCCTTTATCGTCACTTCCTTCTCTTCTACCATATTGAATGTAGCCACTTGTTTTTTACTGGTTTTAAGATCGACTTTACATAAAGTTTTGGAAATTTTAAATACGGTCCTGCACAATATATTCTTTTCTTATCTGATTTTGCACTTTCTACAACTTGACCTTAATGTCGCTCGTTTATTATTTCACTTCGTCTTTTAAAGTCCTTTCTTTCTGATCCTACATTTTTACTGTATGTTATTATCAAATTCTCTTTAGTTTATTCGCCTACCAATTATGATACTTTAATTATTTGGTCACTATTACATCTGTTTTTGATAAACTTTGGTTCACAGAATTTCACTTCACTTTACTTTCTTGCCAGCCAGGACCGAACTATTTGGTGCATACATTTATTTAATATACACGGTGTAGCGTATTTATAGACGATGATCAAATTATGTCTATTGATACCAGTAACAACATTTGTATGATGAACATCAAAATGCATTCATATATATTACGTTTGGACATATAATGATGGCATAAAGATGTACCATCGAAGAAACAAAGCGTAGTGTAAGTTTTTCCCTTTTTTGTTTTGAACTATAGCAGTTCTAAGTGAAGAAATGTCCACTTCTTTGGAAAATATTTGGATCTTGGAATCATTTATGCCCCTCTACAAACCTTCTTCCTTAACAGAAGTTGACAGTTAATCAGACGGCTTGAAAGTAGTAACATTGGAAAGATACCGACAACTAAATTCCACGTTAATCAAACGGTTTTCGTTAAACAATTCCTTATCACAGTTGCTCATGCCGTGGATTAGAAATGTTTGGCAAAATGATCTTCGCCAAAAATTATTATGGGTTTCACTTCGCCGGTGTCTGTTATTTTGGAAAACTTCGTTACAATTGAAATTTCTAAATCCCAGCAACAATTCTTGGGGAGTTTTAGTGTTCAGTTCGGAGTGTTATGTGTTAATCGATTTCATTCTAAATTAAATTAACGCCAAACAATTATAAACCAATCAATCAGGCTAGTTGATAATAAATACCGAAGATCATTGGTATTTTTCCTTCCAGGATATGACACACTTGCTGATTCTAATGTCGGCTTCGGGCAGACCCATTTGGCGTCCTTCCTCGTTCATCTTTATGATCCGAGTTATCAGTTGACTAAAAGCAAGACATATGAGTAAATATATTACCGGTACCGTCTCTTGTTATTTATTGCGGAGATAGTGAAGTCCTATAAGGGTATTGGACCACAAAAGATTACATTGTGTAAATTGAACTCTTGACGATCGCAAGTTAGTTTATTTAATATGTATTAGCATAAGATATTTACATTGTTAGTGTTATTTTTATAGTAATATACAAACGTTCAGCGTTGATTTGTGGCTTTATGCCTTCTTTAAATGCAATAACTGGGTTGTAATTCAAATGCCCGCTTAATTTTATAGACAATCCACACCAGACTTCCCGAATCAAATCTCTCCTGATTAGTTTTACCCAGACAACATTTATCATAATTAATCAACCCGTCTTGAATTACTTGGAGATTGAACCAAAGCGTTAATAAGACGTTAGTTTATTGCTGTTGAAGTTCAGCGCGGGGGCCGGTTTTAAGTAAAGAAAAGAGACTTGTTTTGGAAAGTGCGACGTGCCAAAAGGCATTGAGCGACGTAAGGATTATAACTTTAATTAAGTACTGGTAATTTATGATTTAATTTGATTTAGATTAATAAATGGATGTTATGAAGATTTTATATTATCCTTGAATCCAAAATGGAAGAATTACTAGTAAAACTATGAAAATCTTTCAAAACGTTCATCAAAAAGCTTATTTTAATTTAGATGTGTCCTTAATATCATACGTAAATGTACTAAATGCTGGTTAAGTTCAGCATAAATACAAATGAAATTGTACTTAACATTTAGTAAAGCTTTGCGATAATAAAACTGAATAAGATCAATCTAATAAGTAAAATTTGTGACCTATGTCAATAAAATAACAATGGTGCAGGTTATGCACTCCTGTACTTATATTATAAAACACTAAATAACTAAAGTTTGTGTTTTCTCTATATTAACAATGTATACAACTTTCCTGAACGTGATTATGGCTAACTTTACGTTAACGTTTGTAAAACAATTGATCTAATCTGTCCACTTAATAACGCTATTTGCGCAAAAAAAAGCAGAAGTATTTACGTTTTGTGCATTCAACATATAAGGCAATATATTGTATTAGAACGGTCTTGCTGCAGAAATATGGTATATAATTTTGAAAAACTATTTCTTCAGGATTAGGTACGGTAAGATACATCTTAAATGTAAAGGTGCGGTACACATCAACACTTTTCAACAACGTAGAGGTAATGTATTATCCATCCATAGTACTGGTTTCACTACTAAGGCAGGCACACTAGTACAGCGACCACAACGTTTCTTGCTTCAGAATGTAATGATACATAAAAACAAAACGTATTATTAAATTTTCTAACTTTACGAAATCTTAACATCAGGAACTTCTTAATGCATAGGACTAAGTAATTAACTTTTAAATATATTACCACAAGAAGGCAATGGAAGAAAAGTGCATACCTTTCCAGGGAGTAACCTCAACACAGTAGATGCTAAATATCAACAGCCCAGTATAAAAATAATACTAACTAGGAGATATTAACATATTAGTCTAAAATGTTATTATTGAACGGAAAATGTTACAATATGCTTAAACTCGCCCTAAATAATTTAAATAAGTTTACAAATAACAACCTAAAGCCAAAATTATCACACAGGTAACGATATCCAGAAATTGGCATGTTATAGCATAATATAATTTGTCAAACCTTTCTTATTAACGAATATAGTATGTACGCACTAAACAGTTTAATTTGTGATAACGTTGATGATCATCATCGAGTGAAAATGAAACAATGCGGAATATGAAAAATGTATATTGTGTGAAAATTCATTAGGGCATAAAATTGAATTCTTTATTACTATTTAAATACTCCGACCCATTGTATAACCTTAAACGCAAAATATACTTCAAAAAATAATGACCTTAAAATGATGTCTGTTCTCAAATGTTTTAAAGTAACATGGGCACCTCTGTTAGCCCAAATTGCATTAGATGTTCGTTAGATAAAAGTTTAATGAAACTTAATTTTAAATTTTGGTTTATAAAAAAAATACTTTTGTTTTTATAGGTCCCGAAACTGAAATTCATAATCTTTTAGGTGCTTATAATCCTAACACTAAGTTTACTGTGGAAATAGAAAAGTATGAAAGTGTTGCTTTCTGGATATTAAAATTATAAGGAATTAAGATAACATTATGTTAGATCGGTGCCTTAATCCTAGAAATTGTGGTCATTTTCTAAATTACCTTTTGAACCACCCTATCTATATACTGCAAAATAGTGATAGCAAAAACGATAGTTTTGCGAGTATGAGCCGAGGCGTAAGCCGTGCCTTAGTACTGCGAATACTCGCAAAAATAGTTTTTGTGCGCATGATACATAAAATAAATATTTTAACTTTGAACCTAGGCCTGAAACAATAGGTTTCTGGACAATTTTGAGGATTGTAATATTTACATCAGTGAATGCGGGCTTTAGCATAAGAAGTATAAATTGTGCGCTTTTCACCAAATAATTATTCCTTTGATTTTACTATCCATAGTAAAGTAAAATGTGATGTAATTGTAGAATACCGGGATTACCAGAATTGATCTTGATATTTTATACTTCATTATTTTTTGACGTTTCTATGAACCAATAGAAACTTTCAATTTCCGTCATGTGCGTACGTATTAGCCAATCAAAACATTATTATAGGGGGAATAATCTACCTACATAACCGCGAGAATAATTTTAAGTATTTTGTTTTTATTAAATGACAACGTATTTTTTGATTTGACTTCTGTCATCAATTTGAAAGTTCAAAAACCGTCATTTGTTAAAATAAAAATGTAATATTAAAAACGTGTTTCTTCTTGTAACGTCAAAAATAATCCAACGAATACCACACGAGAGTTCGATAAATTAGAAAAGAATTTTCATGTTTTCTTAACCCTGTTGCCACTCGGCAATAGCCACTAGAGCCTTACGGGCTCTCGTGTCTATTGCCTGGAAACTGGTTTTCGAAAATCTGTCAAATTACTACTGAGTATTTTATGGTGAATAAGTAATCTTTCACAAATAAGTATTTTTTGTAAGATTGTACAGTTTTAATAATCAACTAATAACTCGATAATTAATTAGGAGTTTTTATTTTTCAAGTTTCACTTAATAAAATTATTAGTTCTGCTTGAGGACGAAATATTAAGGTCAAATAAATATACAGTACTAAGTCACGCCTAAATCTGCTAATCGCAATTCATAACATAACAAGATCTTTTATAGTAAATTCAATAGATGCTTGTGAATATCAACTTGTTTCAAATTGACTGTTTAATTCGTTTGACTTTGTTTAGTGAAAATAGTACATATTTGTTCGTTCTAAAAAGTGTAATAATTGTTCTCAAGCAGCGGATGAGATTGTTATGTTAATATAATACCGACAATTACTATGAAATAATGAACAAGGAATCAAACTTTACACACTCATTCATGTGAAGAGAAAGAGAAAGAAGTTTAATTAATGACAGACGGTATTTCAAAGAGAAATGGGAAAGTTGATATAGTTGATTTGTCAACTCCAGTATGACATATAGACCTTGTCGCTGAAAGCTACTAAAAGTACGGATCAATGAAACATACTAAATTGTATGGTTCGCTGTGTTACTATACAGGAAGCACGGAGAAAGTAAAATTTAGTTTCTTTATTTAAGGTTAGGGTAGAATTCAATTGATGTATATTTAATTAGATAAATGTGTTTTTGTAAGAACGTGCCATTGTAAAAGATTTCTTTAACATTCCTTAATCATTCTCTTTTTATCTGCTTTAAAAAGAACTTTTTCAATGCGCAGAAAATCTAACATTTCAATACGTATTTACACTTAAGTTTTCAGCCAATCTAATTTACAAACAATACTGGGGATGAAATTGTCTTCTTTCTCTGTCACCTAATAATAAAAAGTTTTAAGAAAATTGTGAATGAAATATTTATTACGGTTTATCACGATCATTAAAATTAAGGTAGGTGAACTGACAATTCACGTGATACAGCGTGTTCCGTTTAAAACTACCAGTGCCATTTTCTCGACGACTGAACGAGATATTCGATTTCTGTAAAAGGAATTCACTATAATGTACAAATAACTTTAGTTTTGCATGACCTTTCTCCTCAATGAGATGGCGTTGAGATACAAAGAAATTAATCGATCCCAGGAACCTTGAAAATAGATGAATGTGAAAGACCACTTAATTCTAAGAATTTTTTATAACAGAATAATTTTTCGAAAAGTCAATAGTTTTCGAGATATTTTAATTTCAATGTAATTTTTTTCAATGACAAATATTGTCACAACTTTTTTAAATCACATTTTAAACGATAGGTCCTTTAAGGCATTTTTGATAGTACAACATTATTTTGAACATCTTATCAAATGTAACCATATATCTACAATTAAAAATAATAAAGTTAAGAAAACAATTAGGTAGATAATTCACTTTTAACTAATTTCTTTCAACTAAAACAAAGGTTTGTAAATGAAAGATTTTGACATTTATGTTTATTATTTATTGTAAAAATTAATGTGGTGAGTTTATGTTTCATGTTCGACTAATTCTGATACTCTAAATTCGTTTATTATTTTAATTCATCAAAATAGTCATTCACACTAATAAAGATATGTACAATATGATAATAGTATACGGTGAATGTCATAAAAATTCAGCAGAGGCCACAGATATTTACGGAGCGCGTTTTCCAGGAAGACCCAAACCAACCCCCCGAAACTTTTATAAATTTAAGTAAAAACTTCAAAACTACGGTAGTTTCAAAAAATCAAAACGTACCTGAAGTCAAAATGGTACTACAAACGGTCAATAATAATCCCCGTACTTCCTTACAGCAGCTAGAGACTCTGAATGAATTTTTTATCACAATTTACTGTTATGTTAGAGGAGCAGGACGATTTGCTAAGTAGAATTATGTAGAGCGACGAAGGCAGGTTTCACAATAATGATGAAGTATCCAAACATCATTGTAGATAATGGTCAAAGGAGAATGTACGATGGTTGAGACAAGCACGCTACCTAACCATGTTTAGAGTAAATGTTTGGTGTGGAATCGTCAATGGGTACATAGTAGGACCACATCTTTTCCATGGCACGTTAAACGAACAGCTATATTTAGATTTTTTACAAAATGTTTTGCCTCATTTATTATATAATGTTCTACTTGAGTTACCGAATATTTGGTTTCAACAAGATGGGGCGCCACCGCATAATGCTGAAATTGCTAAAAATTATTTACATCGTACATTTCTAGAAAGATGGATTGGTACTCGGCCACCTAATCTAACTCCATTAGGTTTTTTTGTGGGGTTATTTGAAAAGTACTGTTTACGAACAACCCATTGAAGATATGGCTAACCCTTATAATAAAATTTATGGTTCCGTGGCAGCGATTAACAGAGAGACGTTATTAAAAGTTTGTAGAACTGAACTCTTAAAGAGATATAATATGTGTGTTCAGAACGATGGAAACAATTTTGAAAATTTAATTTGACTTAGATGAAATCTCCGTTTTCCTTCTTAAATAATTGTTCACTTGTTTGGGTTATGTAAAATGAAAATTAATTATCAACCTAAGTCTACGTGTTTGACAAAGACATCGAGGCGCAAATGGCTTTAAATAGCTGGTTCGATGACAATATATTATTTTCATAATTTAAATGGTCCTATTGTTAATGAAATCATCTGACTTAAGTTTAATTACTAATTGGTGAAAGAAAAAGAATAAAATTAATGGTGGCCATAATAATGACATTGAATACATGTACATGAGTGCTCTTGATGGATTCGTGTTTCAAAATTGTGTAAATTATAGAAAAAGCTTGTTAGTAACGCCTGAGCTGTCGCCTCTTTGGCGCTCTTTTTTTATTAGTAGATACACCAAAAAATTTGAATGACAACGCACTACTTACGAAAACTATTTTCAAGCGGAATGACCAATATTTTAATATATTCTTAAATAAATCTATGCATTCGTTATTATTTTGTATAATTTTCCTTTACGTAAGCTTAAGATATTGTTTATAAAATAATTTAACGACCATTTGACGGTAAAACGTAAATAAAAGAGGAGACCAACATTCCCCTACACTAAGTCGTTCATGTGTAACTTAGTTAATATGAATTTCTGTACTGTAAGCCGATAATTCTTTCCCTACAACTGCACAAATTTTATTATATTTATAAATTTGTTTAATATACTCAGACCATTTGAAGTGCCTTCCAGTCTCATAACGTACACAACAAATTCTAAAAGTAATTACTAGTTATATGACAGTTATTACAATTCGTGAACATTCGAGGAGTACTAGCGAGAGCTAAGAGAAACATAATGAACCATAGGGGAGTGAGAGGTTTTTTCCCTTCCACTGAAGTTCTAACCCTTCCACTGAAGTCCTAAGGGTCGAAATTCCTCACCTCATATTAACTATTCACTAGTCTCATTTCATACAAAATTTAGCGGTATGGTAATAATTTAACGGATCGAATTGTACTGATGTAATAATTTTTTACATTAATACCACATTTTTTCTATGCAAACATAAATTCGTAAAAGTCTTTCTGCTTTATTACAAATAATAGTCGCATCATTTGATGGATAACTCAAACCGCTACGCTTTTTGTGTGAAATACGTGAATTGAGTAAATCTACCATGGTTCCAATTAAGGAGGCTACACAGTTTTCTCATTTGAACTAATTTTTTAAATAATGCAATACAAAACCGGCTAAGTATACTACAATTTCCGAAGAAAAATTAGTCACCGTAAATATATAGTCATGCTGACTACAAATTGTACATATACCTTCCTCTAAATTTTTTTCCTGACCTGAAATTCCAGGCACACTCAAATTAATATTTTCTTCCGGGGCATTAAATGCAGAAGAAGTTACTAACACTGGTATCTGATCCAGTAGAATACAGTTTTCAACACCACCATCCTTACTTCCCCTCTTACAAGCAGTCTTTTATAAGCACCCATAAATTGGCAGGCCGTTAGATTATTGTTCCATCCTCCTTTTGACCTGATAGAACAACAAAAAAACAGTTCTAGGTGGTCCTTACTTCATATACTTATACTTGTATACTCTATATAGAAGAAGATATAGTAATAAGTTCTGTTGACTCACTAATGTACTATCTAACTGCAATGTGCTTTTTAATGAGACAATGGTACCAATGAAACTGGTTCTCCTATTTGAATAAAAAATTAGTTTTCCATCGGTAAATGTTAATTTGGAAATATAACCAATAGCAAAGTTTGTGAAATTTTCGATTTTTTCTATGTTTTTTTGGCATAATTTTTTTTCAAACCATAAGCCTCCAATGATCTGCTATTGAGTAAATCAAAAATGTTATTAAATATGCGAAAAAAATTTACAGTTCCCCCGCATGCTTTAAAACCATCTAAACCTAATTTTATCTCATAATACTCTAGAGAATGTACAACAGAACTACTTGGCAACTGAACCTGACTTTCATTTTGCGTTTTAAAAATTTAATGTGTGAGCATCCCAATTTGTTTACAAGATATGGACTCTCATTTTCATGAAGGTTCTGTAAAGATTCATTGGATTAAATTTCCAACTCCAGCTACAAGTATTTTTCGTTGTCCAAAAGTATTTCTCACTAACTTCATCGTATGACATGGATCAACAAAAAAATTTGTTTCATTATTACCATTTAAAGAAAACGTTGTTGTTAAATTTGGTAATTGCAAGGAACATCTCAACAAATTCCCCATAGAAATGTTAGAAGGCGCACCATCATAGGTCACAGGCACCAGCTTTACTCCTATGTCCAAAACTAGTGGTATATATTGTCGGACAATTGATCTTTTTTGTTCACCAGTTATTCCATTGGTTAGAAAATATCCAAGGGGAACTTTTAATGTTCCATCAATACAAACAATACGTAAAACAAACACCTACTTGGCCAGTTCATTAGCATCATCATTAATGTCTATGCCAAAGTTGACGTATCCATTAAGTGTTTAATCATCCCACTCTGCTTTCTGCCTTATAGATATTTGATCTATTACTAAGGAACAAATATAAGGTTTATCAGAATACTGCACTTGTTTCCGCAATGTTTGAAAAGTGTCTTCAGTAAAACCGGGCGCAGAATTAATATTTTGTAACCATTTACCTACGGTACTACACTGTGGCAAGCAAATGTCAAATACACTTCTCACATAATTTTAGGCTTTTGGAGAAAAGCTTTTTACCCAGTTTTCTTTTCAAAATTTGCCAATTCATTTCAGTCATGTTTCGCAACAGCATACAAGTTCCATCGGGGGTAACACCATAAGAGCTTGTGTTTGTTCGGACAAAATTTCATTTTGAAACGAACGAAAGCTTTGTTGCTTGGTAATTGATGAGAGTAAATAACTATTTGCTCGAGTCGTATTACCTAAAAGCAACAAAGCCTGAGTTTTGTCAAAATGAAAGTTTGTCTCGGGAATAAACACAAGCTCGAATGGTATTTGGTAAGACAATTTAATGAATCATGTAATTAAAAATAATAAACTATATTTTAAGCGTTGCTGATAGAATTTAGCTATCGTGACCATGGAAATATATCAACATGTAGTTTATTCACTTGCAATAAATTCAAGATAATCCTTCTATGTCCACACAAGCCATCACAACAAATATGAATATATCGCGACAGCTAGTCTAGAGAGTACTAGAAAAAAATAAATATCGCCTATTCAAAATTCATATCACTCAAGTACTGCATCCTGGAGATCGTGAACGACGAGTAATGTTTTGTTGGAACTTCATGGATCAGTTAGAACAAAATCCATATCTCCTTTCTAACACCATATTTACTGACGAGCTTAAGTTGACAAACTCAGGTATGTATAATCCTGATAACGAATACGTCATCAACATCAAGGACGTATACCACAAATACGATTCGCTCTAAATGTATGGGACGGTTTATTTGACAACACAATCATTGGTCCACTCATTTATGGCACACTTTAACTGAAAATGGATACTTCCGTTTTTTAAGGACACATATCACGTATTACTTTGCTAATAATAATTGCCTTAAGCGCTTGAATAACATCTGGTTCTAGCAAGACGGTACCCCGCCACATAACGCTAGAAAAGTAACTGATTATTTATCACAATTATTCCCCCGTGAAGTTATTTCTCCCTTAGACTACTATTTATGGTGAACTATGAAAAATGTTATTTACAAAATTATACCCGATGATATTCATGATTTACGAAGAAAAATAATTACGACGTTAAGGACCAAAATACGAAGAAGATATATTTTAAGAACAACACAAAATTTAAGGGGAAGCATAAACCTATGTTTAGAGGTCGATGGTGAACCCATTGAGTATCTGTTATAATGATTTTTCTTTCAGTTATGCCCATTATACATTGATAGTTTAGTTATTGGGTGGATACCGCTCTAGGAATGTTTGTGCAGTAATATAGGTATTTCGATGCGAAGAGTAATACATTTATAATATATTTCGTTTTTCTTCATTAGAAAACGGCATTTTATCGAGAAACTTGTAATCAATTGATAAAAAAGAAACTACTATTATTAGGATTAACTATTTAATTTTAAATACTCTAATTTAATCAAAATGTTTTGGTCTAAAACTGTGTTTGGTAGAAAACAGATTTAAACAGGTTGTTGATTTTTCTCTTCATAAGGGAATGTTTCCATTAAGCATAAATTTTTAAAAAATAAATAATACATTTTTAAATTTAATCAAAATGTGTTTTTTAAACAAAATAATCAGCAAAAAGAGCTTCATTCGGAATGTAAAAATCCAATATGAATGCCATAAGAAATAACAAAGTTAACTACTAGAAATCTAGAATACCTGAAAATTTTCGATAACATCGATAACATTTTTGGATTTCACAAAAAAAAAGTGCATTAATAATGTTTCAGTTTAAAACGTCCACCTTTTGCGGTTTTCGGTATAGAAAGGAAAATCGAAAATTGAACATTTCTGTTTTTTTAAATCTCGGGACAGAAAATATCCGAAATTTCGTAACGACATATTATTGAGCAACAGAATGCGCAACTTTGCCCTAATTTAACCGATATTGTATCTCTTCAAGTAACTGAGATCCTCACGTTGGAGCTCGAAAACTGGGCACCCTGTATATACATGTACGTATAAACCGTACTTATTCGTTTGGCCCGATGTGGTAACAGGTCGCTACTGAGCCCGAGGTAGGGGAATACTAATCAACTCAGTGGTGCCCCTTTATTATACATAATATATGTTTTCCGGTACTTGTCAATACCAACAATGTTGCCGCTGTTAGAGGGCTCATTTGTGACTATTTACACATTATACACATTTTACTCCCTTATATTTAGAATGATTAAATTTTAATATAACGCAAACAAAATATTGAAGTCTAGCTAATAAGCTACTTTGTAGTAAATAAAAAGAATAAAAAAATTGTCAAATTGAAATAATACACGTTTGTTTCCATAACTAAAATTGTATTAAATTTGTGAGTGTTACAGATTTTGAAGTTAATACATTTACCTTGCGATAATGCTTTATATCCGTTTATCTATAACTATATGAATATTTAAAACAATAGGCGTACTGGGTAGTTGGTCATTACGTTAAAGGAGTTTTCTAAACAGGGTATAAATAAATCATTGTTACTTTTATTAAATACATAAATAAAAAGTTTACCTCGAGTAGGATTTGAACCTACGACCTGTACTTTACTAGAGTACCGCGCTAACCAACTGCGCTATCGAAGTACATAAAAAAAATCTTATAATAAATCTATGTTATGTCTGAAATTTATTCTTGGTTTTATGCGTATATTTAAAAAATGTTGATAAGGTTTTAATAAAATTATACAAAGCTTTAATCTAGCAAATAAGATAGCTCTTAAAGTTTAAAACATATTAAATGAAAAATTTTTGTAAGGTTGGTGTAATATTTGGAATAAGCAAGCAGGGAAAATGGCGAATTAGAAATATAATTATTTTTTGTTAGGAATCTAATAGTTTAATAAGTAGTCAAACCTGTACATTCAAAAGAAGAGGTTGGTAAAGGAATACCGTCAGTTGTGATAACAGATAATAGATAGGTACGTTCCTTGTTTATTTCTGTGTTGATGCCAAACGATGTTACACAATCCCTCTAATACGTAACAAATGGTTATGGGCCCAGTTGTTCGTTGGCTATGTAATAATTATAAACAGAAAAGAACGAAGTTAAGTATCGGCACGTGTTACGGTGTTACTAGTCATTATCGTTAATCATTTTGAATGTACACTGTTAAAAAATAAAATGGAAAATAGATATGGAATTATCCCCTTCAATGGAATTAATTTTGATAATTGGCGGTTCAGAAAATAATCTGTACTAAGGGCTGAAGGGATTCAAGGTGTATTAATCGAAGTTGAACAAACAGATAAAAATATAAGCAAAGCATGGTTAAAAAGAAACAATAAGGCTCGGAATATTATTATCCAAAGTGTGTCAGATTCTCATTTAGAGTACATTAATGACATCAATGATGCGAGTAATATGCTGAAGAAATTTGAAACAATATTTGCAAAACGAGGTAAGTGGTCAAAATCTTACTTATTAAAAGAATTAGTTGAGTTAAAATTCAATTCAATGATGATCTTCAAGACCGCTTTGCTAAATATGTCAAAATAACAAGAGAATTAAAAAGCCTTAGTGCTAACTTTGAGGAATCTGATATTGCATGCTTTTTGCTGTTGTCTATTCCTAAAGAATGCGAAAGTGTTGTTACAGCAATAATAACGGTCTCAGGTGATGAGTTAATTCTTGCAACTGTGAAAAATCAATTGTTGGCGTTTAAAACAACAAATAAGAACCTACCAAAAATGACAACGGAAGCCTCGTTTGTTGCTGATAGATTGTCAGTAAAATTTTATAAATGTGGAAGAATGGGACATCTGAAAAATGCGTGCGGCATTAAGTACAAGTAAAATGTTAGAAATACTGAAATGGCAAGCTATTCAAAGTCAGAAGAAAATAAAGAAGAAACAGAGGAAAATTATTACTGGTATGTAGATTCAGGTGCTACGCATCACTACACAAACGATTACAGCTTACTAATAAACAAACACTATTTTGAAGAACCTAAATTAATCCAGTTAGCTAAAAAGGTAAAGAAATGAAGGGAACATGCTGTGGTGGCCTAAATATTGAAAGTGAGCTGAGTAAAGAAGAAAAAATTGCCATTACTTTGAAAAATGTGTACTGTGTTTTTGACTTGCGAGTGAACTTATTGTCCGTGTCTGTAGTTGAAAAGGCTGGATATCAAGTAACGTGTATTAATGACAGTATCCTCATTCAGAAGAACAAAAGGGTGTACGCCAAAGCAGAAAGGACTGGTAACCTATATAAATTAACGTATTAGATACCCAATGGTAATGATGCAAGTTTGGCTGCTAATATGAATCATGAAATATGGCGTAAAAGGTTTGGACATTTAAATTACAATTCATTAACAAATTTAAAACGTTGTAATATTGCCAATGGCTTAGATTTTCAAATTGATAAAGTTGTGTGAAGTATGTGTAGAGGCAAAACAAAAATGTTTTCCTTATTATTCAAAAACTGTCAAGTCTAATATAGTCTTAGAAATGGTGCATGCAGATGTATGTGGACCCAAAACACCTATTTCACATAATGATAATAAATATTTTGTTACATTTCTAGATGATTATTCTAGATTTGTAAAGTTTTTGAAACATTTAAGAATTATGAAGCTAGAGTAACAGCAATGCTTTGTGGAACAAAAGTTTCAAAAATAAAATATGGCAATGGTGGTGAATATAGTTCACATAAAATTAAGAATTTTTGTAAAGAACGCGGAATTGAAATTTCATATATACCTCCATACAGTCCTCAAATGAATGGAGTGGCAGAAAGAATGAATAAAACACAAATGAATACGGCAATAGCATTAATGAAACAGGCCAATATGGATAAAAGCTTCTGGGAGGAAGCAGTACTTACCGTGGCATACTTAAACAACAGAGTATCATCACCTTCAAGTAAAAATAAAGCGCGGTATGAGTTATTGTTAGAACGAAAACCAAGTATTTCTAATTTAAGAATTATTGGTTGCATTGCTTATGCAAGAATTCCAGTTCGCTTAGAACTAAACTAGATGATAAAGCATTCAAACCTAGATTCGTGAGGTATGCTGAAAATGGATATAGATTATGGAATGAGAAAGAACGAAAAATAATTCATATCAGAAATGTGGACTTTGATGGAAAAAGATTTGATATGATTCAAGCAAATGAAAGACAAGTGATTATTGCTGAGAATGAAGTCACAAATGAAGAAATAAGTATACAAGAAATGAAGAAGAAACAAGCACGGAAAGTTTTTTTTTTAGGAAAACAATGAAGAAAATTCAATACCTTGAGGAATATGAGTTGGGCTTATCGTATTTTGGTCATATGGCACTATTGAGTGATTATTTTGATGCAATGTTTTGGTCAGAAGTAATGCCCCGGCAGGCAACACACATTCCACCTTGCCGATTCCACTCGAAAATACTTAGATGGAGAAGAGGTACAGTCATTCAATAATTTGTAAAGGTAGGGTGTTAATTGTTAATTGCAAAGATTGCCGCAGAGCGCGTTTTCACGTATTACCTTTTCAGTTTATACAAGTGATAACCCCTTAAAACATATAATAGTATTATATGTTCTAAGGCAAAAAGTTGGTCCCTATTTTTTTCGCCGATAAAAAAATGTGAAAATTACCCCCTAATTACCACCCCAATCGAAAATAATCGTTACCACTTTAAAATTCACTTTATTTATGATTGTAATGTGCTTTAGAAGTTTGACCGGTTCAAAGTGCTTAGTTATGAAAAAAATTGAGCTTGAAGTAAAAACAGCATTTTTGAAATTTTGCAAAAATTACCTTTTCTTCAAAATAACTCAAAAACTATTAGGTTTTGCTTTCCTGAAAATTTTCATTTTTTTCTGTAGGATAAAAATTGACCGTCTAAAGTTTGCATATATTCGTAAATGGTAACTTGTTGTATTTAACTTGTAACTAGTAACTTGTTGTATGTAAGCATATAAACCGGTTAAACTTGTAGAGCATATTACACGTTACATAAATAAAGTGAATTTGAAAGTGGTAACGATTATTTTCAATTAGAGTTTTTTCACATTTTTGTGTCTCCGAAAAAAATACGGATCAACTTTATTTTCGTCATAAATTGCTTAGCTTTAATGCCATGGACTTTTATAAAAACAATAATAAAGACTTTTTGAAGCAGTTTAATAAATGTTCCTTATGTTTTCCCCGAAAAATGCCTTTTTTTTTGGTTATTTTACGTTGAAACTTTCAATTTTGGCGTTTGACGATTAAGAACCAACCTCCGTTTGTATTGGGTATACCGGCACTATAACTCCAACTATATTTTAAGCGTTGCTGATAGAATTTAGCTATCGTGACCATGGACATGTAATTTATTCACTTGCGAAGCATACCTACTAGCAGTTTATCCGATGTAAAGGTGATAAAACTTAAAAGAATGCGTTGTTTTTGACAGAAGAATTAAATTGTCGCCTAACAATTTTTTTTTCTTCAATTCCACTACAATTTCCTTAAAGGAAGCAGTCTTCTTTTTTGTTCCTCTTAGAGATTGGCTTATAGCTCTTATTATACTGGTTTCATTCTGACTTCTTATAATTTCTTGAGCTAGACGTCTTTTTAATTTTTTTTTTCTTACGTTTTACGGGCTAACTTGAGCAGTTGATGCTAAGAGTGTGCATGAAGGTGCAAGTGGTGGATCGTCTAAACGAACATGAGGACTGCATCTTGCCTAAAAATGATCTCGTTTTTGAAAACATTCTATAATTTTGTGCAAATTACTTTTTTGCCGGAGGGTAATTTGGCAGAGTCAAGAATATGGCATTGCTTCACAAAGTAAGAGTACTTGGGATTCTGTATAACTTTTGTACAGATAAGCTTCATCAAAGTGCTTAGAACACAACCGGGAATTATTTGCTGGTGAACGGTCATAAACATCTATCTTAGCTAACCATGATTCAAGATTTACAGGATTTTTGAAAACTGTAACAAATAGTAAGGCGATAAATTTTACTCACCAAAATATACTTATTTAGGGAATGCAATATTTACCTACTACAATAGGAAAGTATTGTAGTAACTAGTATTTAATCATTACTTTACCATCATATTATGGTATAATTCCATAAATTTATGTTCAACATATTAGGCATTAATTACCCACTATTGAATTAAAATTTAGATTCATGTTAGGTAAGCTTCGTTTACACACTTAAATAACTCTGATTTTCGAACCGAAACATGTTTCCCTACTTCACCTATGGAAATGAAATGTCAACAACAAATGACGTGCCCTTGGTTCCAAAATTGATCTTTAACATCAATTAAGATCATAACAGTGAGTGAAAATGACTCAAGTGCTTTATGTAACACTAAAGAAGATATATTATTTTCATATATATCTATAAAAGCAAATTTTGAATGGTGTACGTTTTAAGACAAAAAAAGCGTACTAATAGAAATGCACCTTATTAAAAAATTAGCGGTAAAATGTCGATATGACCATACTTTAGGTGCTTAAACCATAAATTCCGAAAGATACAGCACATTTTACCAGTTAAGCTTAATCCTCTGTAGGTGGTATCCGTAAAGAATCTTTTTATCTTGCGGAATATTGACACAAATATAAAATACAAAAGATATGACAATGAATGGCAGAGCCGTAAACCCTCTGCAAGTGCAAAATCTAGATATAGTTTGCAGATTATCTGGTAAGTTATTAAACATTTTTCTTTGATTTCTAATTTAAAATTTAATCCAACTTTTATTTTTGGTACTTTAATCTATTTTTTTATTTTCCCCCTAGATTTGGGGTGTTTTATTATTGCACCAAAAGTATGCTGGTATTAGATGATTCTAACCAACCTCAAATCTGATTATATGTCAAAATTAATTTAACATTTGGCATATTTAATTGAAATTAATAGTAACCACGGATCACTGCATAATAATAGAAGCAGCTTATTGAATTGTGAGTGAAGAAATCGGCTTCCACCATATTATGGCTTACACATACTTATTCTTTATTTCAATTGAAATAAAAGATTTTCATTAAATTTCAAAAAATAATTTGATACAACTAAAAAACATTTATTTTCTACAATATTAAAAACTAAACACAAATAAATTAACGAACCACACTGCTTTGTCGTTTACTGTCCTTCAGGTAGTTTAAAAATATTTAATAACTGTCAATACAAAAGATATGACAATGAATGGCAGAGCCGTAAACCCTCTGCAAGTGTAAGATCTAAATATAGTTTGCAGATTATCTGGTAAGTTTTTAAACATTTTTCTTTGATTTCAAATTTAAAATTTAATCCAACTTTTATTTTTGGTACTTTAATCTATTTTTTTTTGTTTTCCCCCTAGATTTGGGGTGTTTTATTATTACACCAAAAGTATGCTGGTATTAGACGATTCTCACTATCCTCAAATCTGATTATATGTCAAAATGTCCGACGTACATTTTGAAAGAGCAAGCCGCCATAAATTTTCAACCCTATCATTTGATTTAGGTTACGAATTTATGTGCTTTTGTAGAAGGTCTTGCAATGACCCCATGCCAACTCAATTGGATTGTATTGACAATGGTATGGGGGTAAACGAAGGACTTCATGCCCATGCTATGAAAACAAATATTTAAAAAAATCCTCATTTTTTAGTACTTAAAAAAGAAGACAACATATATCAATCATGTGAAAATAAATTAATCAAATTTGACGTTAGTGAAAAATATTACCTATACCAACTTTGTAAAAGTAACTCCCAAATCTGGGGGCAAATAAAAAGAAATAAATTATATATTTAATTTTAAGTTTAATTATAACATTATATTTCATATTATTTTATATTATATTTTTCTTTGACTGCAAATTTAAAATTTAATCTAACTTTTACCTTTGTTAGTATATATAATCTTAATTTTAATTAATTAATCCTAGGCAATTAAAGTCAGGGTCTTTATCGTTATTTATTGTTACCCTTCAATTAAATAAAGGTGAAATTTAAAAAATAGGGAAGTTAAGTTATCACAATTCATGACAACAATAAAACATATTTGATTAGTTTAAAACGACAATAACGTACAAGTTGAAACCTAAGTTATAAACCAAAACAAACAAATTATTTTAATCTTAATGCTATCAACACCCACGAAACTAATCTTAAACAGATTGGGGTACTACATAACCTATGCACGCTCTTTTTTTTTAATTAAGTTAATCAATATCCTGTTTTTGTTTTCAGCGCAGTTACTATACAGGGTCTGTCACGAGCTGAGTCGATATATGTGATATACATATATATATATATATATATATATATATATATATATATACAGGTGTTTGGTACATCGATGCAAAGATTTAAAGGTGATAGAATACGTGATTTTGAGCCGATTTAAGCAAACATACCCATATACCAAGTGTTGCCGTTTTTGAGATAATGCCACTTTTAATATTTCTTGATTTTACCGTGTTTTTCTGCAAATATCGAAGTGTACAAGAGTAACAAGCCGTCTTATCGCAATTTTATACTAAGTTTTTTTATTCCTTATGAAGTGATTGTTCATATTATTTTATCAGAAAAGCCTAATATGTCTTTGGTTCTTGCCTAGAACTTCTTAAACATGAAAGTTTTAATTTGTAAAAAAGCAATCACTAAAATTCAAACGTGGATTTAGTCTTAATTTCAGTAAAACTTCCTTGGGCAATGGTCTTTAAGATAGCATGAATAGATTTACAAAAAAATTTTTACAAACTGGAAAAATTGAATTTAATTACCAAAGTACCCCCTAGGCGCATTCGCCAAAACGTAAAATAGCCCTTCATTATTTAGTTTAAATAGTTTAAAAAAAGCAGATTTTTAGAAAATGTCCGATTTATTAAAACATTAATAGTATTATTATTGGTGTTCAAAATTAGTACTGCACGAGGCAATATTATATTGAGTATCAAGAACAGTAAGGGACGTTTACCGGTCGCCGGCCATGTTTGGAGGCTGAGCGATAGCGAATTTGGCCGGAGACCGGTACAACCCTTAATGTTCGTGATGCTCATACTATTTTGCACGATTGTATTAAATTTACCACAATTGAAATTATTTCCACTAAATAAACGAAAAGTCAAAAGTGACGTTTTAAATAGCAATGTAGATTCACTTGAAAATAAACTCGATTTTGCTAAGAAAATTTTACATTCCAGTGAAAGAAATCTTGAATTCAGAAACAGTTTCTGTAAACTCAAGTACTGGGTGGAGCGATAACCGCAAAACATTTTCTAAAAATCTGCTTTTTTTAAACTATTTAAACTAAATAATGAAGGGCTATTTTACGTTTTGGCGAATGCGCCTAGGGGGTACTTTGGTAATTAAATTCAATTTTTCCAATTTGTCAAAATTTTTTTCTAAATCTATTCATGCTATCTTAAAGACCATTGCCCAAAGAAGTTTTACTGAAATTGGAAAAAAAAATAAAGAAATATTTTAGACTAAATCCACGTTTGAATTTTAGTGATTGCTTTTTTACAAATTAAAACTTTCATGTTTAAGAAGTTCTAGGCAAGAACCAAAGACAGTTTAGGCTTTTCTGATAAAATAATATGAACAATCACTTCATGAGGAATAAAAAAACTTAGTATAAGTTTGCGATAAGACGGCTTATTACGCTTGTACACTTCGATATTTGCAGAAAAGCACGGTAAAATCAAGAAATATTAAAAGTGGCATTATCTCAAAAACGGTAACACTTGGTATATAAGTATGTTTGCTTAAATCAACTCAAAATCACCTATTATATCACCCCTTTAAATATTTGCATCGATGTACCAAAACCCTGTATATATATATATATATATATATATATATATATATATATATATATATATATATATATATATATATATATATATATATATATATACAGGGTGTCCGGTGAGCAACTGTACAAACTGAAATGGTATGTTCATTGGGTCAATTTAAGTAAAAAAAGTCCCATACACATAGGTCTGATTCGCAATAGTTACCCAGATACAAGCGTTTAAAGTTTATAAATGATCACATATTTGCAACTCCACAGGACGATCAGATCTTATTGAAATTGATGGAAATGAACCATGAGTTCGAACGTGTTGAAACACAGAAGAAAAGGTTTGGTGATTTGGAATCCTCCTGTTGGGAAATCTTCGTTCATATTCCCTAACGGCAGCTCTCGCATTTCCATCACAAAATCCATAAATGTAAATGATGTCAGCATACTCTTCGTTAGAAAATTGAAAAGGCATTTTAAATTTAAATTACACGTAATTTACTACAATCCACTTTGTCATTATTAGAACACAAACGAATAAATGACAGATTGTTTCGGTTTTGTTTTTCCAGTTGACTAATAATAATTACTTTTGAAAGAATATGTGATCATTTATAAACTTTAAACGCTTGTATCTGGGTAACTATTGCGAATCAGACCTATGTTTATGGGACTTTTTTTACTTAAATTGACCCAAGGAAAATACCATTTCAGTTTGTACAGTTCCTCACCGGACACCCTGTATATATATATATATATATATATATATATATATATACACGCAATGCTACTCAAAACATTTTTCTGAAAATTTGTATGTAGGGGTTAGTTTAACTAAACTATTTTCAGTTTTATACAGTTTCCTGTTATACCGGAAGAAGGCCCTAGCCCATTCTTATTATATTTTTCAGATCTACGTTAAAGTTAAAGTTTGTAAAAAGCACACTATGTCTAACATGCACGGTTTTTAGTTATTTTATTTTTTTCAACATTTTTGACAGATGCGCAAAAAGTACAATTTCTCGAGATACAAGCGAGCTAGGCCACATATTTTTTTGTACTTGCATACATGGAACTCACAGCTTGTAAAACTTTGCAATTTCAAAAATTCAAAAAGTGTATTTTTTTAAATAGCACTGCATTAATGGATTCCACGCTAAAAAATAAGGAGACTTTGGTAATTAAACTAAAAATTAATTTTTGGTTGGCTTTACTTGAAAGGAATCAATAATAAACAAATGCTAGCTACTTAACTAAGACTTAGCTAGTACACATAAGACAAAGTATGTATTTCATACTCAAAATAAAGAAACTACTAATGGAAACAATTATAACAATAGAAACTAAAATAATGATTATCTTTATAAATTAACAACACTAAATATAAACATTTAAAACAAGAACAAAAACTGTTAAATTATAATAAATTCTCGAACTGAGTGCCTCCAACTTCTAAACATTTTTCAATTCTTTTTAAAAAGCTGTCATGGGCAGCATTCTGAATTCTTCCGGACAAAGTGAGCGAAATCCATTTCGAACTCTTTCATTTGTTGTGAGTGACGTAGTATACTCCATATCTATTATACGACCCCAAACAAAAAAAATCTAATGTGGTTAGATCGGGCGATCGAGGAGACCATTTATGAGGACTGTCGTTCTTTGCTGTCAAACGAGCCACATAGCAGTTTTCCAAAAAAATATTTGCACTAGTATGAGGTGGAGCTACGTCATGTTGGTACCACAACTAGTTCCAATTCAAATTTAGCGGTCGTAAATAATCATTTAAAATTTCAAGGTATCTTTTGCCTAAAATAATCAAAATTTTAATGCAAAAATTGATTTACACGCGTTAATCAGTTTACCATTAAAATTAGCACACCATCACTTTTTATTGCGGCAAAAACATTAAAGTTTGATATTGCCTTTCACGAATTAGATGTGGATTTACATCACTCCAATGATGGGAGTTATGTCGGTTAAAACATACCATTTTTATGAAATATTGCTTCATGAATCCAAATTATTTTGTTTCAAAAATCTTCATCTTCTTGAGTTTTAACTAATACAGATTCACAAAGATTTATTGGTTTTACACTATCGCTTGGCCTTAAATTTTGAGTTAATTTATATAAAAACGGATTAAATTTGTGTTTTTTCAAAATTCGATGAACACCTTTTGTAGATATTCTTAGATCCTTTTCGGCATCAGCTAATGAATTTTCTGGATGTGCTCAAAATATGGCAAAACAATAATTTCAATAGCTTCATTGCGAACTACGGGTTTATTTTTTTCGGCTTTCCCACAGATTAGCCGTAAGTTTTACAATTGTAAATTAGTCGCAACAGAGTGTCATCAGTTGGACTTGGCCGATGCGGATATCGCGCACAAAACGTTTCGCAAGTTCTTTTAATAACTTTTCCACATTTTCCGTATATTACTAATAAATTAAAATAATCTTCATTATTAAAACCTAAACGAGACATAATTACGAGTAACACTTTTTGATGTGAGAAATGTCAAGTAACAAAGCTAACCAAATATTAATTTTTAATTTAATTGCCAAAAATATCGATTTTTTCAAGATTGTAAAAAAACTATAAATTTTAGGAATAGGGTCATATTTACAGTCTCCTTATTTTTTAGCGTGGAACCTATTAATGCAGTAAAAATGTGGTTGCTATGTAAAAAAACTAACTTTTTTAATTTTTGGAATTGCAAAATTTGACGCCATTTTTCGAACACCCTGTTCAATTTTTTAATTTATGTTTGTAATATTTTGTAAGCTGTGAGTTCTGTGTGTGCAGGTATTAAAAAATATTTCCCCAAACTCGCCTGTACCCTGAGAAATTATATATTTTGTGAACTGCATTTATCAAAGATTTTGAAAAAAATAAAATGACTCAAAAACGGTGCATTCCTTATGTACTCGCCAACATGCACAAGACAAAATAATATAACTCCTAATATTTATAATAACTAGCATAAGCTTTAAAGAAAAGTATAAAGCAATAGATATAGTGATCCTTGTCATACATTTTGATAATTCAGTGCAGATACTGCTCCTATACTGCGGTAACCAATAATAAGGGCACATGGAGCTCGTGTACGCCTTCAGATTTAACCCCAAAAATATGATAAACTATCCATATTTACAGTGTAGTAATTGGTCTATAGAGGATATTGGTAGGAGACGTTTAAAAAAATGTGAGGGTTTTTACTGGCATTTTTGAAAGCAAACGAAATGTTTCACTTGTCATATATATTCATCGTAACCAACCCTATCAGTATTATACTAAGAAGATATCTCTTTCTGTATTATAAGTATTTTGTAATTGTGGTTTCATATTAGTTGGGTTGGTCGTCCTGTTTCCACAGATTTTGCATTTATAGGGCGACGTTTCGGAAGCGGACTCTGCTTCCGTCATTAGGCTTAGTCCTTAGGATTGTTTTCGCACTCGAGTCGAATTCATATGTTGTGATTTTTCCCAACCACTGGACTACTCTCAGATTCGAACTTTGGTGCAGTGGTTTACTGCGCATGTTGCGTCGTAACCTATGGCGCAGATGAATTGCGCTTAAGCTCTTCGCGTATTATTGGAATACATGTGGGTTTCTGTAAACCCCTGTATCGTTAAGAACAGCAATTAAGTGAAGTTTATCATTCCACGTTTGTCCACGCATTATATCATCTACGCGGGCGAAAATATTAGTAAATAGTCAAAAATTCTAAATTCTAGCTCATCCCAGCAATTGGAAGGGGAAGGGGGGGGCATTATAATGTTTGACGCGATGTCTTCTTTCTTTTTACAGATTTCAACTTAATAAGCGAGCTTGAAACATGGCGCATTTTTTATCAACGGACGATTCAATATCTCGTGATAAATAGTAACAAAAATAATAATAGTAACTTCTTTTAATACGTTACACCAGCTTGTTGAATTACTTGCTGTGAGATTTTATCTATATTCAAACACTTACTTACGCTTGAATATAATCCTTTAGTTAATCACTTAATCACCATCAATTAACGGGTTAAAATACACGGTTCAAACTCAAGGCGGTGGCGATTATTTATAGATATGTTGTTTATACGACGCTGATTAAAAACAAAACAATATGATTGTTTATTAATACGTTTGTTTACCCAACCATTTTAATTTTGTGAAAAACTTACAATAAAACAAACAGAAAAAAGAAAAGGAACATTCACATCTTTAGTTGTTACTAAAACAAGAAAGATATAGTCACAACGGTTTACAATTATAAGGTACGACTCAGCCAAACTCCCAACTGCAACCCTATGTATACTCTAAAATCCTCCCCGTTTTTAAAGTATTGAAAAAAATATTAATTTTTAAAATATTCACTCGTCCATAGCAAACTCGAATTTCAAAGTAACAAACAAAGCTGTCTTTTGATTTTCGGTATGTTCCAATGCAATTAATTACTACTCGGCGACATTTTTTCCCAAATTTCGTGTGTACATACCTCCGACTATATCATATTATGTACCTCACGGTTCGAGGTTCGGATTCCAGGTGATACTCCAAGTGACTGTTCAACCTTAATCGATTACACGATCATCACTAACTAGTTAACACATTAAAAATTATTATTAATTTTATTAAATACATAAATAAAAAGTTTACCTCGAGTAGGATTTGAACCTACGACCTGTATTTTGTTAGAGTACCGCGCTAACCAACTGCGCTATCGAGATCCAAGCCCCAATCGATGTAAATTTTGTCTTTATGTATGTAGAATTGATGTAAATTCAAAATTTAATGAGATTACAATCAAATTACCTGTATTAATGGAATGTGAACCTGCAATATCGCAAGGATTCATACAAACCAAAGCAACTCCACTAATATTAAATTGTTCTAAGTTTTATTATTTTTAATATTATTATTAATTTTATTAAATACATAAATAAAAAGTTTACATGTAAACATGCAGCTTTAAAATTAATCACAGTAAAAGGTAGCATTAGGTAATACTGTCGCTGTTGCAATATTTGGAGCTTTTGTTATAGTAATCAATTAAACTTAATTAAAATTAAGGAAAGGATGGTAACTAACGTTTATCACATACCTTGATTTGAATGTTCTGTTAGATTACCTCATTAATCTTAGACAATAAAGTGACAGTTTATTAAGGGTGCTGGATAGCAAGTAACAGCAAATTTTGTTGGACACTTTCGTTATACCACATACCAATAGGTGACGTTTTAAAATTTTCGCGTTTGGTTGTGTGGTGTGCATTATTGTTTTTTGTGATAATGAATAATGAATATTTTTTGTGTAACTTTTAACATCTGTAGACTTCCTCTGTATTATACGTGTTTTGTAACTGTGGTTTCCTATTAGTGGAGTTGATCGGCCTATTTCCACAGTTTTTGCTTTTGGAGTGCGACGTTTCGGAAGCGGGCTCTACCTCCGTCATCAGGCTTAGTACTGAGAAGGACTGTTTTCGCACTTGAGTCGAATTCATAACTTATATACAATTTTTTCCCAAGCACTTGACTACTCTCAGATTCGAACTTGGTACCTTTCACTTACTAGTCTGACACCTTTACCGCTGAGCCACTGAGCAATCCAATACATATTTTTTAGAACTTATATATATTAAACTTTTCGTGGTTGCGCGGAAGTTTATTGCGCATGTTGCGCCGTAACTTCTTGCGCAGGTGTTAGCGCTTAAGCTCTTCGCGCATTATTGGAATCCATATGGGTTTCATTTCTACACTAGCTTGGCTTATTGGATTTCCTGCTAGTGCGATGTATGTGGCTTCTTTGAGTTTTCGACGAGTTGTTTTCTCGTCTTTTGCCACTATCTGTATGTTATCCCATTGGACGGGGTTGACTTCGTTCCAGACATGTTCGGCGAATCGGCCTGAGGACGCAAACAGAGTCCGCTTCCGAAACGTCGCGCTCCAAAAGCAAAAACTGTGGAAATAGGCCGATCAGCTCCACTAATCTGTAGGCTTGTCTAATTTTAGTAATTGTGATTTCATTGCATATTGAGAATAAATATCATTGGAAGTATCACGTCTGTGGTAAGCCGTTTAGTTATATTTTGTGGTTCAGCCAATATTTCATTCATGCGTATTCATATTCTGTTTCCACCGCACGGACTAAAACGTACACTCTACTCCCCAATTTTAGGAACTAAAGTACCACTTTCAATCACTTGGGATTAATATTTGCTTAGTCCCAACTGATTAAAAGTAACTAAAACGCAAGTCATCTGTTTTATTTATGATTAATTAGCTAAACTAAATATAATTGAAGGCAGCAGTTCCATAATAAGTAAAGCAATAGGCAACTATTCTTGATTAAAATTTTACTGTGATATCAACAAGTTTAGTAACATCACAGTCAGAAAAAATCACATTGATTTTTACTGATTTACACACATATATAATTTTAAAGCTATAGTCTATGTGAAATATTTTCCATTGTACGTGGTCAAACTTCATTACGTCAAATTTAAACAGCGTTGTCAAATGTTTGTTTACATTTCAGCATTCAATAGAAAGGTTAAGTTATTGAAATACATTGTTTTTTCCAAACTTAACTAAAATAGCACAATCAAAACTAAAAGACACTAATAAAGTTGTACCAAGATTCTAATAAATTCCCCAGACTTCTGAAAATCGACTATCTGAATATGCATTGATCGTAGACGAAAGTTCGATTTCTTCTCCCTATGATTGTTCTATTTTATACCAAAAATTCTTTAAAAATATTAAAACAATAGGCATTCTTTTACAAATCATTTATCAATAGTTACATTATAAAAAAAAACATATTGCTAAAGGTATTTACAAAATTACTTAGAAATCAAGACGTACAGGGTGAGTCACAATATTTTGACCCTCCTTCTATCATATTTTCTATCAGGTTTACAAAAAAAAGTTTGATACAAAAGTTGTTCGGTCTAAACAAGATTTCTCAAATGTTGTATTATTATTTATACAGGGTGTCCCAGAAGCGGTCCAGAGCTCCTGATTTGAGGATTTTAAATGAGAACCTCCATTTTATTTGATTTTTAGATTCTACGTTGAATTCTAAGACAAATCTGTAGAAGATACATCATTCCTGTCTTTTACCGTTTTCGAGATAAAGGCTATTTAATTGAGTTAATCGTTCTATATTGACCTTTTGTTGACTTTTTTAATTACATAATTGTAATGAAAATACACTGTATATTTTTACAAATTTAAATAGAACGTTTTCTACAGACCATAGCCATATTTAAACAATTGAAAACTGCGTTATTACTATCCTCATTTAGCTCACTAATGGTTCCTCTGGTTTTATTTAGAATCATTAGAACGGTATTATTAGAGTTGTCATTAACTTATAATGAAGGTGGTCGAAGAGGTTTAAAAAATTTAATAAATGGGTATAAATGTTCTCATAAACAAATCGTTAAACTAACTGGAGATACAACCCATTCACCACAAATAATGCCGTTGGCTCAGTCAGTCGTTTAAAGTAGGCCGATTCAATCTTTTGATTTGCTTAATTACCACAATTTCTGCTCGATTACTTCCACTGAACATTAATATAATAACTGCCATGTAACACTAATAAAAATGATCTCGGACGCCAACTTATTTTTTAATTATGTTCGCAATAACTAAACCGAGATTGTTTACAATAAAAATTCTACCAAAATGTAAAAAAATAAAAAAATTTACAAACTATGTTTATTAACAGTTAATGATAGGGTTAAATAAAATATATCTTAAAAACTAGTTATAGCCTTAAATTACTAAATAATTGTTATAAATATAAATACCTGTACAAAATATAATAAACCTTCTTGAGAACCCCTGGTATTATAAAAAATAAATGCGTAAATGCAAACCAAGGTGATGTAATTCTTGTATCAATGTTGCGCAATCTCTCGAAATAATACTTTACGTTGTAAACCACACCCAAAATGGAATTTTCCTTCTTATAAATGTATCTTCATGAAATTTAATAATCCGTTTATTGCATTTTCTTGAAATTTCAAATAAAAAATAACAATCATAAAATGAAAGCGTACGTAAAAATAGAATTAAACGTGTAATTAAAGTAGAAAAGTAAAAGTAATAAAAGTAAAAAAAAAGTGCCTGCAAAGAGCAAATGTTTTAATTTTTAGTATTACGAGTTAAATTATCTTACCATTAAATGAATGGCACTTTTCACAAAATTTAGGGTGAAACCCAAAATATGGCTTCCTGCATTACGTACACAGTAGTGAACAATGGACGCTCCTAATATCTGGTGATATAGCCGTGCGAAAAATTTGCGCAAAGAATTTAGTCAACGATGACGCGTTGCAAAATATTGAGCAGAAAAAAATAATTTAAAGAAGTGGGAGTATAAACCTTTAAGAAGATATGCACTTAAGTTACACCAAAATGCAAATTAAGTTTCCTACCACATGCCCATATTTCATTAATTAAAAACTTTTTTCTTATATTTACAACTAAATGAACGAAGAACATAAATTACGGTGTATTTTAATACAACTCAAAATGGGTTGTTACAAACTTTGTCTTCTAAAAATGCCCACACAAACGTATCTAAGTGTGTTAAATCGGGGCAGTTTTGTGGCCATGGAATTGATCCATTTTTACCAATCCAAATGTCAAATTGACGTAGCTATCGGACATTGATACGATCCAAAATATGTAGAGGTATTTTGACCGAATATATAATAATTAGGCCGTGAGGCTCTTAATTACTCATGAACCATGTTATATAGTAGGCCGTGACAGTGACAAGTAATGTCTTGACAATATTGTTATTGTTTCAGTCACTATTATTGTTTGAATAAAATGGGTTACACAGGAGCTGAAAAGTTTGAAATTTTTTCTCTTTATATAAAAAATAATAAAAATAAAAGCGCTTCCAGAAACGAATATGACATTATACCCAAATCGCAGGTCTCCAATCCAGATTACATGTTTGAATGTTTATCGTCGCGTGAGAAATTAGAAAACATTTAAAAGGAAAAAACGTATAACTAGGGCAGACGATAATGAACTACTTATTTTGAAGGTAGGTAAACTGCGTATTATTAAAAGTTAATTTTGTTATAGAACAAGGTAACTCGCTTATTTTAAGAGCCTTTTTAAAACGATAAAAAATTGTTTCAGAAAATTCAGAAAATAGATTACGAGTTAGTCAAAAATTCGAAGTACGTTGAAAAAGAATCACTATAGACCTTACAAGTTACTGTCGGTGCAGAAGCTTACAGACGATTAGAATTTTGTCAGCAAATGCTCCAGAGATTAGAAAAAATAAACGTTCGTGGGAGAACAAAAATGGACGCCAAAAAGTTGTTCAAATTAAGAAATCCGGCAGAAAGTCAGTAAAAGTTTGGTGTGGAATTTTCCAAAATAAAATTGTAGGACCCATATTTTTGGACTATAACTTGACAGGAGAAAGATATTTAGAATGTATTCTTCCGGAGGTAGCACTTCTGTTAGAACATCAATTTTCTGCTGAGGAATTAGAAAGAATAATTTGGCAATAGGACGGTTCGCCCGCACACAATGTATTGGAAGTACCGGAGCATTTAAATGACCAATTTGACATTTGGATCGGTAACAATTGACCCGTTCCGTGGCCACCGAACAGCTTCGATTTAACACCCGTAGACACATTTGTGTGGGCATTTTTAAAAGGCAAAGTTAATGATAACTCTGATAATTCCGTTCAAATGATTCAAAATAAAATTAAAGAAACTATTAATGAGTTAAATGAGGATAATAATAACGCAGTTTTGAATTATCTAAATAATTTAAGAAGAAGATAGGAACTTTGTATTTTAAATAATAGAAGTCATTTCGAGCAATGTTTGTAATTTAAATATTATGGATTGGTTAGCTGCAAAATTGTAGTTTTATGAAAAATATAAGTTATTGTTGTTCGTCTCCCTCCTTTATTTTCATTCCTATATTTAAAATGTCTCAGCTTCTTTTATCGCATGGCATAATTAGTGTGCTTCTCAAAAACTTGTTCTTATACAATATGACTCCATCATCTATTGTCAAATGGAAACAAGCTTCAGGAAGTATCTGGTAAAATTTTACCTAATTTATTCTAATTCGAGTTATACTGGATAATTTAATTCATTTCTGGCACATGCACTTAATTCAAGCACAGGAATAGAGCTAGATTAAATACGTTTGTCAACACAAACAAAAGCTACCAAGAATATTCCACGGCACGAATTCAGTATTCATCGGCACTACGCACGAAAATTCACAACAGCCAAGCTAGTGCTGAAAGAAACGCACGTGTCATCAACAACGCAAGCTAAGCGCAAACACCGCACTGCAGAGACGTAACAACACGCACGCACGCACGAGCAACGCAAGCACGCACGCACGCACACACACACCACACACACACACACACACACACCACACACCACACACATATATATATATATATATATATATATATATATATATATATATTATATATATATATATATATATATATATATATATATATATATATATATATATATAGCAGGTAGTGGATCGAGAAAATCTTGTTATCGTTATAACGGGTTTTAATATCTTGTTAATAAGTCGTAATTTGATAATGTTTTTCCGGTTGTCTTATTTTTTGGATTTTATATAACTGATATTTGAATGTATGTAATTAAGGGTTGAAAAGAAAAAGAATGTTGGTGTTCTCTCGAATCTGAATTTACCGAAAGACCGTGATGAATCGTTTCTATCCACATGGAATTTGGGTAAAAATGTCGCCAATTAGTAATTAATTACATTGGAACATAATACCGCAAATCAAAAGACGGCTTTGTTTGTTGCTTTGAAATTCGAGACGTATAGGGTATGCTACAGACGAGTGAATATTTTTTTTAATATTTTAAAAACGGGGGTGGATTTTAGAGTAAACAGGGAGTTGAAGTTGGAAATTTGACTGAGTCGTTCCATTCTTATTGTTTTATTGTAAACCGTTGTTGCTATATCGTTTTCCTTTTACTAACAACTAAAAATGCGAATTTTCCATTTATTTTTTACGTTGGTTTTAATGAAAGTTTTTCACAAAATTAAAATGGCCGGGTAAACAAACGTATCAGTAAATAATCATATGGTTTTGTTTTTAATCAGGGAATCGGGCGTATAAACAACATATCTACAAATAATCGCCACCGCGTTGAGTTTAAGCCGCGTATTTTAACCAGTTAATTGTTGGTGATTAAGTGATTAATTAAAGTGTTAATACGTATTTGAATGTAGATTAAAGCTCACAGCGAGCAATTCAACAAGCTGGTGTAACGTATTAAAAGAAGTTACTATTATTCTTTTTACCGTTGTTTTACCGCGAGGTATTGAATCGTACAGAACTGTCTGTCGATAAAAAATACGCCATCTCGCAAGCTCGCTTATTAAGTTGAAATTGCTAGTATGAGTTAGCATTGTTGACTGTTTACTAATATTTTCGCCCGCGTAGATGATTTAATGCGCGGACAAACGTGGCATGATAAACCTCAGTTAATTGCGATACCGGGGTTTACAGAAACGGGTACAGATACCATTAAAACAGCCTCGAATTCGATCTTTACGCCAGATTTCACTAAACTGGAAACTGGTTGCCCAGAGCTTTAGCTGTTGAACTAACCCGTTCTTATTATCTTTAAATGCAGATGAATGTAAAGATGAATATGAACAGCTGAGAAAGGGTGTTATAGTTTCTAGCGCAGTCACTCAAATTTTCGCGGCATTTCGTGCGGGTAGGTTATCGGTTACTTTGTTAACGTAACTGATTGATTTTCACGTTACCCTTGCAAGGCTTTGTTTCAATAATTTTTTTAGTGTCTTTGATTCAACCAACTTATTTAGAATTGTTTGTCTACGAACTGGTTTCTTCGTATGTGTAATTTATTGTAATTATACTAATGTACCAATGTGTAAATTCCTTGCCTATGTTTTGTCCTTGTCTAAGTGTAGTTAAACTGCATTGCAGTTACCGCATTACTTCCTGTTTAATTTTACTTTTTGCTGAAGTTTAAGTGTAACTTGTTGGATAACGGCCAAATGTTTGGTGTCACAATTGTTATTCATTCATTTATGCCACAATTGTTGGTGTGATTTCACTTAATTTTATAATTTTGTAGTTTAACCTGACTTAATGGTATTTTGTTATATTGGCATATTGAACCTTTTCTTTGTGTTTTTTGTTCTTTGAATTATTAATGTACTTGTAAAATAGTTATTTGTTAATAAACTGTATTTTCCTGGAGGTTCATTCCCAGTTTCGCTAATTCACAGATTGCACCATCACTGCGCAAAGCTCGTTAATTCGAATTTACGTAATTTCATTGTTCACCTGTCTCACTATGATGCAACACTTAACCTCATCCAATCTTATCTCATTCACATAGCACTGGGTAGCCTATCACTAGGCAGCCAATTTTCTTTTATCAGATTTGAGTTTTGCGAATAATTCAATATTAGACTTGTAAATAAATTCTAATGTTTTCAATATCGTCACGAAAGACGATATAAGACAAGCAAATAGTTTGCGTAAGAGTAGCATTATTGTCATTAAATTCGAGATACATCCATTGGCGATTTTTTTTCTTGAATTTGCATTAATGCGCATAAGTTCCATATTACGCTCTTAAATATTTTATAGTGTTATCATTATGAGAGTAATTTCAAATTACATTTTTAGGATAGGGTACCTTGGGACACTGCAATATATATATATATATATATATATATATATATATATATATATATATATATATATATATATATATATATATATGTGCATATATTTAAAACGGTTCCACAAACCATTAAAATCAAGATTGAAATAAGTTTTGTGTAAGTATATCATTGAACATATGTTTATGTGCTTGTTAGTAATACTTTAACGTTGTCTATTAGCAAACTATATATTTAGACAACGCGGCTAGCGCTCTCAATTTTAGGCGTTCTGAAATAATTTTCTTCAATATTTTAAGTATTTGATGACTGAAATATTTTAGTTTGTTGACATTAAAGAATAATTCAAGATTTTCTTAATTGTGTTGAATAATTTACAATTTTTACATAATTTGTCGAATAAAAGGTTACAAAAATATACCTAATTTGAAATGCATTTAGGGCGATACTCTCGTTAAGATGCAAACCTTTTCCAAACGAAATAAGAATTACCGATTGCCTAATTAATATAGAACGTAACATTATGATTAATCCTAAAAATAGAATATTGAAAATTGATATTTGGTTGAATTATAAAATAAGTTATATTTACCTTTTGATTTTAATCTTGCTGTATTTACCTCAGTAATGTTTTGTTCGCACGTGTGCTATACACGTGTGTAACCTTAAATTTTTTTTTTTTTCATTTTGGTTATTTTAGTAGCTTTACTGAAATATTAGACTTTACAGTATTTCTTTTCTAAACTTTCTTAAAGGCTCTAAGATAGGGTAATATACTTTTATTGTAATATGCGCATTTCGTATTGATCTCTAATACTTGAGAAACCGTTTTAAGCTTCCTTTGTGACAAAAGTTGAAACTATTATTCGCATGTTTTATAATTCATGTTCTTAAACGGAATATGGTTTTATGCTAATATTAGAAATGGTAATAAAATTTGCATATTCATAAGAATATTGGTACCAGTTTTACAGATACATCCCTAAAATAAATTCTTTATTTTGTAGATTTCTTGATTCAAAATTTTTTTTCTTTCAAGTTGTTAAAATGGTTATAAAAAATTGACATAATATTTATGTTACATTTGCAGGTTTAATTTATTTACTTTTCATTTTGTCAAATTGCAAATAGTATTTTACAATATTACTATCTAAACAAAGCAAAGCAAAACAAAGTTTGATGTTTATTCTATTTTCGTAAGTAAATAGATACGGGATGATTTTTTTGTAGGATAAATGCATTTCTCCTACGAAATATATTTGTTACGGCAATTCAAACGAGAAAATGAAAAAAATAACCGATTTTCCTTTGAGTAAATTAGCTAAATGCCAAACATATTAAGTGATATTAAAAATGGATTTATCCTAATTAAAAATATCTGGTGTGGAACAACACATGGCTTTCCAATCTGCAAGTTGGAAATTCAAAGAAATGAAATAGCTCTAATAATTTTTTCAGGGTAATTATCCAATCTCTTCTTTGATACGTTCTTAACGAAAAAAGGCAACATTCAAAAACAATAGCAATAACCTGGACGTTTAAAATCTCATGTCGATGGAGGTTAATAGACATATAGATGAAAATATATTTACACATTTTCTTATAAAATTAATCATTATTCAGATATTGAAAAATAAATTCTACCTTAGAAATTTTTTATCGCTACATTTTGCGTCGTATCAAAAACTTGCATAGAACATAACTGATCGATATGTTTAAGGTCTATATGTTATTTTTTATGACTTTCTAAATATTCAACCGTTTGAGAAATAGTTGGTAAAAACCAGAAACTACTTCGAATAATTCCCCCTCTCTGCCGCCGAATCTTTCACAAAATCGCACAGCACGCACGCACACGCCACACCGTACACGTACTACACGTACACGTACGTACACGTACGTACACGTACACGTACACGTACGTACGACGTACACGTACACGTACACGTACACGTACACGTACACGTACACGTACAGTACACGTACACGTACACGACACGTCACACGTACACGTACACGTCACACGTACACGTCACACGTACACACGACACTACACCACACACACGCACCGTACACGCACTCACGTACACCACGCACGCACGCACACACCACATACACGCACTCACGCACCACCACCACGCACGCACGCACACGCACGCACGCACACGACACACACACACACACACACACACAACACACACACACACACACAACACACAAACACACAACACACACACACACACACACACACACACACACACACACACACACACACACACACACACAACACACACACACACACACACACACACACACACACACACACACACACACACACACACACACAGCACACACACACACCACACACACACACACACACACACACACACACGACCACACACACACACACACACACATCACATCACAACAACTAACACACACACACACTGACACACACACTACACACACACACACACAATCACAAGACACATACACACGAATCTTGTACTAAACAGATAATCGATCTTGTACAACAAAAATCATTCATACACTTCACAAATACAATCATAACCAAATATTCTTAACATCAGATTCGAAGTCGATTTAGTTTGAACAATCAAACGATTGAATACACACTGTCTACACCTGACATAATATCATGTATGAATTAACCTTTCTTAGATTTATAAGAGATTCATACATATTTAGCATGTATAGTTACCTTAATATCTTTTTTAGTCATCAATTACCAAGCGAATAGACAATGTCAAACGTTTGAGAATGAAATGGATGGGTGGTTGTTGGGAAGTAATCGTTATCTTGTCGTTACTAAAATTGTGCTCGTTTTGTTGGAAATAGTGTATTTGTAGTCTTTTTTACGTTCAGCAGTGTGTATAGCAGTAGTAGTACCTTAGTGATTGTGTATTCGAGGATCGAATGTGATCGTGTAGCGTGTGTGTGGTGTAGTGGTGTGTGCATAGTGTCCGCATGCGTGTGTAGAATGGTACCGTGTGTGTGGTGTGTGTGCAGTGTGTGTGTGTGCTGTGTGTGTGTGTGTGTGTGTAGTGTGTGTGTGTGTGTGTGTGTGTGTGTCAGTGTGTGTGTGTGTGTGTGCGTGTGTGCGTGTGCGTTGTGTGCGTGTCTGTTGTCGTGCTGTTGCGTGTGTCGTGTGTCGTGTGCGATGTGTTGTGCAGTGTGTGCGTGTGTGCGTGTGCGGTGGTGTGTGCGTGTGCGTGCGTTGTGCGTGTGTGCGTGTGTGCGTGTGCGTCGTGCGTGTGGTGTGTGTGTGGTGTGGTGTGTGTGTGTGTGCGTGTGGTGTGTGTTGTGTGCGTGTTGTCGGTGTGTGTGTGTGCTGTGTGTGCGTGTTGTGCGTGTGTGCGTGTGTGCTGTGCGTGCGTGTGTGTGCGTTGTGCGTGTGGTGTGTGCGTGTGTGCGTGTGTGTGCGTGTGTGCGTGTGCGTGTGTGCGTGTGTGCGGTGTGTGTGTGTGTGTGTCGTGTGTGGTGTGTGCGTGTGTGTGCGTGTGTGCGTGTGCTGTGTGTGTGTGTGTGTGCGTGTGGTGTGTGCGTGTGTGTGTGTTGTGAGTGTGTGCGTGGTGTGGTGCTGTGTGCGTGTGGTGCGTTGTCGTGCGTTGCGTGTGCGTGTGTGTGTATTCGTGTTGCGTGTGTATGTGGTGTTGCTGGTGTGTGCGTGTGCGTGTGTGCGTGTGTGCGTGTGTGTGCGTGCGTGTTGGTGTGTGCGTGTGTGCGTGTGTGTTGGTGTGTTGTGTGCGTGTGGTGTGTGTGTTGCGTGTTGTGCTGTGTGCTGTGTGTACGTTGTGCGTGTGCTGTGTCGTGTGTGTGGTGTGTGCTGTTCGTGTGTCGTGTGCGTGTGCGTGTCGTGTTGTCGTGTGCTGTGCGTGTGTGCGTGTGTGTCTGTGTGGTGTGTGGTGTGTGTGTGTGTGCGTGTGTGTCGTGTGCGTTGTGTGTTTGGTGTTGCGTGTGTGCGTGTGTCGTCGTGGTGTGTGTGTGCGT
This sequence comes from Vesta saturnalis, assembly GCA_036346205.1. Classification (NCBI taxonomy): domain Eukaryota; kingdom Metazoa; phylum Arthropoda; class Insecta; order Coleoptera; family Lampyridae; genus Vesta; species Vesta saturnalis. Next base: position 1,728,990 of record JARFJB010000889.1, read on the forward strand.
GTGTGTGCTGTGCGTGTGGTTGTGCGTGTGTGCGTGTGTGCGTTCTGTGTGTGTGCGTGTGTGCGTGTGCTGTGTGTGCGTGTGTGCGTGTGTGCGTGTGTGCGTGTGTGTGCGTGTGTGTCGTGTTCGTGTGTGCTGTGTGGTGTGTGCGTGTGTGTGTGTGTGTGTGTGTGCGTGTGTGCGTGTTGTGTGCGTGTGGTGCTGTGTGTGCTGTGTGTGGTGCGTGGTGTGCGTGTGTACGTGTGTGTGCGTGTGTGTGTGCGTGTGTGGTGTGCGGTGGTGTGTGCGTGTGTGGTGTGTGTGGTTGTGCGCGTGGCAGTGTGCGTGTGTGTGTGCGTGTGTGGGTGTATGTGTGAGTGTGTGTGTGGTGTGTGAGTGTGTGTGCGTGTGCGTGTGTGCGTGGTGTGTGAGTGTGTGTGTGCGTGTGTGCTGTGTGGTGTGCGTGTGTGGTGTGTGCGTGTGTGTGTGTGCGTGTGGTGTGGTGTGCGTGTGTGGTGTGTGTGGTGTGTGTGTGTGAGTGTGTGGTGTGTGTGGTGTGTGGTGTGGTGGTGTGTGCGTTGTGTGGTTGTGGTGTGTGAGTGTGTGAGTGTTGGTGTGTGAGTGTGTGGTTGTGAGTGTGTAGTGTGTGGTGTGCGTGGTGCGTGTGTCATGTGTGTGCGTGTGTGCTGTGTGTGTGTGCGTGTGTGTGTGTGCGTGTGTGTGTGTGCGTGTTGTGTGTCGTGATGCGTATGTACGTGTGTGCGTGTGTGCTGTGTGTGCGTGTGTTTGCATGTGTGCGTGTGTGCGTGTGTGTGTGTGCGTGTGCGTGTGTGTTGTGTGTGTGTGTGCGTGTGCGTTGTGCGTCTGTGCGTGTGTGCGATGTCGTGTTCGCGTGTGCTGTGTGCGTGGATGTTGCGTTGTGCGTGTGTGCGTGTGTGCGTGTGTGTGTGCGTATGTGTGTGTGTGCGTGTGTCGTGTGTCGTGTGTGCGTGTGTCGTGTGTACGTGTGTACGTGTGTCGTGTGTGCATTTGTGCGTGTATGTCGTGCGTGTGTGTGTGGTGTGTGTGTTGCGTGTTGTGCGTGTGTGCGTGGTGTGTGTGTGTGTGTGTGTGCGTGTGGTGCGTGTGCGTGTGCGCGTGTGTGCGTGTGTGCGTGAGTGCGTGTTTGCGTGTTTGCGTGCTTGCGTGTGTGCGTGTGTGAGTTTGTGAGTGTGTGCGTGTGTGCGTGTGTGGCTTTGTGCTGCATGCGTGTGTGCGTGTGAGCGTGTGTGCGTTTCTGCGCGTAGGCGTGTTTCCGTCTGTGCGTGTGTGCACAAGTGCGCTTGTTCGCTGTTTGTGCGTGCGCGGGGAGGTTACTGTGCGTGCGTGCGTGTGAGAAGGTGTGTGCAAGTGTTTGGGTGCGTGTACGTGGGTGTGTGGGTGTGCTGGTTTGTGAATGTCTGGGTGTGTGCCTATGTGCGTGTGTATGTGTTCCATTTATGCATGTTTACGTGCGTGTGTGGATGTGTGCGTGTGTGCGTGTGTGCGTGTGTGCGTGTGTACGTGTGTACGTGTGTGCGTGTGTGCATTTGTGCGTGTATGCAAGTGCGTGTGTGTGTGTGTGCGTGTGTGCGTGTGTGCGTGTGCGCGTGTGTGCGTGTGTGCGTGAGTGCGTGTTTGCGTGTTTGCGTGCTTGCGTGTGTGCGTGTGTGAGTTTGTGAGTGTGTGCGTGTGTGCGTGTGTGGCTTTGTGCTGCATGCGTGTGTGCGTGTGAGCGTGTGTGCGTGTGTGCGTTTCTGCGCGTAGGCGTGTATCCGTCTGTGCGTGTGTGCACAAGTGCGCTTGTTCGCTGTTTGTGCGTGCGCGGGGAGGTTACTGTGCGTGCGTGCGTGTGAGAAGGTGTGTTCAAGTGTTTGGGTGCGTGTACGTGGGTGTGTGGGTGTGCTGGTTTGTGAATGTCTGGGTGTGTGCCTATGTGCGTGTGTATGTGTTCCATTTATGCATGTTTACGTGTGTGTGTGTGTGTGTGTGTGTGTGTGTGTGTGTGTGTGTGTGTGTGTGTGTGTGTGTGTGTGTGTGTGTGTGTGAGTTTGTGTGAGTTTGTGTGAGTTTGTGAGTGTTTGCGTGTGTGCGTGTGTCAATGTGTACATGAGTGCGTGTGTGCTTGTGTGCGTGTGTGCGTGCGCGCGTGTGTGCGTGTGTGCTTGTGTGTGTGTGTGTGTGTGTGTGTGCGTGTGTGCGGGTGTGCGTGTGTGCGTATGTGCGTGTGTGCGTGTGTGCGTGTGTCCATGTGTGTGTTTGTGCGGGTGTGCGTGTGTGCGTGTGTTCATGTGTGTGTGTGTGTGTGTGTGTGTGTGTGTGCGTGTGACCGTGTGTGCGTGTGCGTGTGTGCGTGTGTGCATATGTGCTCGTAGGTGTGTGTACGTCTGTACGTGTGTGCGCATTTGCGCTTGATCGCGGTTTGTGTGTGCGCGGGGGAGGTTATCGTGCGTCCGTGCGTGTGGGAAGGTGTGTGTAAGTGTTTGGGTGCGTGGATGTGGGTGTGTGGGTATGCTTGTTTGTGAATGTCTGGGTGTGTGTCTATATGCGTGTGTATGTGTGTACGTGCACGCATGTGTACGTGTGTGCGTGTGTGTGGGTGTGTGCGTATGTGTATGTGCGTGTATGCGTGTGTGCGTACGTGCGTGTGTGCGTGTGTACGTGTGTGCGTGTGTGCGTGTGTGTGTGTGCGTATCTGCGTGTGTGGGTGTGTGCGTGTATGCGTTTTCGCGCATGGCCGGGGTCGTGTGTGCGTGCGCGCATTTGCGCATGTGTGAGCAAGCCTGCGCGTGGGAGTGCTCGCTTGCGCGGCGGTGGGTTCTCGTGTGTGCCGTGTGTGCATATGTGTGTTCGAGTGTATAAGTGTGTGTCCGCTTATGTGTGTTTCGTGTGTGTGCATGTTATCTAAACGTGTAGATTTGTATAGCTTAAATACAAAGATGCACCAGAAAGAATCCCAAAAATTTAAGTATTTTAGATATGTGTAATAATGGTGAATGTTTACAGTTTCGTATGTTTATATTTCACTTTTTTACTATTTGCTTGGTTTTCTTGAGGAAAATTTTTATTTTGCTGTATTGATTCATTGTTCTTAAACCAATTATTTACTAAGCGACCGTCTCATTTCTAACTAAGTAAAATTTTGCACCTGTCAAAACTTTTGAATAGAAAACTTCAGTATGTAGACAAACGTTGCGCCTCCGGTACGACTCAATTGGTCGTTTGATGTAAGTTTTAGATCGAAACAAAAAAATAAAATTTATTCTCAAAGAAACCAAGTAAAATATTAAAATGGTGAAATATAAATAATTTATTATAACAGCTCAAACTGCAACCCATTTAGCTCCAAGCATACAATGAGTCTATTCTTGACTGATAATGTGGTATTTTCAATTGGATGTGGTTCAATCTCTGCCAACGTCGGGTAAATCTTGTTTTCAAGCTCTTCGGTAGTGCTGATTGCTTCTCCATAATAAATCTTTTCTTTCATTGTTCCTTAAGAAGAAAAAAGACATATAAACTAAATTTAAAACACATTTCCTTCTATTCTACTCCAAAGAAAGAAGTCTAAATGTGTAAGGTCAGGGGATCGAGTTGGCCAATCCCATTGGTCCCAAACGCCTTATCCATCGATGCTTGAATATATTTGTCAAGGTTTCAGCAAAAACACGCATGCACTGAACGGGCGCACCATCCAATTGACAACAATTTTTTTTTAAACTTAGAAGCGGCTGCGTTTTGAGAATGGGTCATATTAACAAAATTTGCAGGTTTTTTAATTTTGAACACGATCCCGTTGGGAATATTGGGGAACTCGAATTGAAATAAGCAAGTCATGAGCATTTGAAATCAGAAGCGTACTTGGGGGGGGGGGTGAAAGACTATTAGAATTCAAATAAATCCCAACGTAGCTTATTAGGGCCTGTTGGAACCCTAAATGTTCGATTCCATAATTCGCTTTCTGTGGGAAATAACAGGGAGAAGGTAAGTTTTAGATATGAGACGCTTTTCATGAAGTGGTCTTAAAATTAAATGGGGAAAATGGGGGGTTCCTTTTAAAATCACGAAGTTTGTAGCTACTTTCGGTATAACCGGAAGTACCACAAAATTGAAAATATTTTCCAACAGTAGATCAAGTCAGTAGAAGTTTTAATAATTTTTTTCATATTTTTATAGTCCATGGGTCTCCAAATACTTCTACTGTTCTAGTCTCACTAAAACACCCTGTATATGGCCAGTAAATGTTTCACTGCTATCGTGTTAGTAGCTAAAGCATAAACAAAACATTGCAGTACACAGAGCTACTGTAAATTGACAGCAAGATATCCTACCCCAAAGGTGTAGATTATACTAATGTAAATAGCTAACGAAGCTTTACGTGGATTTAGTAAGTTAGGAATTATTTTATAATTTGAGTTATTTTGGTTTTGCAGTATCACACAACTGGATAATAAAAGTTAATTATCCACAGCTGACGTTAATCAAAGTATTCTAGCAACTAACCATTCATAATAGTAAAGTAGAACCCGACGGACTTCGTCAGCATGACTATATTACTCCAGGTGGAACGATAATCGGAAGGCAGATGCGTATCGATATAAAGTATCGAGTCAGTTTTATGTCCCTAACTTCCTTCCACTTAATACAAGGACCGCAATAAATACGAATGTATTAACCAAGCTTGAGAGATTAATAGATATAAGATTTTGTTAGAATACCATCAATAACCCATAGGCAGCTAACGGTGAAGGTGTGGAATGACTAACTTTCAGAATGCCAGCTTCTCCCATGAAAGAGCTGTTCATTACCGGTAAACTTCCTATACAAAACAATGTAACTTTGTTCAATTCCAGAGAAAAAATGAATCATTCAAATTCCTTCAAATAAAAAAAATTGAAACAACGAACCTATTTACTTTGACACTGTGGTACTATATTTTTAAAAATTCAATCAGGTTATTAAAAAAACAGAGTTTACAATAAAAAAAATTAAATTCGCAATAATAACAAAATAAAAACTAAAGGTATCTTTTTAAATACACAACAGCATAGAATTATAAGAGTGTGATTCACTTTCTAAAAAAATTATAAATAAAATGTAATTAAAGTTGTTTTATAATTAAGTTAATAATAAAATGCCCGCCCCTCGTTAGCCACGCCTATAATTATTACTTACGCCTATATATTTATGCGTGATCAATAGAAATAGTTTACATTGTTCTTAGAAAACAATCAAAAGTGTCAGTTTTGTGAGTGCTATTAATTAAACAAGAATGGCAAAAACCAGAGTTGCGGCTTCAAGGGTCCACAAGAGATCAAGGAGGTCTCATTTTATGAAAAAATTAAATGAAGCAAGGTATGTAAATATTTTATTGTTAGTTTATATGAAAAGCTTTAAAATTTAGTTTTTGATAAGTTTTAAAATTTAATCTTTTCTAAATTGTAATAAATTTACGGTATTTTTAATTAACAAGGTTAAGCAGTAAAAAACTTTTTTTACAGGTGGAGTTCTTTAGGAAAAGCGGCAGTTAGTCATTCGGATTTAGAATCTCCCTCAACTTCAGGGTAAGTTGTACTTTCGAGAATTTATATAGAACCTTGTTTGCAAAAAAGTATGTATTACATTTCTTTTTAAAACTTATTTTCATTGGTCTGCATTAAATCCCAAATTACAAGTATTAATCTAAATCACATCAACATTTAGATTTTATACAACATATACAATAAATAACATTTACTCTATTTTTTTGCAGAAGTCAATCGGGAGCCTGTGATGAGATTTACCTCCCTAACATTGAGCAAGAATACGACAGCAATTATAAGCCTCTGATTGCAATGCTCCAGGGAAGAAGAATCGTAAATTTGGCTCATGTGCTAAAACAATATGAAAAAGTTATTAAACATCCACTAAAATGTACAATGGGAAAATTACAGTTTACAAAAGAGACAAGAATTGGGATAGTAAGCAAACTACATTTTTATTGCGACAACTGTGAGAAACCATTTATTATTTGTTCTGAACCATCAGAAAATAATCAAAATTTAAATGAATCCGTAGTTTGGGCATGCTTAGCCACTGGTTTTGGACGAAGTCAGTGCGAAGAACTTTTTGGTGTTATGAACATTCCATTTATGCAACAAAAAACATTTGCACGATATACTTGTAAAGTAAAAGATGTAAGCCATTTTATTATTCATTTTATTCATGTATACATAAATTCCGTTACTTCTTAGATTTGGAAGGAATATTTATTTATTCAATGAAGTGAAAGTTGCTGGAGAAGAAGAAAGGGAGATTGCTATTAAAGATGGAAATATTAATGCTGATGGAACTCCATTTATAACAGTAACTGTTGATGGAAGTTGGAGTAAAAGATCCTACGGACATGGCTATAATGCTTCATCTGGAGTAGTAAGTTTACCTTGTAGCTTATATGTTGAAATTATCTCAAAAGATAAATTTTCTTTTACGCAATTATTATAGGTGCCAAAACCAAAAAACCATTATTCATAGGTGTTAGAAATAAGGTATGTTCATTATGTTCCTATTACAAAGAATTAAACATGCCGCAAAGGAAACACGATTGCGCGTTAAATTTTTCTGGGCCTTCGACAGCAATGGAGCATGACATTATAGTGCAAGGATTTTCTGAAAGCATTGAACAACATGGACTTATGTATAAATATATGATAGGTAACATTAAAAAACTTTTATATGATTATATGGTATTACATGGAAAACTTTTAGGTGATGGTGATTCTAGCGTTTACGCTCGTATCGTCGAAAGAGTAAGTTATGGACGTCAAGTTATTAAAATCGAGTGTGCTAATCACATGACTCGCTGCGTTAGTGATAAACTACATAAATTATCTACTAGCACTTCTTTTCCAATTGCTGCAAGAAAGCTATTGATTTCTAAAGAAAAAGGCATATCCAGATTAGAACGTTTAGTAAAGAGTATTAGAACGGCAGTAAAAAGAAATGTGAATCAGCCTACTACTTTGCGTAAAGAACTGCACAATGCTCCGTACCACGTATTTGGCTGCCACGAAAATTGCAGGTATGTTATCAATTTTTGTAGTTGTCGATCCAATACGTTTTGGACTTTTCCAGCGAAACTATTTGCAAAAGGAAACATATGGATGAACAAGATTTAACACAATTGGACCAAAAGTTTTTTATAGAAATAAAAAAAATTATAGAGCCAATGATTTCCAAAGCCGACAGATTACCTTATAATCAAACTACCAATCAAGCGGAGAGGTAGTATTTTTCATATTGTTTATTTCACATTTTGTATTTCAATGTTTTTAGGTATATGTCACTGGTAGCAAAATGCACAGGTGGCAAAAGGGTGAATTTCAGTAGAAGCATTTCTTACAACGCTCGTACGTATGCTGCTGCAATCTCTCATTTCCACGGACCTGGCTGGCATTTGCAAGCCATGCGTACCACTGGCCATTTCACTACAAATATTTTCCACGCGAAACAGAAAAAGCATCTGCTACGACGAAATAAACATAAGTCAAGTATCAAAAGAAAAAGGGTTGTTACCAGTGGTGACGATATTCATTATGGGCCGCACGCAGCAGTGGCTGATATATCCATATCAGATATGATTGAAAAAAAACACATTTTTTTGGAAAAACTAAAAGCAAGAGTGTGCACCATAGAAAAAATAGATATTATTCAAGCATCTACCAAAGGACAGCACGATAATGTGAAGTGGAGGGAACTACGACTTGAATACTTGACTGCTTCCAATTTTGGTAGAGTGATAAGAAAAAAACCTAAAACGAATTGCCACAATATGGTTAAAAGTCTCCTTTACCAAAAAAGGGACTTACAGACACCTTCGATTTTGTATGGGAGGATAAACGAAAAAACTGCCATAGCAAAATACAATAAAATATATGACGTTATCGTAGAACAGTGTGGTTTTTTTATTAACTCAAAATATCCATTTTTAGGTGCATCACCCGATGGCTTGGTAAAATATGATTAGTAGAAGTAAAGTTTGTTGATTTTACGAGAAATAGTTGCTTCAAGATCGTTGATAATATTGTTAGGTTCGTTATCATATAGCTTTATAAAGCAAAAATAATTATCATTCTAACACTTTTAGGATAAAAAAAACACATCCATACTATTACCAAGTCCAGGGGCAATTAAATATTACTGAGAGGGAATTCTGTGACATCGTTTTTTATGCAGAAAACGATTTTAGCATAGAAAGGGTTTATAAAGATGAGGATCTGTGGAAAAGTACTATGCTACCCAAACTGACTGATTTTTATTTAGAATGCATTTTACCTGAAATTATTGATCCTAGGATTCCAAGGGGAATGAAGATTAGAGATCCTATAGACCAATTAGATATTAATTAGCGTAGAAAATGGTAATGTTATAGTTATTTCATACTGTAATAAACGTATATAAAAATTGTCCAAAGTATTTTTATTGCTACCTTGAAAATTTATTAAACTACTAAATTTCTCCCCTAATGATATCATTAACAACACATTAACAATTAGTGTGATTCCAAATACGGTACATATTTTCTACTTCAATTATTAGTAATTAATTAGATTAAAAGTATTAATAATGTAGTATTTAATAAAATTGATTATGACATATCTAATCAATATTACTTTAGTTTTATTAATGTTCATATGAAATAAATATTTAATTTGCAAGACTCTATTTGCTTCTTTATTTCAATTTTCTCTGATATGACAAATGCACTGAAGCGTCATAATATAACTCAATAATAGATAAAGATTCTTCATAAATTTTTTCAACTATAACTTGTTCATTTACGCAGGTAAATATTATAGTCTTTAGGGAGGCGGAGCTTAGGGATTGGAAGTGTAGTAACATTAAAATAGCGACAGTAACGCCGCTTAGCGGAAAATAGTTGTCTTCAGCAGGTATTGAACACCCTTGCTGCTAGTTCTATAGATACAAGTATAACGAGAAGTGTTATAGAGGGTGTCTCCGAATTGCGTATACACTTCGATATCAGATAATCTTAGCCTAAAAATACGCCGATTTAGATTTTGGCTATGTCCAAAGTAGCTTCATTAACCCGCTAGATGCGCTCCAAGTTGCCGAAAGATTATCATATTTTTAATAAAACTCAAGAACCCCTTAACCGATTTCACCATTATTACACGTATTTAAAATACTTACCTTTTTGGGATTTTTTGTGGTGTATTTTTGTATTTAAGATGAAAATTTATACTCGATAACACTTACACTTATCTTCCTCAGTACTAATACTATCTTTCAAAATTGTTTAAGATGAAACAATTTTGTGAAATTTGAAAGTGTTACTACTGACGAAGATAACTGTAAGTGTTACCTAAACGTATAGATTTGTATAACTTAAATACAAAAATACACCATAAACAGTTCCACAAGGATAAGTACTTTAAATATAAACAATTTATAATAACTACTCAAACTACGCCCCATTAACCTCGAAACATTTAGTAAGTCTATTTTCGACTGATACTATCTCTCAAAATTGACATAGAGAAATAATTTTAAGGGATAGTATTACTACTGACTAACTGTAAGTCTTATCGAATAATATATACATCAGTATAGAATCACTACTTAGGTGGAGTGTATTTTTAAATAAACTAGATAACAAAAATAAAATATTTATCCAGTACCACCATCTAAAATTTCGGTATACGACACAACGAGCACATTTGGTCACAAGTAAATCCGCATCATGTCGAGCAAAGAAGACCACAAACCAAATTTGGGTTTAATGTGGTGTGGTGTTATCGAGTCAACACTACTCGGTCCATATGATTTTAGAGATATGAGAGATGAGGTAAATTTGGAGACTCGCCCTATCCTGGAGTGGTTTCAGTACGACGGCACACAACTCCATAATCAATTTTTCCCGACTTGTGGATATGATGAATTATCTGCATGGCCACCTCGATCACCCGATTTGTCTGTTTTGGATTTCTATTTGTGCGAAACGATAAAAGATAACGTGTATCGAAGGTCGTATGAAGCAGTGGAATACCTTAGAGAAGCCGTACTAGAATTTTTTGCTAGTATTAAGAAAAGCCACAAATTCTGTTCTAAAAAGATGTAACTTATGTCTCAATTATAATGGTAATGATTTTATAGTTCTTTACTCTTATGTTTTTGTGTTATAGCCAATTTTTTTGGTCATATTTTTTCAATATATATTACTATTCAAAGCGTTATTTCCCTGGTTCATCATATTAGTAATTATGATTTTCATTCCATGGCCTACCATACTAATAATTCTGAAATTAAACCGGAAGACGACCGTATCTCTTTAGTTTTTTTTAAACAATTGTGTAGTACGTTATATCACTAGAAAGGCGAGAAAACACCTTTGCATAAAAAGTCATGGCTAATTATTGTTTAAAAAAATGTATGTTTATAGCAAAAGCTCATATAAAAGATCATTTAACTGTCTTGTAAAGAACATAATTATCTACAACTCTTTCCTTTCAACTTTTTTTCTTAAAATGAAAATAACGAAATTATACTCATTACAGAAAAATCGTTTATTTAAATATATTGTTTGAATTTTTGAAGAAAACAAGAGGTGCACTAAATTGGCATCATAACTCTGCAAATCTTTCTGCATTTAACCGTCTTTCTATCTGCTCAAGTTTCTGAGATCTCCATAGTAGACATAAAACAAAACCCTATACATGTATTAAAATTAATTTTGAACATCATTGAATTTCTTTATCTTTAGTTCCAAAATGTGAAAAAGTATTTTATGCGATATTTAATAAAATTTCGTTAAGATTAATTACATTGAGTTAGAAATTTGTTAATCGGTGAGTAGTATTTTTAACATTATTTTATTATCGTGGAACTGTTTGTATTATCAGCGGCGTCTTCCATTCTTAAATTTTGTTATAGTAAAGTTTATATGTATAGAGTGGTCGATTTGATTATTAGAATTCACACGTTTTAGTTGAAGGGTTTACTTGTTTTACTATTATAATTAAAGTAACGCCCTGATTTAAATGCTAATGACAATAATTTCTGCTGAATCAGAAAATGATTGGGTCCATTGACAGAGCTTCGCTTGGATTTTTTTACAGATTTCGACAAATCACCGAATAAAAATGTAATTTTGCTATTGGTTGAAGTAATTATAGAAGAAGGGTAGTATGTGGCTTCCTTTTTGGTCAGTTAAGATCCAGAAGTCAAACAGTGAAGATGTAGATAATAGAGGCGCCAGGAGAGTCATCAGTGACCACAGAGCCATGTGTCGGTGGTGTATGAGTTTTTGTGTTGTCGCCCTGACCGTTGGGATAGTAAAAATAAACAAGCTAAGTACTAGGTGTTCGCGGTTCTTATAAAATTTACGAGTACAGCATAATAATTACCGTTATAGAACACTATCATTTGTGTGTATTTAAGGATACTCCAGTTTGACTTTATATGTCGTATTGTTTTCATTCCCCTGTGCGAGAAAAATGATCATAATCAAATTCCGTGTTGACACAATCAAAATTTTAAGTGTCGGTAAACATGTATTATGTATAGGAACACGATATTACGCTACCGTCTAATTTAAAATGTTTAATTTAAAATTTGGAAACTTCCATTATGTATACATCATAATAGTTAATTTTTGAAACAAAACAACTTAATTAGTCATTAAGTTATTCTTGAGAGTACATTTTGCTAGTAAGTTACCTGTGAGCTTATTAATTAGCTCGCGCTAATATTGAGGGAAAAAAGTAAATAATCATTTGGTTTTGGCATTGATGACTAAGTAAATGTACCAATTACAAACAAATATAAAATTATACATAAGCGTTAATAAAAATGAAATCTGGTGCCTGAACTAATCATCAGTATTTAAAGTATCCTGGAATTTTCCTGACTGAAGGAAATTTACGTGAGATCGCCTTGAACGATTTTTTGATTGTTTATGTCTGAGAACCTGAAAGAGGATAATATTTTTTTATTAATAATAAAAATTTTTTATTTTGACGCCATTAACCGACCAGAGTACTTTACGTTTTGTTGTGACGCGTAACTAAAAATAACGAAATGGTTTAGTTCTCATTGCGTCAGCTGTGTTTACGCCAATAGATTCTTATTACTGTACGAAAAATCACATTTCTTGTTTGTTTATTCTGTCTGGAGTGTTTTGATTTGACAACCCATTTGTCTGAGGACACTATTTTGTTCCGTTTAATTACATTTATTAGTTAATTTTTGTGTTCATATTTTATTTAATTCTTACTCCAACTCCTCAAGCACGTTGAATAATATATCGGCATACTTCTGAGACATAAATAAATAATAATTAATTCAGATATAGTACCAAAAGCAAATAAGAGTTTCTTTCATTTTAAAATTCAGATCAAAATTTACGCGAGTGATAATAGCAATTTCGCGAATTACGGAGAAAACTGAGTTTTTTACATTAATTTCAATACGCTTACTTGAAGAAAAAATGTACAGGTTGCGATGAGCGTGCAAGGTTATTTTGATGCACCGTGTATGTGTAGTATCTTGATAACGTATGTAACGTGTTTTGAATGTAGCTGAAGTGAGTTTGCATGAAAAGAATTTTTGTGTATGCGTAATGTAACTTAGCGTAATTGATACGCCACTGGAATTGGTGAAGCATTGGTTGTCGTGTGAAGGAATATTTAAATGATGTAGAAAGATTTTCGTGTTGAAAGCGTTAAATTTGGTTGAGAAATAATGTTTTGAGTAAATTTTGATTAATACGTTACTGATAAAACTACTGGTCTATCTGCTACCGTGTATAAAGGAATTTGGACTAAAGAAATGGTTGTAGAGGTATGAGCGAGTGAGTTTATGACATATTGATATTTTATTAACGTGCAGTAAGGAATATGTGTGCATATTTTTGTTTGTAGAAATTTTTGTAGTATTGTGCAATAGGAAAATTTAATGCATTTTCAAGAATGAAGTTGATAGAATGTGAGGGAGTTCGCTAAATTGTGCGGATATAGGATTTGCCAACATGTGAGATTTGCATAAAAGTGAATTTACAAGGTAATTCAAGATGGCTACGTTTATTTCGCATAGTTGGCGTCTTCTTCCACGTTGGAACCTTCTACGCGGCAAAGAAACGCACGAAATACTCAATTGTGATAGGTGAATTTTGATCTTAGCGCGAATTTAGTGTGACGTATTGGCAATATGGCGGGCAAAGGGTATATAAGCGAGTGTCAAATTTGACGAGTTAGTTTGAGTAAGGGTCACGCGCGCGTTGCATAGCCATTAGAATGGTTAGTGTAGTAGTAGTTTATTGGTAAAAATTATAGTTATAGCAGAGCATGTAAAGCGGCTGCATTAACTCATAAGGGCATAACTCGTATAGACATTCATAAATAAATAATTTAACATTGTTAACATTGTTGAAGGAAAACATTAGTGACTTTCTTCAAGAAATAAAGAAAAGTGCTTAGACAGATTAGAAGTTAACACAGCAAATATTTTATTAGTGTTCAATTGTGGGACGCGTGACCTGATATTATTATAAAGAGAACCGCAGGTAACCATTTAAGTGACTGAAATAAGAGTTTGTAAAATTTAGTAAAGATAGCTGTGAACATCATTGACATTGAATGTGTACAATCATTAGCAATACCAAATTGATTGTATAAAAGAGAATAAGAACTTTAATGGGTATATGAAAGTAACCATTTTTTATTGCGGTAAACGTTTTGAAGGGCAAACATCACAGTGTAAGGTGATGTGACGTTAGGCTAAAGAGCCATTATACCAGGCATGCGAGTGAACAAACCATAGACACTGCGTTAGTGAGTAGTACAGTGCGTAGGGCGAATACGGCTACCTCTTGTGTTTTGTGCATAGTGCATCTAAGAATTTAAAAAGGATTATCGAAAGCCTCGCGAAAACAGATCATATGGACTACAACTACCGCACCTAAAAAGGATTAATTAATGTAATACGTAAGAATTAGATTTAAATTTTATTGAACCAAGGCAAATACGATTATCTTTTAAGTACATTTTTTTTTTGATATTGTTACGTTGATTGCGGTTCATTCAAAGAAAAAAAAAGGTAATCAAACTTTAGCTATTTTGTTGTTTTTAGTGTTAGGAATTGGGGAATTTTAGTGTTAACGTCCTGTTATGTACGGTGGTTTCTTTAAACCACGCCGTTGTATATATTTACATGCGAATTTGTCAATATATACCCACTGCTCAATTTATTTTGTCGTTTATTTGTGTCAATTGTGTGCCTAACTGGTTACACCTTCTGATAGGTGAAATTATTCTTTGCATATTTCCGAATTTAAGCATCGATTGGAAATTGTGTAATGAGCCAGATCGATCACAAAATTTCATTTTAGCTTTGAAAATCAACCGAAGGGGAACGCTACTAACAAAGTACTTATTATTTTGATTTTTTTTTTCAGCATAAATTACAGTTTTGAAGGATTAAAGTTTAAACCTATTAATAAATGTCTAAATGCGACTTTAAAGATAAAGTGTTAATAAAATATAACGATATTATTGATGATACAATCATTAACCGCTCTACGTTTGAATTATTCAGCAATCAACGAACAGTTAGTTGCGATAACAATTTATTATTAATCCGATTCCGTTTATTTCATTTAGAATGTTCTAAATTGGGAATATTAATTTAATTCAAAGTTTTATAAGTTAGAAGCATTGAGTAATGATGTAGTAAAGAGGCGCAATGTTACGGGGAGTTTTGTCGATAGAAAAGTGCACCGAGAACTAAGCGGCGCGAGTATCACGTGACCGTCTTTCACTGCACGGTCACGGCAGTGACGACACATGATACTCGCGCTGCCTAATTCTCAGCCCAATTTGCTATCGAGAAAACTCCCGGTAACATTGCGCCTCTTTACTACATCATTACTCAATGTTAGAAGTATAAATTTACAGGTATACGAGGGATACTTAAAAAGTTTTCAAGTTAACGTTTTACGATTTGGGAATTTTCATTTGTACAGGGTGTGTTTAATAAGTTTACGACGACCCATGAATTTCAGAGTTCTCTTAAGCTTTTGAATCAATTTATTTTGAAGTGTGATTCAATTTGAATGGTGAATGGTTTTACTGAGTACGCCACATTGAGGTATATTCTAATAAAGTGGTGTAAATGGTAATCGTATAAATTTTAAATAATATAATAAAGTAATAAGCGTAAAAAGTTCTCTAAAAACAAATCGTTAACTAACTAGAGATACAAGCCATTCACCACAAATAATGCCTTTGACCCAAGTCGGTAGATTAACGTAGAGTGGTTCATTCTTTTGATTCGCTTAATTACCACAATTTCTGCTAGATTACTTCCACTGAACATAAATAATAAAAAGGCAATGTAACACTAATAAAAATGATCTCGGACGCCAAGTTATTTTTAATAATGCTCGGAATAACTAAACCGGGTTGTCTGCAATCAAAATTTATCAAAATGTAAGAATAAAAAAATATACAGACTATGTTTATTAAATATTTAAAATGATAGGGTTAAATAAAATATATCTTAAAAATAGCCTTAAATTACTAAAAATCATTAACCATTAAATACCTGTTACATAATATAATATATCTTCTTGAAAACCCCTTGGTATTATAAAAAATAATGCAGAAATGCAAACCACGGTGACGTAATCCTTGTGTCAATGTTGCGCAATGTATTGCAATAACAATGCTTTTATGTTGTCAACCACACCAAAACTGGAATTTCATTTCTTATAAATTTGTCTTCTTGAAATGGAATAATCCGTTTAATGCATTTTCTTGAAATTTTCAAATAACAATTGCTATCATAAAATGAAAGCGTACGCAACAGTAAAATTAAATGCGTACTTAAAATGTAATTAAAGTGTAAATCAAAGTAAAAATAAAAGTGCCTGACAAGAGCAAATGTTTTAATTTTTAGTATTACGAATTAAATTATCTTACCATCAAATCAATGGCACTTTCACAAAATTTAGGTGGAAACCCCAAAAATATGGCTTCCTACTCAACATAAGGTTCATTAAGTACTAAAATGGACACCTAGAATATCAGACGATGTAGTCGTGCGCGAAAAGATTTGCGCAAAGAATTAAGTCAACGATGACGTATTGCGCGAAAATATTTGAGCAGAAAAATAATTTAAAGAAGTGATATAAACCATTAAGAAGATATGCACTATAAACCCCTAAAAAGATATGCAACTTAAGTTACACCGAAATGCAAATTAAGTTGCCTACCACATATTTACAAATCATTAATTAATAAAATTTTTCTATTTACTACGAAATGAACGAAGACAAATTACGGTATATTTTAATACAACTCAAAATGAGTTGTTACAATATGTCCCAGAATATCGGAACCGTCCAGTTTTTATCTGAGCAGACTATTGTGATTAGTACGTTTTACGCCCAATCACGGTAACACATTAGTGCTTTTCTAATGCGTAATCTCTTATTTACTATATGAACAAAATAGGTGTATATCATTTTACATATGTATAATTATGGACTGTATAACCCTATATTCTATTTACTTTTAATATGTTGACTTCATGTGATGATGTCAACCGTGAAAATAACAGAATCAGGATTTTACAATACCCGTCTACTAAATATCTAATAAACACTAAACGTGGGCATCACGCATAGTAAAGTGTTTCGATTTACTCTTCAAAGTGACTGATACTACAACTGATCAAAGAGAGATGTTGATTAAAATAAACCTCATTTTACTGTCCTTCAAATTACACAATTTGAAGTTTTGGAGTTCCCTTTACTTTGAAATAGGTAAACAAGTTAGTGTTGTTGTATCTCTAGGAGTGTTGCATAAAATTACTGTTACAGACAACTGCACCGTAAACGACTAAGTATAGAACTTTATATAGTAGGAGGAAATTAGTACAAAATGTACCGTTTATAGAAAGCTACATTCATTTCAAATAATGATGCATTACATCTATGAAACTCCATTAAATTGAAACACAGAATTTCCTTATTTCCATTGAAAGGTGAGTCTCTTCGTTGTAATTCAATTAGAAAACTTTTGTTGAAAATAAAATTATTAACAATATGTAGAACTTGGAGAACGTTTGTAACAAGAACCATTTACATAAAAACTATCTTTTGTACAGCGCAAATTAGTCTATTTTAAGTATGATATGCTTATTGAATATTTACCTGAACTACTTACTCTTAGATTGTATAATTTAATTTTAAATTTACGACGGCTCTACAAGCATGATAATTTATTTTTAAATAAGCAACGTATTAATTTATATTGTTATGTTATTTATGTTCAAGAGAAAGTCTTTTTACCATAAATTAATTTTTAATTTAGTAATTAACTTCTTGCTACGTTTGTTACAATTATTTTGCTTAAATTAGATTCTGCTAATTTCTGGACTTAATTAAACAGATTGAATCTTAAATATAGCGATGTATACAATACATATAGACGCGTAAGGTACTTTCAGGTGAGCTGGTTAACAGTAACACACCAAGTGCATATCGTAATTTGTCCTAATTAATTTTGGTTTGAACAGATGTTATTCATAACAGAAAAGAAACTTTTAAGCATATTAACTAGCACTCATACTAACAACCTACTTATTAATGCCTGTTCCTTCACATATTTCTTTACTTCCCATTTTCGGTAATTACTCCTCGATAACTGAAGAGTACATCCAACATGTTGCTGGTTTCACTTCTTAACAATATCTTATCATTAAATTTGTTTTAATACAATTTCATCATTCGAATTTGTGTGGTTTGTTACATATACAGGAAATTAGTGTAACGCGGACAATTTTTGGTCGACCTCACATATGTATATATATATATATATATATATATATATATATATATATATATATATATATATATATACACATATAATTATTATTAATGAGAAATTAAAATTCATTTTTATTCAAACACACAAAACGTTCGACTATCGTAAACAGTTTCATTCCAGTTTTCAATATTTTATTGAAACTACTTACTTCCTTTATGTAACTTAAACAATCTTAAACTTCTTATTCTTATCTAGGAAATGAAACGTAATGTTTTAGACATTTTAAGCAATTATAACTTGATATCTTAGAATTCTATACAAGCATTTGAACTTACACCATTATTACACATATTTAAAATACCTGGCTTTTTTTGGGTTTTCAATGGTGTATTTTTGTATTAATGTTTTACGTAAATCTAAACGTTTCGATAACACTTACTGTTCTCGTCCTCGTAGTAATATAAGCTTTCAGTTGTTTAAGGTGTTGAAACAAAGGAGGGAGCACGTTTTAAATGTAAAATATCTTTCGGTCAGAATTTAACCAAATTTTGATATGTTCTAGAACTTGATCAATTGATCAAATGTCTTCATTGCCCGAAAGCTCAAAGCTCAACAGTTTTTGATATACAGGGTCTGCAATATCACTATTTGATACATTCAATATATCATAAAATGGACATTTTTGCCAATATTAACGCAAAGCTTAGTGGAATGTTATTTTTTTGTGCTACTGGTTACAACCTTTTCTTTACTTTCATTATTTTTGTACATACACCTGATCTACAGGGTGAGACCAAATATATGTATCTGAAAAGAATTATATGGTGGTATCGTTTTGATATTTTGGTGAATGGAAGTTAACACACACACAATATATATATATATATATATATATATATATATATATATATATATATATATATTATATATATATATATATATATATATATATATATATATATATGTCCATTTAAATTATTATTGCAAGTTAAGTCCCTAGACGTCCGTTGTACAGAGTGTTTCATTTCTTTAATAGATTTAATTGAGTATTATTACACTTCCTAGTTAATTTTCTGATAACTTAATTGAAATGTCTATATTAAAATAAACTATTTGCTAACTGTATATACCTACATAATAGTCACGATGTGTTTATACTGATACTGGGTGTCCAAGTACAAAGGACCAAAGCGATATCTTAAACTTCACATAGGTACGAAAAAAAACCGTTAACATAAAAAATCCCTTGCAATTGGATGTCGTTGCGAAATACAAAGCTTTTGGAGATTGACAGATAGAAAGGTTAGATGTGCTTCATTTATTATGCTCACTATTTTCTAATAAAGTTTTCAGTAGATTCTTTTGATAAAGAAGGCGTTTGTCGAAGTTCATCTTTATTTTGCAAAACTAAGAAAAGAACATTCTTTAAGATACTAGTGTCTTCACTGTTCACACCATCGACAGACCGGTTTCGCAGATCTACCTCCATCATCACTACCACTTTGTACAGTCATTGGAAATAAGAAATGTTTATGTAGAAACGTTAATGAACGTATTTTAATATATTAAAAATATCTAATCTTAATAAGATATCAGTTAACTGAACTGATGAGGCAGAAAACAGTAAATAATTTTTGGTCGTGATATAACCACTGTCATAGAAATCAAAAAGTTGCATAACCAAATGTTAAATGTCTATCACCTCCACATTATTTGCATTTAGTATATGATTTAAAACATTTGTAGAAGGATATTTGATTAGCTCTTGATACCTAGCGTATCCTAAAAACCATAGTACAGCTGCCACATGAGAACAAGTACCTAAAGTTCTGGCACCAGTCTTGCAGGTTCAGTAAGTACCTAATATTGGGTTAGGTTCTTCTTCCTCATTATTCGGCACAAATGCAATCCACAACTGGTAACGAGTAGCATTTCCGAGGCGAGAATATATCCTTACCCGTATAAAACCGGGTTCGTAGTTTTCATCAAATTGATATTGAACCTGGCGGTCCTCTATTTCATTGTCCTGTATATAAGAAGGAGCAAGCTTTAATTGAAAAATACCTACAGTTAAGGCTCCTCTGTAGTCAACTTCGATTTCAACTCTTATTGCAACTATTAGGCCACCAACAATACGTCTTCATTGTTCCCCTTGCGTCTTTCTAAATTCGTTATTACCTGAGCTCATTGATCCTAGACGATGTCGTGATGAGGACATACGAGAAATACATATGTCGTAATATATACTATGTGAATTGTGCATTAGATTTTAATAAAATTTTAATACACACATTTTTATTTTATTATGTGAACTGTCATTTGAGTTGCCTAACTTTATCTTTTAATTTGATTTTTTGTAAATCGCGCAACTCTTTTCTTTAAATAATCCATATTATCTTAGAATATGGAAAAGAATTTTAAGTACCGCCTTAGAAAATAATTCTACGTTTCCATACCACTATTTACTTTTTTCTATTCAAATTACATCAGATGTTATTTATCAAAAACGGTTTTTCTATTATTGCGATTAATTAAAAAACTAAGAGCGATAAAGCCGTTCTGTTTAAGTACAGTAGTTCTTCCTATCATTGCAAAGACTATACGGTATCCATAATTTCTTAGACTTCAATTGTAAAGACAGCATATCATAAGAAAGTTTTGTAATTTTTTGAATATGAAATATTGACTACAGAGGAGCCTTAACTCCTTAAGATAGTAATGTGACAAACTTGGGAATGAGGGAACGATAATTTCATTTAAATC
The DNA here is from genome assembly GCA_036346205.1 of Vesta saturnalis. Taxonomy (NCBI): domain Eukaryota; kingdom Metazoa; phylum Arthropoda; class Insecta; order Coleoptera; family Lampyridae; genus Vesta; species Vesta saturnalis. The sequence goes on from JARFJB010000889.1 coordinate 1,749,578, forward strand.
AACCCATCTGCCCCTTCTAGCGCGTAAGTTTTCCTCCTCAACCCTGGCTTGAACAACATTTGGCTCTTGAACTTTTTGAAGAATATTTTCAGCTAGCTCAATAGTAGCATCTTGCATTAAAATGGGTGAAAAATATTTATTTATAATTGCTCCAGCAATTTTAAGACAATCAGCAATATTACAAATGTGGGGTGTTTTTATCTTAAATTTAAAAATTGATTTTAAGTGCCCATTGCGTGCTTCTACGATCCACCTGGTTTTCGTAACGAGACGACTATCATTAGCCTCTTCTGTGGATAACTGTAGCTGACCTCTGGGCAAAAAGGCTGGCATTTTAAAATTAATACCTAATCTATTTAAAGCTGGAATAGCATCCAAGTACCCGCGGTCGAGAATGAAAATATCTCCTTCATTAAACCATTCACGCATTCCATTCACATCTCTATTAAATTCACTTATAAGTATGTTAGCATCGTTGTTTTCAGAATTTGAGAAATATGGCCCTTGAATGTCTAGAATAAATCCGCTCAGGGCAACAAGCAGACATGGCTTGATAAGATGTTTATCCTTATAACAGTAGGACTGTCGCAACACTTTAAAACAAGAACTTTTCTCTATTTCTAGATAAGTACAGTCATTATACACTATAACTTGAGGCCGATCCAGGTTTTGATTATATAGACGATTTGCAAAAGGAGTTACATGATTTTCGATGTAGCTGTCTCTTGTTGTAGTAGTAAATCCAATATTTTGTGGTATAAATCTTGCAGAAAGAGATTGTTCTGGTAGATTTGCTTCACGGCGTCGTGCAATCACAATTTCCTGCTTTCTTGCATTTACATCACCACTTATTTTCACCATAACCCTAGGAACTAAAGCATTTCCACAAGCAAAACATGGAATTCGATTCATTTTTCACATAAACTCTTCAACGATTTTAATTCAAAAAGTAGATTTGCAACTAAGCATCAACAACATCACTTAATTAGTGGATTAATTTTTGACGTTTCATAGCCACCTACTATATTGTGGTTATTTTATAAGTTTGGGAATAGAAAAAAATAATAATTGTAGTATGAAAAACGGAAAGAAAAGTGCAACATCAGAAAAAATCTAGTTGCACGAATATAAGCAGAAGAAAAAGCGCAATACCACATTACGGTTTTGGTTTAAATGAATAAGTAAATACTAAATATAACTTTATTAGAAAATAGTGAGCATAATAAATGAAGCACATCTAACCTTTTTATCTGTCAATCTCCAAAAGCTTTGTATTTCGCGACATCCAATTGCAAGGGATTTTTTATGTTAACGGTTTTTTCCGTACCTATATGAAGTTTAAGATATAGTCCTTTGTACTTGGACACCCAGTATCAGTATAAACACATCGTGACTATTATGTAGGTATATACAGTTAGCAAATAGTTTATTTTAATATAGACATTTCAATTAAGTTATCACAAAATTAACTAGGAAGTATAATAATACTCAATTAAATCTATTAAAGAAATGAAACACTCTGTATAACGGACATCTAGGGGACTTAACTTGCAATAATAATTTAAATGGACATATATATGTGTTAACTTCCATTCACCAAAATATCAAAACAATACCACCGTATAATTCTTTTCAGATACATATATTTGGTATCACCTGTATATCAGGAAAGTAAAGAAAAGGTTGTAACCAGTAGCACAAAAAAATAACATTTGGCAAAAATGTCCATTTTATGATATATTGAAAGTATCAAATAGTGATATTACAGACCCTGTATATCAAAAACTGTTGAGCTTTGAGCTTTCGGGCAATGAAGACATTTGATCAATTGGCCAAGTTCTATAACATATCAAAATTTGGTTGAATTCTGACCGAAAGGTATTTTACATTTAAAACGTGCCCCCTCCAAAATGAAATTGAAAAAAAGTGAAAACGCAAACATAAGCCTACTATTAATATAACAGTTTGATAAACGTATTAAGCCATCTATAGAGTATAGTTTTAGTAAACGATAAATAGAACGTATTACTGATGCTGTTAACAGCATCAACCGAGACACATTGCAGCGTATATGGACTGAACTGGACTATCGTTCCGACATCTGTCGTGTGGCTTAAGGAGCCCATATTGAACTTTCGTAATGTGCTACCACCATTCATGTCAAAAAAATTAGTATATTTAAATCTTTAGTGGACCGAGCAAAACAAATTTGTGATCCTGAATTTTGAAAGGTTTATTTGTATTAAAAGTTAATTTTAATATAAATACAGTTAATTATTATTACTATGTTGAACTTCTGTTCGTTCACAAAATATGATTTTTATAGTTATCTATTAGTATTCCATATAGCAAATAAAAATTAACAATCAGTCACGTGCGAAACTTGAGCGCATTGCGGGCTCACATGATATACACAAAAGTTGACTGTGATCCTTCATTATGTGTATAAAAATTATAATACATCATAACTAGGGAAGTACATATAGTTTAAGTTTGAATCGATTGTGACTCGCCTCCTAGACAGCTCTGTCGAAAGAGTACCACTTGAGCAAAATGGAGGTCGTGGGTTCAGGTCCCAAAAGTTAACTTTAATATAAATACTGTTAAATATTATTATTATTATGTTGAACTTCTGTTCGTTCGCTAAAAATGATTGAAGATCTTTTTTTTTGCTTAATTAAAACTTCAAGTTTGAAAACATTTGATCCTTACATTTTCGAATGCGACCAATAGTGTTTTAGCAAGGCTGCTATTATTTATATTATTATTTTTTTTAGGCGTCAACTTCTAAGGTTATTTTGCATATAGCCTTTTATGATTTGTTTGCTTTTTCAAAACGTTCTGAATCCGTATATTTGTTAGTAAAATTTTTTGTACAGGTCTGATAAGTGTAAGAATTCAAGCACCTCTTTTATTCTTTTGTTTTCTTGTAGTATATTTGCAAATAGACCTCTTATATCACAAGTTTCTCGTTGTACTTGCATGGTCTCACAATCCGTGAAGAGATGCTTGATCGTTAATTGCACATTACATGTTTGGGACATTGTTCGGGGTGATCCTGTAAGTATGTGCTCATGGGTCATTTTCGTATGACTTATACGAAGTCTTGTAATCACTATACTGTCTCGTCTTGACAATGTTGAGTATTTTTTGCGATATTTGATTAAAGATAGATGTTCCTTAAGGGCGCTATTTTGTTGGCTCCAGGTATTTTGCCATTTGTCTAGTATTTTACCTCTAATGTACTCCTTGTTAGTCGCTTCTTGTGATGGGATCTGTAGCGCGATCCTTTGTTTTGCTAGTTGTACATGTATGGATGTATTTAATGTTCTCCACGTATTTTCATTTTTATTGATTACCTCGTGATTAAAATGTGTTGGCTTTGTGCTGATTTTAGAAGCATGTTTTTGCAACAACCACATGCGCCTGAATGTTAAAGGTAGAACACCAGCTTCCGCACATAAGCTATATGATGGGCTTGTGGGGAAAGCACCCATGCAGTATCTTAGTGATACATTTTGGATCGTATCTAGTTTTTTTAAAAGAGATTTGCATGCAGATCCGTATGCATTGCATCCATAATCTATCCTTGAAAGAATCATTCATGTATAAATTTTTTATAGAATTTCCCGATTTGCGCCCCAGTTTGTGTTTGATAGACACTTTATTACTTTTTAAGACTTGTTTTCACTTTTTGTATATATATTCTATGTGGTTCCTCCACGATAGGGTTGGGTTAAACATCATGCCAAGAAACTTCGTTTGAGATACAACGCTAATTCGTTTTTCTCCAAGGTATAAGTTAGGCTCGTAATGCGGTGTTCTTAACTTGCAGAAATGCATAGAAACTGTCTTTGATTGAGAAAACTGAAGTCCTACTTTTTGAGCCTGTTCCACTATGCTGTTAATTGCTTGCTGTAGCTCATTATTAACCGTAACGCCTCTTTTCCCAGACATATAAATCGCGATGTCGTCTGCGTACACGGAGCAGCCAATTATTGGTTTTAGTGTGCTTGTGATATCATTCAACGCAATAGTAAACAGAGTTACACAAAATGGAGAGCCTTGACGTATTCATTTTCTAAAATATGTTCGTCAGATACGACGCCCCCGCACTTTGAAGAGCCTACCATTTAGAAATGACTTTACGATGTAAGCTAATTCTCCCTTTACCCCCCATTGTTGTAGTTTTCTAATACGGCATACCTCCAAACTGTATCATAAGCCTTATGTATGTCGAAAAAGATAGCTGTTAGGTGTTCTCTTCTTTCAAAAGTTTCATATATGGCAGTTGGTAGTTGCACCAAGTTATCGCTGGTGCTATAATTATTTCGAAATCCGGACTGATAGTGACTTGTCCGGTTATTGTCTTCCGTTAAATTAACCAGTTTTTTCTAAAAGTTTTCCTATATAGCAACATAATGAGATGGGGCGGCAACTGTCAGGCTGTAACGGATCCTTATTGGTTTTCAAGATTGGTACTATTATTGCCGTTTTCCACAATTATGGATACTTGCTCTTACTCAAAATTTTGTTAAAAGCGTAAAGTATATCCTACAAACTTGAATATGGTAGGTTTTTCAGCATTCCGTAAGGAATTTCATCGATTCCCATCGCACTCTCCTTAGCTGCGTGCAGAGCTATACGGAGTTCTTCCATAGTGATTGGTTCGTTGTAGTTTTGATGGCATGTTTCAGTGAAATCTAAGGGTGATTGCCGTGTTTCTATCTTTGATTTAAAATCTGCACTGTAGTTATTTGTACTGCTAACATGTTGGTAATGAATCGCTAGTTGTTCGGCTACTGCTGCGGGTTAGGTGAATAGATTATCATTAATTTCCAATTTTGGGAGTCTTTTATTGTAATTTTTCCCAGAGATAGCACGTATTTTCGTCCACAACTCTTCAGTTGGTATTATCGTTTGTAATGAGTTGACGTAACTTCGCCATCAGGACCTTTGTGAGGTTTTAATCTCTCGTCGTACTATTGCCCTGAGTTTTTAAAGTTAATTAGGTTTTCTACAGTAGGATTTGTTGAAAACTTCTTCAGGTCGGCTTTTCTCGCCTTGATAGCCTCGCGTCGGTTTAATTTGTGACCTGTTCTAGGAATAGATTTTTCGGCAGCTTTCAGGATTGATTCATTGAGCTCATTTACCATTTCATCGATTTACAGCGCCCTATTAATGGGACGTACCTTGTTTTTAAAAGTGATTCAATCAGCTCTTTTTAAGCTACACTTTACCGGTAACGTCAAGTGGCCTTTACATTGTAACGTATTGATCATAATGGGAAAGTGATCACTTCCATGTAGGTCGTTAGCTACTTCCCATATGAGGTTCGGAGGTAGCCGCAGAGAGCACAGAGTAAGATCGATCGAGGAAAAGTTATTGGATCTAGCGTTAAAGAATATTAGTTTCTGGACATCATTAAGCAGGACTAATCCTGTGTTATCCAATAAGTCTTCTATTGCTTTTCCCTTTCTATCATACTTATCAGAACCCCACAAAGGATTGTGAGAGTTAAAGTCACCCAACAACAGAATCGGCTCCAGAAGTTGAGAGATAAGATTTTCTAGGTCAAGCAATGACCACGTGTTGCCTGGTAAGTAGATATTACAAATTGTCATTTTGAAAGGATGCGACACGTGCATATTAGCACAATTCATGTATTAACGGTTTAGTTAGAATCAGAAACTGCTCACGGCGACATAAATTGCTAAATGGCTCGAGTCATGTAATTTTTACTACGGAATAAGGGTATGCTGCCCATTTTGCGGTTACCCCCTTCAAATCACTCAAATTGCAAAAATTCATGTGACATCATTTTCAACTGGTTTTTACCCGGGAACGCAATTGTGGGGTCTATTGGTTAGTTGCTTGCGTATTACTATTAAGGAGCACATCTTTCGGAAGTGGGCAAAATTGCTTTTATAATTCTTGTCAAAAACGTACTATCGTTTTTCTTATTTTACAACATATGGAACTTACACTTAAAAGGCGTTAATTAGTTCAAGATGAGTTTTTAGTCAGAAACTGGAAAATTCGATTTTTATTCACCAATTCCGCTACGAAAAAGACCAAACGCGTTATCATTATGACTATAAATTATGCTTTAATGTTAATTTAATACTCACGCTTTTATGGAGTAATTAGTAAAAACTAGGTTTTGTCAAAAAATGCAAAATCAAAATTCATGGACCCCTTTTGTTAACAAAGTGATAAAACTCATTATTTTCGATGCCCTAGAATTTACCTTTATGGTTTGTGACAACACGGTATCAAATTTGTGCAGCAATGTGAGTTTCCTTAGCATGGCTCTTGCTACGTGCAGAAACCGACTCAGTGGTCTTGATTTACTTGTGAACTAAACTGCGATGCTATGCACATCCATTTGTATTGGTTATCTACCTTTTGATTTTAATAATATTAGTATTGTTGGAAAAGCCTCGACTTTCCGGTCTAGAAACGGTTTGAATCGATAGGTAAAATTTTTCGAAGATTCAATATTGGCAAAAGGTTTTTATGCGAATCGTATTTACCCTAAAAACTAATAGTAATAATGTAAATCTTTCGCTAGTTGGGAGACCCATTTATAGTCCTTATTCACTTTATAACATTTGGTCAGTGTCTAGTACGTTCTTCGTACGTAAAAATCTTCAACCGGAATATATGTGAAAGTTAACAATGTAATGTACGGATACGGCCTTATACTGTTTTAAAAAAAGTTACCTTTGTTAAAAGCATATTATTCAATGTAAAGTTCTATATATATTTTGAGTGGAAATCCCGGATCTTCTGAGAGCTCAGTTGTGATTTCAATTATTGGCAATAATAGCACCATTCAAATCGATCTATTGGAGCACGGATTGCGATGTAGCTAAATTGAATTCAACATTAACTGCAGCATTCGAATACATTGCAGGCTTTAGTTAATGCAGGTTGACCGACACGGAAGATAATTTTAATTAAATGGATATGTATATTTGGACATAAACTTTTAAATTTTGTTTCAAAATCTACTGAAGGTGCCGATTTAAATGGTTCCCAATTTGATGCATAGCGTTTTTGTAGTTGACTTTATATCGTAAGAAATTTCTTTAACAGTACATTACAATTGTAGCATATATAGTATGGGACGTACTGTGAAAATATCTGGTGTGGAAAACTCACGACCTTGCAACCTACAAAGTGGAAATTAAATGAAATGAAATAGTTTAAAAAGAATAATTTTTTTTAATCATGCAAGATTTTCTTTACACTCGTTCTTAACGAAAATAGGCAACATTGTAAAAGTAAAAACAGTTGTCTATGACAGTTGGGCGTTCAAATCTTCGCATCAGTGCACACTCGCACGCACACACACACATAAAACACACACACAGACGCAGTCGCAGGCACGGGCGTAGGCGCAGACACAGACGCACATGCAAATGCGCACACACACCCAGACGCAAACACACCACACACACACGCACGCACGCACGCACGCACGCACGCACGCAGCACGTACGCACGCACGCACGCACGCACGCACGCGCACACACACACACACACATACCCACACGGGCACACGGGTACAAGGGCACACACGCATACACGCACACATGCACACACGCACACGCACGCACGCACCCACCCACGCACACATATACACACACACATGCACACACACAGACACACACACACGCACGCACGCACCTACATACACACACACAACACACACACACACACACACACACACACACACACACACACACACACACACACACACACACACAGGCATACTGTAATTGCTCAATAACTATTACGTTAATTAATTCCCCTCTAGGGGAGATTTTGTTATATTTGCCTTTTTTACTAGCAACAATGAGGGTGGGTAGTGGATTCTTAGATTCATATAACCTTTATCGATGTGAAACGAAGGTTTTATACATATATTCATAAATTAAAAATTTGGCGTCCAACGTAAAGGGCCTGAGAAATTTTATAAATTAACCCGTACCTGTAGACTCACATATAAGTGTGAAAAATTGGTCACCTGAACTAACCGTTTAAACCAGGTGAAAATAAATTAACCGAAATTATTTTAATTTACAGTTTGACAGAAATCAACTGTTTTTCGTCCAGTTATTTAAATATTATTTAAATATTGTTATAATAAACCTGCAAACAAACATTTTACAAAATGAGTACATCGAAAAGTACTGATGATATACGTGTCAGCTGGGTATATGAAGTACGAAAAGATGCACTTATCGAAGAAGCAAGAAAATATCACCTAGACACTTCCGGAAGTGTAGACGCGTTAAGAGCTCGCCTGACTCACTCCCTCCCTACTGTAGAAGTTACAGTAACAGTTCCAGCAACTGCTCCCTTGATTCCGGAAACCTTATTCTCCCTGTCATCAAGTTCACCTCCAGAGATGCAACCAGTTAACCCAATTAATAAACATGCAGAGACCTGCGATCGAGTATATAATGGTGTAGGTAATCCTTTGTCGTTCAAAATTGCTGCACAAATTGGAATTAACCATTTAAACCAGGTGAAAATAAATTAACCGAAATTATTTTAATTTACAGTTTGACAGGTTGCTAGTCCCACTTTTACGTTCGATTAATTTTTAAAAGGATTTCGGTGACAGGAATCGACAGTTATTTCAACGATTTGTGTTTATAAATTGAAATACTGGAACAATAAAGTCAATTTGAACAGAAAATTGCTTTAAGAGCGCCGGTCAGGATTTTATATTTTCTCGAAAAAAGAGAAATTCTAACAGAAATTCTGGAACGATGGTGCAGTAATACTACAGAGGAATGCTTACAGAGAAGTATTCTGCAAGCGAAGTGGTGAATTATAATAAAACTTTCGCTTATATACTTCGTATAGAAGTGGGGTTTTGCAGATATAGAGAAGCGGGCTGGTGCGTACGCAAACGCAATGTTTGTTCGCACATCCGGATTCTGGAACACACAAGGTCACACACACACGCACGCACACATACACAGCCACACAGACACACAAGCACAGGCACAGGGAAGGACAGGCACACACAGACACAGACACAGGTACATACACGCACACACACGCATACAAACACGCACGTTCGCTCGCACGCACGCATCCACCCACCCACACACACAAGCGTACACATAGACACACACACACACACCACACACACACACACACACACACACAGGCGCACACAAAGACACATACGTGGATACAGGCAAAGACACAGACACACTTATGGGCACACTCATGGCCGATCTTCGCGAAACTTCTTTAAACATGAAAAATGTGCTAATAAGACGATTTAGCTATAGCGAAAGAACCTCCATATGTATACATAGGTCGGAAGGTAAAAACGAACCTGATTAATCAGTCCGAACGGTACACATATCATCATTTTGTGGTCGTGTCGCGTGGTAAGTACGCTATCTAAACTGATCGCTTTCCTTATTTTTTCACCATAGAGTTAGTGCCTGCTTGTTCATTTTTGGTTTAATGAGTTAAATGATGCCAAACAAGTGGTCCCCGAAAGCAACATTTTGTACATACAAAAAAGCAGCTACATAAAATTTGCCTGAAAACAATTCTCATGATAATTACGAAATTATTTATAAATCAATAACACGGAGTAAGGTTCTGTTCTCGTGAACTGGAAAAATGCGTTTGGCCAAGTAAATTAGTGAATAAGTAAATATATTGCTCCATATGATGAGAAATGCCCTAAAATTATAAATTGTCGATCTTGCCCATGAAAACAATGTGATTTGTATTTTCTTAACGAAATTAGTAAATAAATAAAGTTTTTGGTTATCTTCAGCTTTAAATGGTGAACAATACCGTAAAACCACAACAATTAGTTCTTGTCCATCAAGCTATATATAAATATTTACTTTAGACATGTTTGACACCATATAACAAACCAATGCCCTAAAACCATTGCAATTAGTGTTCATCTATGCGTTTGATCCTTTTTCTAAGGAAGAAGTGTTTGGGCATTTTTGGTCCCAAATAATCACCTTCACGATAAAACCATAACATTAAATAACCAACACATTAAAATTATAAAAGTTCGTTTTTTTACCATCGTATTAATGCGTTTGATCGTCTTACTTGACTTTGGTTTAAGGTGATATCCAATCGCGTGAGACCAAAATGTGTAAGTAAAAAAAGCTTATAGCAGCAGTATAATAAACTGTGCTTTTATTTTATAGAAAACAAGTTTCAAAGATGAAAGATAAGCATACGCAAGACTTACTAGTGTCATTTGTATTCGACTACTTAATTTTAACGTTTAAACGGATTCATAATTTCAACAGGTGTCCTAGAGATAACATCCAATAATTGAGAAATTAAAATGTGTTATTTTAAGAAAAAATGCTCATAAACAGTATTTCTTTTTTCAACCGTTTCACACATCCAATTTTTTGCTTTTGTATAGAGTGAACCATCATCACATTGTTTAAAAAAATTGAACCTTAATTACATATTGCTTTACTTTGATGCTAATAGAGTTTATAGTAAATGCAACTTGGGATTACAGTATCTAAAATGGTTAATTTAACATGATATATATTTATTTGAACGATAATCATCATTTCACAACATATTATGTGACATTCTAACGAAAAATGGTATGGTATATAACACACGTAATAGATGCTTAAAAGCAACAAAATGAAACCTGAGTGTCTCTAATTTTTTAAGTGTAAGGCTTGCAATGCAATGATACCCATTTTCGGACGCGCAAACGTAATCCCGCCATAGCAAAATCTCAACTCATATGTTCGGAGGCAATTACGTACCCACGGTATCAGAAGTGCACGATTCTAGAGCCGGGTATATATATATATATATATATATATATATATATATATATATATATATATATATATATATATATATATATATATATATATATATATATACCCTTTTTTCCGAAAATGTTTCCTAACCGAGATACAGGTTGGTTAAAAAATAATTTTTTTAAGGTTTTTTTAAGATTGCTCAAAAAGTACAAAAGATATTACACTGAGATTTGGTACAGCTAAATGTCTACTTAAATACAATTAATCAGGTAAGTTTGAGTCAACTGACTCCATCCAGTGGCGTAGAAAATTTTAAGTCAATCAGTTTAAGTAAAAAAAAACGCACGCCCCTGGTTTTTTTGAAGAAATATTTTTTTGATAGATTCAACATTTAATTCTGCATTTAAAATCATACTTAGTATTTTTTCGATTCGGCACCCCGTTTTTGAACCACATTATTCAATAAAAATCAAAATTTGTTTTATTTCACAAAAAAATATCGCATTATTAGGTACATTATTAAAGAGTTATTGAAGGAATCAAAAACAAAATAATAATTATTTTTATACATATTGTTCAAAATGTCCTTCCTTTTAAATGCAAGCTTGTATTCTTCTTAGCAAATGAAACCTAACACGCTGAAAAATTTGTGGCATAGCCCTAATCTCATCGCATACCATCTGTATGCGATTCCAAAGTTGCTCTCGATTATCAATTTGAACAGAATAGACACGAGTTTTCAGATACCCCCACACACAAAAATCCAATGGGTTTAAATCTGGCGATCGTCCCTGCCACGGTACTTCACTTCCTCGTCCAATCCAGCGTCCAGGGAACCATGCATTTAAAAATTCTCTGACGTTTCGTGTAGAATGTGGTGGTGCACCATCATGTATGAAATACATGTTCATTCTAACATCTAAGGGTACGTCGTCAAACAATTCTGGCAAATCTTCTCTCAAAAAATTTAAATAGAATTCGCCAGTAAGTCTGTGAAGAGAACGGATAGGTCCGATTAGGTGATCGTCTAGTATACGTATCCAAATATTTTCGCTAAATCAATGCTGGTGAGCTGTAACTACAGTTGGATGTTGATTTTCATTTAACCATTTGTGGGAATTATGCAAGTCTATTATTCCATTTCGGGAAAAAATACACTCATCAGTGGTCAACAAGTTTCTAACAAATTGTACATCTTCAGCATTTTTATTTAAAAACCATTCGCAAAAATTCATTCGACGAAGATGGTCAGCAGGCAATAATGCATGCACTTTTTGTAGGTGAAAGGGATGTAAATTTTGTTCTCGTAAAACTTTACAAGACTTGCTATGCGACACACCAAATTCTAAACGTAACTCACGCGTACTTATTGATGAATTTTCATAAACTCTATCTAAAATTTGTTCCTCAATTTCAACTGGTACACGAGCATTTCGTCCGTAATTCTTCTTTCCTTTTAAACTTCCATACTCTAACAAGTTACGATGAACGGTTCTAAACGTAGTATGATGTGGATGTCTTCTATTTGGAAATCGTTGTTCATAAAGTCGAGCAGTCGCACGAGCATTGCAATTAGTATTACTATAACATAAATGCATATTGACCAGTTCTTGTTTGGAACAATTCATTTTTTCACAGTAATTAGACACCAACAATGAATTACAAAACACGCGTAAATGCAACTATTTTAGCAAACATAAGATACGTAACTGTCAGATGCAAAGCAATCTCTGATTTATTCAATTTGGTTATTACTGAATAATGTAGTCGTTTATGTTAATGCAAAATATTTCAAAAACGGGTGCCGAATCGAAAAAATACCAAGTATGATTTTATTTGCAGAATTAAATTTTGAATTTAACAAAAAAATATTTCTTCAAAAAAATCAGAGACGTGCGTTTTTTTTACTTAAAGTGATTAACTTAACATATTCTACGCCACTGGATGGAGCCAGTTGACTCAAACTCACCTGATTAATTGCACTTAATTAGAAATTTAGGTGTACCAAATCTCAGTGTAATATTTTTAGTAGTTTTTGAGGAATCTTAAAAAAATCTTTAAAAAGTTATTTTTTAATCAACCTCTCGGTTAGGAAGCATTTTCGGAAAAGCGTTTATGATAATTTTGTCTTATTTATATATATATATATATATATATATATATATATATATATATATATATATATATAGTGTGTGTGTGTGTGTGTGTGTGTGTGTGTGTGTGTGTGTGTGTGTGTGTGTGTCCGAACTAAAAACCGATTTGGGGTACTGAAGATACGTTGACACCTACAGCTGTAACTTTGTTTTTAGGATAATGGGAGGGCCCAAATGCCAAAAGCATTGACGAGCATTATCGCCTTCGAAAGCGGGGGTGCTGACGTTATTTTTGAAGTGATAGCGATATTAGTATGTATCGATTCGAAGGTAATGAGGTACCTTCGATATATATATATATATATATATATATATATATATATATATATATATATATTTAGCACGTATTTTTTCTTTTTAATTACGAATATAAATATTTAACAAAATCCTTACAAGCTAATGGATGTTCACTTAATGAGATTTTTAATGTTATTGCACCTGCTAGACGTAACTGTAAAGAAATGCCGTTGCTCAATGTTGTTACTGCTTTTCTTCCTTTTATAACTAATGTTACAGATAGAACTGCAACAATCGGTATTTATCATGGCATTAGGACTGTTTTGAAACCCACAAGAAAAATTAAAAAACATTTAAGGTCACCTAAAGATATTTCCAATCCGTTAACATCTTCAGGAGTGTATAAGTTATCTTGTTCACGTGGAAAGTATACCTTGGAATCTCAAAACGTAGCTTTGATACAGGACTTAAAGAACATATGACATTTTGTGGATTAGGTTAACCAGAGAAGTCTGAGATAGCTGAGCGTGCCTTAAGTAATTTAAATCATGACATTCAGTTCGCTCTAATCATTTCAATCGGCAAGAAGAAAATCTCCGTTTAAATAAGTTTTGGCATGTTATACTTTAAAAAAAGGCACAATGGTACGTCTTAATTAAAATTTAAATTTTAGCTTGTGGTATGTCTAGATTTTTTTGCTCTGTTTTTTCCTAGATCTTGAAGTAATTTTGAAAGAACTAAGGACTTTTATTATTTTTAATGGTTTTGTAATTATAAAAAATTTAAGTTTCTCATTTAGTTACCTACTTAAAAGTTAAAGTGCAGTATGCAAAATTGCACATATTTGAACTGGTTTGAAAATATTTAACTATACACATTGGTTGGTAAACTAAGAAGTCAGCTTTACATGTAAATTAAAACATTAACAAATAAAGCATTTTGTAAAAAAAAACTCAATTTTTTATTTTTTTAAATAAATTCAAATCTATTTCTTTCTCAAGCAGTGCTTGTTTTTATACATATTATTTAAATTTGTCAGTTGAGACTGGCTGTCACAAGTACTAACCCCATAAATCGAAATCCTTCTATTGCAAAATAAAAACTACCCACTCGTTTTGCACATGTATTCTAGTGTTTTTTCTTTCAATACTTAAATTTGGTGTGATATAATGTTACGTTCAGAAACAAGAAGCGGAGAGAAAAAAAATAAGGGGGAAAGAAGGGTCGCTACTCACCTGATGATGGAAAGAAATCAAAGAAATCGCCGGCATCAGACGGTTCGGGCGGGATCAAGAAAATCCCGGTAGAGATACGAGCGCCTTTACATTTATGTGAAGTTAAATAGTAGACCTTATATTCATTTATTGAATATACGAATGTATACAGTTGTTTGATCTAAAGAGTATATGATACTCAAGCACACGTTGTTTGGCTGTTTTTTCTGTATTTTAAGTATCTAAGGAAAACGAGTTGTACCCAACAAGAATAGATCTATTTTTTTTTATTTATATAGGTGCACTTCTGTTCATTGGAAAAGCATACTAGTCTTGAGAGCGATTTTTGTTTTTTTTAAGCTTTGTAAATTTGCGCTAGATCAAATGCCATGTTTGCGAGTGAAAATGTTGACGTTCAAATGAACATAAAAATATGTTGGTTGGATGACAATGGCATTAACCATAACATTAAAGAAGGAGAAGGAGAAGTGTACATAATAAGATTCCCTCGAATGGGATTGGAACCCTCGACCTCATGTCATCTAGATATGAACTCTAACCAACTGAGCTACCAAGTGATTAGAATTGCATTCAAATTAAAATTCATGTGTTTATCTGCTTGTCAGATTGAAACGTTAACAACATGTGGGCTCGCTTTCGAATTGCACAAATAGTAACTCAACAACCAGTTAACGGATAAATACATACAAAGTTTAATTTGAATGGAATTTTAATCTCTCGGTAACTCGGTTGGTCAGAGTTGATATGTAGATAAAATGCGGTTCGTGTGTTCGAATTCTATTCCTCCCAAATATGTATTTATATAAATAAAAAAAGTATTGTCTCTACCACGAATACAAAATTCGCAATTAAGAGAGTAGATCTAGATTATAGCTGTGGATCTGACTGATGATCCTTACAGCCTGTTCGTAAAAGAAAAGAATTACTGTAAGTATTCTAATTTAGGTCTACGGTGAACAAGCAGTGGTGTAAACTTACCTTTTACATATGTTGTTTATCCTACTATACCGTAAGAATATTTTATCTTGTTTAGATCTGACGAATATTAAGTGACAATCGACTTATTGTTTGTTATATTAGTAAACACTCTGCACATTATTTGTAAACTGTAGTACTCCAAAATAATCGCGGATGTGCATAAATATATGTTAGACGTTAAGGGATCACACATTTGACAAAAATTTTGAAAATCTGGAACACTGATTATTAAAATCAGCGTTAGCACACTGTTTTAATTCCAAGGGAATAGTTTCAATTACTCAAAAAGTTACAAAAATGAAATAACAAAAGACAGCTGACAATGCCAGGTCAGGTTTTAAATCATAAAAAAGGTTACTGGTGAGGAGATATTGTTGCGTGCATAATAAATACGCATTCTATAATGAAGATGTACTGGTACAAGGTATAAAAAGTGTTTTAATAATATAATAAATAAATAAGTGTAAAAATGTTCTCATAACAAATCGTTAAACTAACTGGAGATACAAACCATTCACCAAAAATAATGCCTTAGACTCAATCAGTAAATTAAAGTAGAGTGGTTCAATCCTTTGATTTGCTTAATTACCATAATTTCTGCTCGATTACTTCCACTGAACATCAATAGAAAAAAAATGCAATGTAACACTAATAAAAATGATCTCGGACGCCAAGTTATTTTTTAATTATACTCGGAATAACTAAACCGAGGTTGTTTACAATAAAAATTTTATCAAAATGTAAAAAATAAAATATATACAAATTATGTTTATTAACAGTTAAATTGCGGTTATATAAAATATATCTTAAAAATAGCCTTAAATTACTAGAAAATCATTAAACCTAAATACCTGTTCGTAAAACTTTGTACACAAACTTTTTAATAACCTCTGGTATCTAAACGATTACGGAAATGTCAACCAAGGTGATGTCGTCTTTGCACCAGTATTGCGCAATATATTGCAATAACAATGCTTTACGTAGTAAACCACACCCAAAATGGAATTTTATTTCTTATAAATTTGTCTTCTTGAAATTGAATAAACCAATATTTATTGCATTCTTTTGAAGGTTCAAAATAGATAATGGAATCCACATTCAGATCTGCATTAAAAGCAAAACGCCATCATAAAATGAAAGCGTACGTAACAATAGAATTAATTGTGCAATCAAAAGCGGTAAAATTAAAAGTGTAAAAGTAAAAAAAAGAAAGTGCCTGAAAAGAGCAAATGTTTTAATTTTTAGTATTACGAGTTAAATTATCTTACCATCAAATCAACGGCACTTTTCACAAAATTTAGGGGGAAACCCAAAAAAAAGCTTCCTACATCTAACGGCGTACCACAAGAAGTAAGAAAAGAAATGGATGCTTTAGGATGTCAGATGATGATGACGCGTTGCGCGAAAATATTTGCGCAAAGAATTAAGTCAACGATATGAGCAGAAAAAAATAATTTAAAGAAACCTTTAAGAAGATATGCACTTAAGTTACACCAAAATGCAAATTAAGTTGTCTACCTCATACTTACAAATCATTAATAAATAAAATTTGTCTTATATTTACAACTAAATGAATGAAGAACCTAAATTACGGTATATTTTAATACGACTCAAAACGGGTTGTTACCCCCTCCTAAAATTTGGACTTGGAGATCACCAAAGCGGAGATTCCAAACACTAAGCTAATAAACAAATTTATTAAAATCTAAGAAAATAAAAAATGTTAACCTAATTAAACTTCAAGCAAAATGTAAACATTAATACCTAAAATCTAAATAAAATGTAAATAAAAATAAAAAGGGAAAAATAAAAGATTAAATAGCACAAAATCCTATACTAAGTGTACGAAGAAGTTCGGAAAATGCGGTAATGTTGGTAAGGAAAGACCCCTCGCAACACCATAAAAACTAATGACGCGCTACCACCCGCACACTCCACTAGTCGAGAATAAAGGACCCGAAGCCTTAAATAAAGCAAAAACTTTAGCTGGTGGGGTTTGTGAAGCAAACCACCATCAGAGGAGCAAAATGAAAAACCGGTAACAAAAATGAAAGCTAAGGTGAAAAGAGAACAGAAACCAACCATGACCTGAAGAGTCAGCGGACGGGGAACCCGGGAACAGTTTTCAGGTGCAACGATAAAAAAATTACGGCAAAATGCCACTCCACTCGAAAGTCAAACTCCTTCCGGACAAACCATAAGAATCGCGAGACTTGAGGCCGAGAGAGAGCTGTTCCATTACCCTACTCCGGTGGTCTCAAACCAAGCCTGCCAGGTACATCACTACACAACCACCACAGTCACGTTCGGTGAGTCAAAATCGGAAAATCCAAGATACGACTATTTCCATAGCCAATTAGCTCAGGATGTTCCGTCGTGGAGAACAAGAGAGGCCACTCTACTCTTCACGAGATTCAGGTTTCATGTTGTTCCACAGTCGTCGTCCAAGACTAAACATACCCCTAACTAACACGCACGTTTTGTAAATAGGTCGAAATCTAGATGAAGTAGCAAAGAGAAGGATGATGCACTATTACGAACACAACCCCTCCCCCCCTAAAACTACCAAAACGTCATAATCAGGAAGTCACAATCGGGAAATGAACTAATCGAGGTTGACACGAGGCGAACCGAAGTCCTCAAGCACCGTCCAAGAATAGTACACTAGACACATCAGGAATCGTCAAAAGCTAGAATTTCGAAACAATTTCAGAGAAAATCAAATAAAAATAAAAATGTATACAAGCATTACTAGTTTTCTTATCAACGGTTAAGAGTTTGAAAATTTCACGTTAAATAACGACCAGAGGTAAACTCAAAATTTTACTATTGTAACAATAGCAAATTGTAAATCCAATAAAAGAAGATAATCTACCCGAGAAATAATGTCCCAAAAATCGGCAAAACAATCGCACAATGTGATCTAAATATCAACAATCGTGCTAAACAAAAGTAGCAAAAATAAAATAAGTGGTTTGCAAAGCCACAAAAATATAAAATAAAATAATGTGCGAAATAAGCACAAAAATAAAATTACATTGTAAAATCATCAAAATAATTAAAATGTAAATAAGAAAACCAGATTGTAAGAGTCTCAAAATACTAGGAATAGAAAAATAATTAAGAACTAATGGGGTTTTAAATCTTTAATATGAAAAACACCTAATGGTTTATTATCAATAGGGGTGGCCAATCGGTACGTAGTTGGACCTAACACCTCAATAACTTTTGCTTCAATAAATTTTAGAGCTAACCTTTTCCAAACTAAATCTCCGACGTTTAATATCAATGGACGACGTCGCAAATTGTAAGATTTTGAATTTCTTTCGTAAGCTGCATGTAAATTTTGTTTAACATGTTTAAAAACGGGTGAAAGTTCATTTAAATCTTGAACTAATTGTTCACGGTTAGTAATAAATAAATCATCCTCTTTAAAATCCTTTAGTCGACCATAAAAATCTCCAGAAATTGGAACTGTCCGACAAAACGCCAAAAAGAAAGGTGAAAATTTCGTAGACTCATGTACAGCGTTACGAATAGCATGGGCAATTTTGTGAATTTCAACATCCCATTCCTTGTGATCATCTTTAATATAAGACCTAATTGCAGTACCTACCACTCTATTAACTCTCTCAACAAAATTTACTTGGGGATGATAACTAGCATTAAACCAAGTGGATTGAACTTTGTGAGAACTCATTAAATTTTTAAATTGTGCACTTTTAAATTGAGGGCCGTTGTCCACCATACAAATTTGAGAACACCGTAAACTAGAAATACATAACCTTCAGTATAATGACAAATACATTTAGCAGTAGCACTACGCATTGGCTGAATCAAAGTAAATTTAGTAAACCAATCACAAATAACTAATAAAACTGTATTACCATTCTTCGATCTTGGAAAAGGACCCACTAAATCAATAGAAATGCATTGAAAAGGATAAGAAACATTTTTCTCTTTACCCATAAGATCATAATGATTAAATTGCGAAGACTTGCTTTGGTTACAAACATTGCAATTTCTAATGTATTGTAACAACAATTATTAAATGGCGTCAAATTGTAACATTAAAAGCGGCTGCTAAAGTATAAACACTAAAACTGGGCCAACTTATAACATTAAAACAAAAGCGATGATGTAATGTAATAAACAATTTGTAATTGTTCGAATGATCTTAATTAATATAACAAATTAGCAAATAATAATCGCTACTGCCGTCGGCTCAATCGGAAGATGAAATAGGGAGAGTTCTAATTTAGAGTTTAATTAACATACCTGAAATACTGCGTGCTTCCCATCTGCTTAATTATTTTCACTTATACTTAATTAATAAGAAAAATATGTAATGTAAATAAAAACAATAAAATGATACCTCGGGCGCCAAGCTATTTTTAAAAATTCGTTACGTTATTGGAACAGCTAAACCAAGTTTCTTAATAATAATACAACAATAATCAAAATGAAAATAAAATTACAAGACACACTAAAGTTTATTTTATATCCAATTGTAATGGAAAAGTCTTAAATCTATTCGTTAATTACTAAAAAATCATACCTTTAAACAGTTCTGTATATGTATTAATTACCACTGGTGACACATGTACGGAACGGTCAACTAGATGAAATAATTATAGCATCATTGAAGTGCAATCTCCAGATCTAAGGTTACCAGCCACACCCCAATGGAATTATCTTGATAATTTATTCTTAATAATTTGAATCCATAATAACCAATGCATTACTTTGAAGTTTTTAGTATGTAAAAAATTGCGATTTATGATGTAAACCAAATAAAATAAGGTAGTTAAAAAATGGTACTTTAAAAGTAAAAATTAAAAATTAATTCCATTACAATTAAAAAATATATACATCATTAAAGTATGCAAAAGGTGTAAACGTATAATATATAAAAGTGTTACAAAGTAAGTAAAGGTGAATAATTAAAAGTGAGTAATTAAAAGTGCCTAAAAAAAAAGCAAAGGCTTTAGTTTTAACTATAATGAGAAAAAAATAACTTACCATCTACCGATGGCACTTTACACAAATATTTAGGGAAAATTCCCCACAACTACATGCTGCATGCTATTAGATTTAGCAACAAGTGAGTTGAAAGAAAACTTTCAGAATAACTCAAATGAGTATTTCCCCCTAAAAGTTTTCATGCGTTGCGCGGATACAATAATATGAATCCAATTTTTTTAAGAAAGGGAACTATAACTCTTTATGAAATATTACACCCAAAAGATATGTTCTAGGAAATGCCAATTAAATTGCCATTCTCAATTCTACATTTTAATAATTAAAAACTTTTCTAATATCACGCCAAATAAATGAACGATTCTTAAATTAATGTACTTTTTAATACTACCACAAAAAAAGGTTGTTACAGTATTTGGAAATGTCTGACTTCATTTTTGGCCAATAATAAAATTCTTTAATTTTTGAAAAAGTTTTAAAAACACCAAAATGTGATGATGTAGGTTCATCATAAAATTTCTGTAAAATATCTTTCCTTAAAGATTTAGCAACAACTAATTTCTATTCCACTAAATTCGATTCGATGTTTAAATCATTTACATTTTCTTATACCAATCGTCTAAATCTACCGCAGAAAATTCTAAAGAACTAACTTCCAAAGGGGGTCTAGAAAGTGCATCAGGAACAACATTTAATTTACCTTTTCTGTGAATAACTTCAAAATCAAATTGTTGAAGTTTAACACTCCATCTGGCTAATCGACCTGAAGGATCTTTTAAATTATTGAGCCAAATAAGTGAATGGTGATCAGTAATAACTTTAGAATGGGTACCTTTAATATAAGGTCTAAACTTTTGAATTCCAAAAATAACGGCAGAAACTCACGCTCTGTAATTGAATAATTTTGCTCGGCTTTATTTAAAATACGAGAACCATAAGCAATGACAATCTCATTCTCTCCTTCACCTTGAGTTAAAACACATCCAACACCACAATTGGAAGCATCACATTGTAAATAAAATGCTTTAGAAAAATCAGGACTCGCTAAGATAGGAGCATCAATTAATAGAGATTTAATTTTCAAAAATGAATCGTTCGCTTCGGTATTCTATAAATCTTCCTGAGATTTCTTTTTACCTTTCAATAAATTATTAATCGAAGCTAAAATCGTGGAAAAATCATGAATGAAACGTCTATACCAGGAGCACATTCCAATAAAACGTTTAACTTCTGTAAAAGTATGTGGTTGAGGAAATTTAGTAGGTAATAGCTTCCACCTTTGAAGGATCAGTGTGAAGACCATACTTGTCGATAACAAAACCTTAATATGATAATTGGGGTTTACAAAAATTCACATTTATCTAAATTAATATTTAATTTGGCATCATTAAGCCTTTTAAAAACTTCTCTTAAAATAGCAATATGTTCCTTAAATGCACTTGAAAATATAATAATATCGTCCAAATAAACAAAAACCGATTGGAATAAATCATGACCTGAAATTGAATCCATAAATCGTTCTAAAGTGCTGGGTGCGTTGTTAAGTCCCGTGGGCATAAAAATGTATTCAAATAATCCCTTACGTGGAACAGTAAAAGCAGTTTTTTCACAAATTTCAGGGTCTAAAGGAATTTGCCAAAAAGCTTTAGTAGTATAGTATAGCTATTCTGGGCCACTTTTGTCACTAGATTTGTCACCATATTTGGAAAAAGTCACCAGAAAAGTTACTAGATTTCTAGGTTGGTAACATTGCCTATTTCAAGGGGTAGCTGCTAAGTCAAGGCCACGTGGTAGGTGTGTAACTCTCTTCAAGGTTATGTTGTAGGTTGGTAACCCTGCCTCTTCGAGGTCCCCTTCAAGGTCAGTAACTAGAAAAGTCACCAGATTTTTGGTTATCTTTAAAGCCATTGCCCTCAGTCTCAAGCAAGTCTATACATGTTTCAAGGCAAGCAACGCCCCCCTCAAGTGCCCTATTCTGAGAAATCAAGAACAAAGGGGCCCATTGTTCAAAGTCTATGCTTACAATTTTCAAGGCCACATGAGAGAACAAAGACGATCTATTGTTTTGGCTGAGTCATAGCTTCTGAAATTCTAGGAAATCAAGAACAAAGACGATGCATTGTTCAAGCCGACGGTTCAAAGTCTATGCTTACAATTTTCAAAGCCACATGAAAGAACAAAGACTATCTATTGTTCCGTTATTCTAAAAATAGATTGTTATCTCAATTCTAGGAAATCAATAACAAAGGCGATGCATTGTTCAAGCCGACGCGACGGTTCAAAGTCTATTCTTACAAGGTGACACCTCTGAGAAATGAACAAAGACGATCCATTGTTCTGGTTGATTTATAAAAATAGATTGTTATCTAAATACATCTCTTTCAAGAACAAAGGCGATCCATTGTCAACGATTTAAAGTTTATGCTTATAAGGTCGCACCTCTGAGAAATGAACAAAGACGATCCATTGTTCAGTTATTCTAGAAATAGATCGTTATCTCAATTCTAGGAAAGCAAGAACAAAGACGATGCATTGTCAACGCTTCAAAGTCTATGTTTACAAGGCCACATGAGAGAACAAAGACGATTCATTGTTTTGGCTGAGTCATAGCTTCTGAAATTCTAGGAAATCAAGGATAAAGGGGGCCCATTGTTCAAAGTCTATGCTTACAATTTGCAAGGTAAAAGAACAAAGACGATTCATTGTTTTGGCTCTGTCGTAGCTTCTAAAATTCCGAGAACAAAGACGATGCATTGTTCAGACTGATTAGGTCATCTAATAAGTAAAACGTTTTTTATAAGACTTTATTAACCACAATATACAGATAAAAAGTCGATTTAAGTATTATGGGATATAATCACTTTTGTAATACCTTTGCTGGATCATATCTATTTATTATTTGTTTTTGACATTCAATTTCCTTCAACTGATTTTCGTTTAATGTGGACCACAACACATCATCTTTCCTAATAGGTCATCGCTTCATTATATTGTATACTAGCCATACATTCAGCTTCCCTTAAAAGTCTTCATATCAGGATCCTTTTACTTTGAGACATTGTTCGAGACTTATTACAAACCTACGCAAACCCTGAGGTGTTGTCTATGCATGCTTCAAGGTGATGTTTACTATGATAACGCCCCCCCCCCCGTGCCCTCAAGTGCTCTAAACAGGTGGCCGTTCGCCTAAACAGGTAGCCGTTTCCTAAAACAGGGGGTCCGTTTCCCAAAACAGGGGGTCCGTTTTCCAAAACAGTTGGCTGTTTCTCAACACAGGTATCCGTTTCCCACCCATTGCAAGGTCATATCTCTTATAAAAGAACAAAAGCGATTCATTGTTCTGTCATGATTCTTAAAAATAGATTGTTATCCAGCTACCACCCCCACGTCAATTCTAGGAAATCAAGAACAAAGGGGGTCCATTGTTCAAGTCGACGCTTCAAAGTCTATGCTTACAATTTTCAAGGTCACATGAGAGAACAAAAGCGATTCATTGTTCTGGTCGAGTTATAAAAATAGATTGTTATCTAAATACCCTTCAATTCTAAGAAATCAACTTTCAATAACAAAGGCGATCCATTATTTTAGCCAACGCTTCAAAGTCTATGCGTATAAGGTCACACGAGAGAACAAAGGCGATTCATTATTCTGCTCGAGTCATAAAAATAGATTGTTATCTCAATACACTTCGATTCTGAGAAATCAAGAACAGAGACGATGCATTGTTCAAGCCGACGGTTCAAAGTCTATGCTTATAAGTTTCAAGGTCAGACCTCTGATAACAAAGGCGATTCATTGTTTTGTCTGAGTCATTGCTTCTGAAATTATGAGAAATCAAGAACAAAGACGATCCATTGTTCAGACTGATTAGGTCGTCTAACAAGTAAAATATTTTTTTATAAAAATTTGTAATTTATTAACCACAACATTCATCTATATATACAGATAAAAGATCGATTTAAGTAAATATACATATTATGGCAAATTTGATGTACTTAACATTTTGTAATACCTTTGCTGGATCATATCTATTTTATTTATTATTTGTTTTTCACATTCAATTTCCTTCAACTGATTCTCGTTTAATGTGGTCCACAAGACATCATCATCTTTCCTAATAGGTATTTTCATCGCTTCATTATAATGTTTACTAGCCATACATTCAGCTTTCCTTAATGCCTTCACATCAGGATCTGTGATCCTTTTACTTTGAGACATTGTCCGTGACTCATTACAAACCTACATCTCTTAAACTTATATGCAAAAAACACAAATTAAAATCTTTTAATTATACAGTTACGTAAATCTAAAAGTTAATTCCGAGAAATCTATTTTCAAGGTGATCCGAATTTATCCAACCCTACCCAACTATCAAATAGATTGTCAATGGTTAAAATGTATTTCCATCAATATTCCAGGTCCTATAAATCAACCTACAGGGGTATCCCGATATATCACCGGTAAATGTATATAGGAGGATGCTCTTCAAAGTCACGTATACTATAGGATCCACCTTCTCGTTTTCAAGACCATTGCGTACACACATTGCATACGTATAGTGATCCACTTAGTAATTTATTAAGAAAAAGTGCATTAGGTCACGTACACTTTCCATGCATCAAGCAATTCTGGTTGAATCAGAATCTGCATGGGGTATTCGAATAGACTTTTCAAGGTGTGAGGGATTCTATTTTTCAGGGCCTGGTCACCAAACTGGTTGAGACCATGTGTAGAGAAATGTTCAAGGTTAGATTTAGTAACATTCCTAATCAAGGTCGTGTATGGAAATCAATTCCCAAGTTGGGTAAAGTTCTTTGAAATTTTGCAAGGTCACCAAACAATTCTTAGAATTTAGTCGAGCCATCTGCCAATTCCTAGAAATCAGGGGTATCATATTACAATTCAAATAGATTGTAAAGTAGGTTCATGGCTAAATGGAGTCAAGGTCAAAATTTACTGGTATCAATTTTCAAGCAGGGTATTCATAGAAATCAATGACTTTTGTATAGGTCGTAGAAGTTATTACAATTCCTGCAGTGTGCTAAAAAATAGGTCAAGGTTAAATTGGTCTTATATTAGCTAAATGCTCTTCAAGTCAAATATAAAAATTGAAATAGGAATAGAAATGTGTGGATGTGCTACGCTGCTGAATCATGGACCAAAGCGGTAGATGCACACACAGCCGTGGAACGTGTACTCCAACAATTGACGACATTGGCATTTGATGCTAATCATGAGGCAGTATATGGTTTAGGACGCTTTTATACGGAAGAGGACTGTCATGCACTTGCAAAGAAATATGAAAATGGTGTAAAAATATGTGAAACGTTTTTAAAGGGTCGATACTGTTTGACTTGTTTAATACAAAAGTTAAGTGCGACACAACTAGAAGAGTTCACTCTAGATTTGAAGAAGTGGGAAGATGGGGATACCAGTGAAAAGGGGGAAGAAGGGGAATATGAAGGACAGTAGTCAGTTACTAATTATATTTTCTCGATTAGAAAAAGATGTATAACTAAAAAATAAAACCTTAATTATTGTTGTTGTGTTCTTTTGCATATGAGAAGGATGTATTCACGACTAGTCTGGATGCAGTCGGAAAAAACAACAAATAGCGGTCCCCAGCCATATGTAAACATAATTTAACTAGAATCCTCGGAATAGGAAAAAATGAGTGTGGTCTCCAAGAAATTTTCAAGACCATATGTCCTACAAGCCGATCTTACCCGACATCATCCGATCGAAAATGTAGTCGAAACCTGCAGGACCAATTCTAAACGAGTCATGGAAACAAGAAGAATGATGGGATCTATGCTAATATCATTGTTATTGACTAAATTGTAATGAAAAAGCGTGGGCTCATATTATGGTCCACCAGGATGTTCCCCCAAATACAGATAACCGTTTCCCAAAATAGGAGAGCCGTCACTCAACACAGGTTTCCCCTCCAGAGCCAAATAGCTCATTAATCATAGCTGAGGCTAAATTGAACTAGGTCAGATCCATTTATCTTAGAAATCTAAACATGGAATATGGTCGTGAGGGGTTAAAGTTTTAGAAATCCCAATTTGAGGAAATAGGAAGGAAAAGACGCTGCTGTGTATTGTTATAAGTATCTCACAATTGTATTAGGTTTAAGTAACTGTATAATTAAAAAATAAAGACTTTCAGCGTTGTGAATATGTTGTTCTTTTAAGTAGACGTAGACAGAACTTTTATAGCACTAGTTTTCGGTATTCCCTTCTATAACCCGTAATGGTTCCTTATTGGCTATGCATATCTGGGCGTGATTCGATAAACGTAAATTTTATCTGATATCCACCTTTACCGAAATCTCCCATAAGGAAATGGAACCCCTGCCGTACGTTGGGCTTTAAAGAGGTAAAATTGGCCTATATACAACGTATAAAAGAAGATTTATTGGAAAAGATCAATGACAGTAAAATGATCCCTAAATAAAAAGCAATTTACTGGTTTTAATGCAGATCGTTATTGTTTTTAATCATTAAATGGCGTTTATGCGTATGTGAACTAAAATTTATTAGTAAAGCGTTATAATGAAAAATTCAATGACTTTCCTTTGTATAAGGGAGATTTAAATTGATTTTTTTTTGCAAGAACCTAAAAAATTAAATGTCAGCCCTATTCCTAAATTGACTACCATTGGACTTAAAAGAGTAAACAGTGACAGCTTGCAGTATAGAAATGGAGTTAATTTAATGTAATTTTTATATAAAAGGTTAAGAAAATCGATTTATAGTTTTAATGTTGCAGGACAAGGAGACCTGATTGTTTTTATATGAATAGTTTTTATTGTGTGTTAGGCGTTAGAATGGGTTTTCATCGTTTTAAAGGGGATACAATAGGCTTGCATTCATACAGGTGATGTACTTGATAGTAATTTTCTGTTAACGTTATCAGAATTATGTGTATATAATGTTATGTTTAATGCGAATGCTCATCCAATACGTGTTGCTCATAATGGCGCCACCTAAGAAACAATTCCGTTTAGCAATGACGAAGAAGGAGAAGAAAGTAACAATATTGCAAAATATCTTGCTGCAACCCCCCAGAACAGCACCATCCACACTATATCCTATGATAGCTATCAGAGATAGTGATCAGGAATATTGTGAGGTTGACTTTGAGAAGTGAGTATTTATTGCTTTTGTGCCCCACATTATTAATGTATTTTCTTAATATATTCTAGTATTACACCAGTTGCCACCACATTGGAACCTCAACCACCTCTGATAGTAAGCGCTGGAGGTAGTGGGTCCGACTATGCTCGATATTTTGAGAAGTGAGTATTTACTGCTTTTGTGCCCCACATTATTAATGTATTTTCTTAATATATTCTAGTATTACACCAGTTGCCACCACATTGGAAGCTCAACCACCTCTGCTAGTAAGCGCTGGAGGTAGTGGGTCCGACTATGCTCGATATTTTGAGAAGTGAGTATTTACTGATTTCTTACCTCACACATTATTAATGTATTTTATTACTCTTTTCTAGTATTACACCTCTCGCACAACCACAACATGTGGGAGGGAGTACACAGGGCCCTACCTCACTAAGCGCTTTTAAAGCTACAAGTATAGAGTGGCTAAAAACTATGCTTTAGCTGAAGCTAAGCAGCATTTAGACAACATTAGACTGAGCAAACAAACAAGTCAGCAACTGCTAATTACACTAGAACACTTAGAAGTATAACATATATCTATATACCTATAAATTGCTCTGTATGTATTTTTATCTCCAAGCTTATTACAAAACATAATTAACCTCTACATATATAAATATATTTTATTTAAAATTAAGTTTAGAAATTTCTACTTATAAATGTATTTTGTTTCTGATCTAACTACGTTCACTACTTTTAACTAAAAGATATTTTCAAAGTGATTAGAATTATTACATCTTATTTAATTTCCATTTTATAAGTAAAAAGGTTGTGAAATTTTATTGATGGTGTAGAGATATGTATTTAGGATAAATAATCTAGAATAAACATATATTGTTCTACACATTCCTTTACTAAAGTACAGTTCTTTATCCACCTTACGTTTCTTTGACCTTACATTTAGCGTGATCTTGCTTAGGTGGAACCTAAGGACTGGTAAATTAAGTAAATTAATCTTACTCTTAATTTTATGATCCTACCTAGTATATCTACTTTTTACAAATTCATGTAGCAGATAAATAAAAGTTTTCAGGATATTTTTATTTCAATAACAAGTAAAATTCTAAGCATACCAGGACAGTAACTAAATTGTCCTACCTGTATGATTAGGTTAGATGAATGACATATATTAGTAATAGGGTAGTTGAAAAGAATGAAAATATTCTTAAGCTTGAAAGCAACTAAAATGTTATACGATTTTTAAAATAGGCAGAGGGTAATCTATAAAAGTTAATATGGCCACCGGTTAGGTGAAGAGGAATTATATTATCCATTTATTATTGTTATTAATTATATGAATTCGGAATGATACAACTGAATTTTAGTAGTCTTAAGAGGATGCTTTCCTACTGCAATTATAGCAAAAGGGGACTATAATTATTATTTTTTTATTATTTAATTTTTGTGTGATGTGTTTAAAGAAAATATGTTATGTTCAGCAACATTTGAGAAACACCCTCCCCATTGATTTCGGGCAAAAGTACCATTTGTAAACCATATATGAAAATTGCACTTAACATAAAATCGAAAGTAAGATTTTGAAAACTGAATTTACTAGTTTTAGTTGTTTACAGTGAAGGGGTATTTAATTAAACCTATACTATTGACTACAACATCACTTTGGACACATGCTATCCTGCTCCCGCAAAACACTAGATACACTTTTTAGCACATGTATTTATTTTGACGCACCCTATCCAAAAGCACTGTTTTTACCACACATAAAACGTATACCGCCGCTAACTTCATTTTGATACACTACACCTGCCACGTTGGGTCGTTCAACCAAATTTGGGGGTGGTAATGCTAAGAAACAAAAATCAAATTGAGAAAATTATTTAAACCTGCCACCATTTTCCACCGCATTAAATTCGTTTCTATCGGATCATCACGCACAACTTGCACTGAATTGAAAAAGAAGACATCGCTTTGTTTATGAGGAAATGTACAATGCTAGCCACAACAAAAAACGTTGATTAAATGAATGCATAGTAAAAGGTTACTCTTTTAATGTATATAAAACCTTTCTGTAAGCTTTAAATTATCTAATTCAATGAAGTATACTAAAGTAGATTTTTACATATAATTGAAAGCGTGTTTACAAATGTTATTTAAGCAACATCTTAAATCTGTACATTGCATACATTATCAAAATACGAATGGGGGCTGTCAATTTAAAAAGCTTAATTGTTAAGATACATTTTGTAAAAATTACATATGAATGCAAGCCTATTGTATCCCCTTTAAAACAATGAAAACCCATTCTAACGCCTAACACACAATAAAAACTATTCATATAAAAACAATCAGGTCTCCTTGTCCTGCAACATTAAAACTATAAATCGATTTTCTTAACCTTTTATATAAAAATTACATTAAATTAACTCCATTTCTATACTGCAAGCTGTCACTGTTTACTCTTTTAAGTCCAATGGTAGTCAATTTAGGAATAAGGCTGACATTTAATTTTTTAGGTTCTTGCAAAAAAAAATCAATTTAAATCTCCCTTATGCAAAGGAAAGTCATTGAATTTTTCATTATAACGCTTTACTAATAAATTTTAGTTCACATATGCATAAACGCCATTTAATGATTAAAAACAATAACGATCTGCATTAAAACCAGTAAATTGCTTTTTATTTAGGGATCATTTTACTGTCATTGATCTTTTCCAATAAATCTTCTTTTATACGTTGTATATAGGCCAATTTTACCTCTTTAAAGCCCAACGTACGGCAGGGGTTCCATTTCCTTATGGGAGATTTCGGTAAAGGTGGATATCAGATAAAATTTACGTTTATCGAACCACGCCCAGATATGCATAGCCAATAAGGAACCATTACGGGTTATAGAAGAGAATACCGAAAACTAGTGCTACAAAAGTTCTGTCTACGTCTACTTAAAAGAACAACATATTCACAACGCTGAAAGTCTTTATTTTTTAATTATACAGTTACTTAAACCTAATACAATTGTGAGATACTTATAATAATACACAGCAGCGTCTTTTCTTCTTACTTGTAAAAGCGCTGAGGTAATATGCATTTAAACTCATCCTTCCCAAAATTTCATGTTTTACTACACTATTTTACATAATGCTAATACGCAGCTTCATCATTTTTGTTTTCACTATATAACACTCCAAATCGAGTTTTACTTCTTTTACTTGTTTTATTAACGTCTCCAACCTCTTCCTTCGCTCCTCCACACTTACTGCTTTTTCTGTACTTTCCACCTTACGTACTACTACTTTCGTCATTGCTGCTAATCAAGAGTATACTGTGCACACACACACACAATGATGACTTTTAAACCCTACTTTAAACACTACTTTCTATTCTAGCTTTTTCAAACATAGTCATTCTTCTTTTTTTTCTCAAAAGCGACGCAGAATTCATCAAACCATCATTTTTCTCGGGGGTCAAAATTTTATCTAAAGCATCCCTAGACGATAAGCCTCGTTGACACAGTACCTGTAACTATTGGAAAAGCTACTCTTTACCCCTAAAAGTAGGTGATTTAAGGGGATTTATAGTAACTACCCCCTATCAGTACCTTGGCCCATAAAAAATACTCCCAAGGCAGGTGATTTGAGCAGCTTTTTCTATGATATAAAACTAGTTCTACTTTCAGATTTCTAAGAATTGTACTTGGATGCAACCTTCCTATTTCCACGAATTGGAATTTCTAAAACTTTAACCCCTCACGACCATATTCCATGTTTAGATTTCTAAGATAAATGGATCTGACCTAGTTCAATTTAGCCTCAGCTATGATTAATGAGCTATTTGGCTCTGGAGGGGAAACCTGTGTTGAGTGACGGCTCTCCTATTTTAGGAAACGGTTATCTGTATTTGGGGGAACATCCTGGAGGACCATAATATGAGCCCACGCTTTTTTATTACAATTTAGTCAATAACCATGATATTAGCATAGACCCCATCATTCTTCTTGTTTCCATGACTCGTTTAGAATTGGTCCTGCAGGTTTTGACTACATTTTCGATCGGATGATGTCGGGCAAGATCGGCCTGTAGGACATATGGTCTTGAAAATTTCTTGGAGATCACACTCATTTATTCCTATTCCGAGGATTCTAGTTAAATTATGTTTACATATGGCTAATATAAGACCAATTTAACCTTGACCTATTTTTTAGCACACTGCAGGAATTGTAATAACTTCTACGACCTATACAAAAGTCATTGATTTCTATGAAAACCCTGCTTGAAAATTGATACCAGTAAATTTTGACCTTGACTTCATTTAGCCATGAACCTACTTTACAATCTGTTTGAATTGTAATATGATACCCCTGATTTCTAAGAATTGACAGATGGCTCGACTAAATTCTAAGAATTGTTTGGTGATCTTGCAAAATTTCAAAGAACTTTACCCAACTTGGGAATTGATTTCCATACACGACCTTGATTAGGAATGTTACTAAATCGAACCTTGAACATTTCTCTACACATGGTCTCAACCAGTTTGGTGACGTGGCCCTGAAAAATAGAATCCCTCACACCTTTAAAAGTCTATTTGAATTCCCCATGCAGATCTGATCCAACCAGAATTGCTTGATGCATGGAAAGTGTACGTGACCTAATGCACTTTTTCTTAATAAATTACTAAGTGGATCACTATACGCATGCAATGTGTGTACGCAATGGTCTTGAAAACGAGAAGGTGGATCCTATAGTATACGTGACTTTGAAGAGCATCCTCCTATATACATTTACCGGTGATATATCGGGATACCCCTGTAGGTTGATTTATAGGACCTGGAATATTGATGGAAATACATTTTAACCATTGACAATCTATTTGATAGTTGGGTAGGGTTGGATAAATTCGGATCACCTTGAAAATAGATTTCTCGGAATTAACTTTTAGATTTACGTAACTGTATAATTAAAAGATTTTAATTTGTGTTTTTGCATATAAGTTTAAGAGATGTAGGTTTGTAATGAGTCACGGACAATGTCTCAAAGTAAAAGGATCACAGATCCTGATGTGAAGGCATTAAGGAAAGCTGAATGTATGGCTAGTAAACATTATAATGAAGCGATGAAAATACCTATTAGGAAAGATGATGATGTCTTGTGGACCACATTAAACGAGAATCAGTTGAAGGAAATTGAATGTGAAAAACAAATAATAAATAAAATAGATATGATCCAGCAAAGGTATTACAAAATGTTAAGTACATCAAATTTGCCATAATATGTATATTTACTTAAATCGATCTTTTATCTGTATATATAGATGAATGTTGTGGTTAATAAATTACAAATTTTTATAAAAAAATATTTTACTTGTTAGATGACCTAATCAGTCTGAACAATGGATCGTCTTTGTTCTTGATTTCTCATAATTTCAGAAGCAATGACTCAGACAAAACAATGAATCGCCTTTGTTATCAGAGGTCTGACCTTGAAACTTATAAGCATAGACTTTGAAGCGTCGACTTGAACAATGGACCCCCCTTTGTTCTTGATTTCCTAGAATTGAGGTGGGGGTGGTAGCTGAATAACAATCTATTTTTCGGAATCATGACAGAACAATGAATCGCTTTTGTTCTTTTATAAGAGATATGACCTTGCAATGGGTGGGAAACGGATACCTGTGTTGAGAAACAGCCAACTGTTTTGGAAAACGGACCCCCTGTTTTGGGAAACGGACCCCCTGTTTTAGGAAACGGCTACCTGTTTAGGCGAACGGCCACCTGTTTAGAGCACTTGAGGGCACGGGGGTTATCATAGTAAACATCACCTTGAATGCATAGACAACACCTCAGGGTTTGCGTAGGTTTGTAATAAGTCTCGAACAATGTCTCAAAGTAAAAGGATCCTGATATGAAGACTTTTAAGGGAAGCTGAATGTATGGCTAGTATACAATATAATGAGGCGATGACCTATTAGGAAAGATGATGTGTTGTGGTCCACATTAAACGAAAATCAGTTGAAGGAAATTGAATGTCAAAAACAAATAATAAATAGATATGATCCAGCAAAGGTATTACAAAAGTGATTATATCCCATAATACTTAAATCGACTTTTTATCTGTATATTGTGGTTAATAAAGTCTTATAAAAAACGTTTTACTTATTAGATGACCTAATCAGTCTGAACAATGCATCGTCTTTGTTCTCGGAATTTTAGAAGCTACGACAGAGCCAAAACAATGAATCGTCTTTGTTCTTTTACCTTGCAAATTGTAAGCATAGACTTTGAACAATGGGCCCCCTTTATCCTTGATTTCCTAGAATTTCAGAAGCTATGACTCAGCCAAAACAATGAATCGTCTTTGTTCTCTCATGTGGCCTTGTAAACATAGACTTTGAAGCGTTGACAATGCATCGTCTTTGTTCTTGCTTTCCTAGAATTGAGATAACGATCTATTTCTAGAATAACTGAACAATGGATCGTCTTTGTTCATTTCTCAGAGGTGCGACCTTATAAGCATAAACTTTAAATCGTTGACAATGGATCGCCTTTGTTCTTGAAAGAGATGTATTTAGATAATCTATTTTATAAATCAACCAGAACAATGGATCGTCTTTGTTCATTTCTCAGAGGTGTCACCTTGTAAGAATAGACTTTGAACCGTCGCGTCGGCTTGAACAATGCATCGCCTTTGTTATTGATTTCCTAGAATTGAGATAACAATCTATTTTTAGAATAACGGAACAATAGATAGTCTTTGTTCTTTCATGTGGCTTTGAAAATTGTAAGCATAGACTTTGAACCGTCGGCTTGAACAATGCATCGTCTTTGTTCTTGATTTCCTAGAATTTCAGAAGCTATGACTCAGCCAAAACAATAGATCGTCTTTGTTCTCTCATGTGGCCTTGAAAATTGTAAGCATAGACTTTGAACAATGGGCCCCTTTGTTCTTGATTTCTCAGAATAGGGCACTTGAGGGGGGCGTTGCTTGCCTTGAAACATGTATAGACTTGCTTGAGACTGAGGGCAATGGCTTTAAAGATAACCAAAAATCTGGTGACTTTTCTAGTTACTGACCTTGAAGCGGGGACCTCGAAGAGGCAGGGTTACCAACCTACAACATAACCTTGAAGAGAGTTACACACCTACCACGTGGCCTTGACTTAGCAGCTACCCCTTGAAATAGGCAATGTTACCAACCTAGAAATCTAGTAACTTTTCTGGTGACTTTTTCCAAATATGGTGACAAATCTAGTGACAAAAGTGGCCCAGAAGTGCCATAGCTATACTACTAGCTTTCTTTAAATCAATTGAAGTTAAATAACGAGCATCTCTTAATTTATCCAAAATATCATTTAAAAATGGTAAAAGGTAAGCATCTTTTTTAGCAATAGAATTTAGTTTCTTCGCATCAAAACACACTTTAAATTCACCTGACTTCTTTC
Source organism: Vesta saturnalis (assembly GCA_036346205.1). Classification (NCBI taxonomy): domain Eukaryota; kingdom Metazoa; phylum Arthropoda; class Insecta; order Coleoptera; family Lampyridae; genus Vesta; species Vesta saturnalis. Next base: position 1,784,547 of record JARFJB010000889.1, read on the forward strand.
GAACCAAAACCATTGGAGAATTCCAAGGATCAGAACTAGGTTTAATAATTCCTTGCTCTAACATGTCGTCAATTTCTCTGTTTGCATTCTCCAACATAGCAGGAGATAATGGATAATAACGTTGTTTAATTGGGATTGCATCACTAGTATTAATTGAATGAAAAACTTTATTTGTTTTACCTAATTTCGAATTTGATAAGGTTTTAAAAAGGTCAATAACTTGATTTAATTCAAAAATTTGATCATTATTAAGATCATCGATACTCTTAATCATTGAAAGAGTTGTCTCCGCAGAGTTGACAACAAAAGAATTTTCACTATAATCAGCTTTAATTTCAAATAATTGACAAAAATCTACTCCCAAAGTATTCCCAGTAGTAATAGATTCAGAAACAATAACAGAAATAATTTTAGTAATACCATTAACAGTCAAAGATAAATCAGCACTTCCCAAAATGGATTGTAAAGAACCATCGGCAATAATCAATGATGAAAAAGGTGAATTCCTATTTAATTTTAAATCATATTTATCAATTAAATACAAAGCAGGCTTACCTAAAATTGTTACCGTAGCTCCACTATCTAATAAAGCAACAAAATTTTCATTAAAAATCATCACATTTATAAATCATTCTTTTTTCCACAAAATTTATTAACTGTAATTAACCATGCTTTAAAAACATGCTCGTCAGCTTCTGAAAAATCTTAAGGAATGTGTTGACTAACAGAACACTTCCCATTTACAAGTTTTTTGAAAATTTACACTTCGGACAATTAGTAAAAGTAGCATCGGAATAACCACATTTAAAGCAAAAGATCTTATCATCACCCTTGTCACAGGTGTGATAGGTATGACCCAATTGTTTACACTTAAAACATGTTGTTGAAGACTTAGCTGTATTAATTTTTGAATTATTAAAAGTTAAATTTGTATTTTTTGGCTTAGCACCAGTAAAATTGATTTTAGGTTTATTATTTTGACTCAATGTAGAAGATTTAGGTTTGTATTCAGATTGCCTCTGTGAATCTGAACTAGAATTAAATTTGAATTTAGAATTCTGAGCTTTCACTTTCTGCAATTTGTTACATAACTCAACTAGATGGAAAATATCATTAACATTAATAAGAGCTAACTGAGTAGCAAACCAAGGTTGTCAATTTTTCATAATAATTTTTAATTGTTCACACTCAGAAGGAGGAACGTCTAATTGTGAAAATAAGTTAACTATTTCGGAAATAAAGAGGGTTGGAATTTCATCAAAAGTCTGTTTTCTATCCTTAATTTCATTTAACAGAACTTCGTCATGGGTAAAAAGTCACTTTTTAAATTAGAAATAAGTTCGTCCCACGAATGACTTAGGGGCTTAACAGCTCTGAACCATATTAAACCTTTTCCTGAAAATAAAACAATACCAGATAAAAGCATCTCCGACTTTGAAATATTTCGTGCCATCATTAACCACTCACATCTTTGAATAAATGTAAAAACTTCTTTTTCACTACCATTAAATTTTAGATTTAATTTATAAACTGGAACAAAACATTTAGAAATTTGTAAATTTTGAATTAATTTGGAAAAACCTTCAGCTGGAATACTAACTGAAGTATTAACATTGCCGTTAGATGACATAGAAATATTAGAACTGTCTAAATATGGTAACTTATTATTCAATTCAATATCTTCATTAATAGATTCAATAATTCTATTGACTCATTACATAAAGTTAACAATTGATCGTGTAAATACAAAAATTCATTATCAAAAGTGGTGTAATTCAAACGTTTCAAAATATGCAATAAACGAGTATGAAGTCTCCTCTCGAAGGCTTAATTTTATATAAATGTATTAAAGAATGAATGTTATGAAGTTTATCTCTTAATAATTCCAATTCGATGGTTTGGTTTAAATAAACTTTCTTATACGAATCAAATAATTTTGGATTAATCCTTTCTAAATTTAATTTACACCTTAGTAATTTACGTTTCTCATCAACCTTTCCGCATCATTCTATATTTCTATAACTTAACTCTACTAAGTAATTCAAATTTGACATGGTAACAAACAATCCACAAACAATAAAATTTCACTAATTATAAACACAATAAAAATACCCAATCGTAATAATAAATTGTTACAATACCTTTAAAATTGTCAACTCTAACAATCGAAACTGAAACAAATAAGAGCAGAAATAACCAGTACAATTAAATAATGGTAATGAAATCAAATCAAGTCCCATGCTCGATGCGTCAGTATAACTATGTGGTAATGGTAATCGTATATAAAGTGTTTTAATAATATAATAAAGAAATAAGGGTAAAAATGTTTTCATAACAAATCGTTAAACTAACTGGAGATACAAACCATTCACCAAAAATAATGCCTTTGACTCAGTCGGTAAATTAGAGTGGTTCAATCTTTTGATTTGCTTAATTACCATAATTTCTGCTCGATTACTTCCACTGAACATCAATAGAAAAAAAATGCAATGTAACACTAATAAAATTGATCTCGGACGCCAAGTTATTTTTTAATTATACTCGGAATAACTAAACCGAGGTTGTTTACAATAAAAATTTTATCAAAATGTAAAAAATAAAATATATACAAATTATGTTTATTAACAGTTAAATTGCGGTTATATAAAATATATCTTAAAAATAGCCTTAAATTACTAGAAAATCATTAAACATAAATACCTGTTCGTAAAACTTTGTACACAAACTTTTTAATAACCTCTGGTATCTAAACGATTACGGAAATGTCAACCAAGGTGATGTCATCTTTGCACCAATATTGCGCAATATATTGCAATAATAATGCTTTACGTAGTAAACCACACCCAAAATGGAATTTTATTTCTTATAAATTTGTCTTCTTGAAATTGAATAAACCAATATCTATTGCATTCTTTTGAAGGTTCAAAAGAAATAATGGAATCCACATTCAGATCTGCATTAAAAGCAAAACGCCATCATAAAATGAAAGCGTACGTAACAATAGAATTAATTGTGCAATCAAAAGCGGTAACATTAAAGGTGTAAAAGTAAAAAAGAAAGTGCCTGAAAAGAGCAAATGTTTTAATTTTTAGTATTACCAGTTAAATTATCTTACCATCAAATCAATGGCACTTTTCACAAAATTTAGGGGGAAACCCAAAAAAAAGCTTCCTGCATCTAACGGCGTACCACAAGAAGTAAGAAAAAAAATGGATGCTTTAGGATGTCAGATGATGATGACGCGTTGCGAGAAAATATTTGCGCAAAGAATTAAGTCAACGATATGAGCAGAAAAAAATAATTTAAAGAAATCTTTAAGAAGATATGCACTTAAGTTACACCAAAATGCAAATTAAGTTGCCTACCTCACACTTACAGATCATTAATAAATAAATTTTTTCTTATATTTACAACTAAATGAATGAAGAACCTAAATTACGGTATATTTTAATACAACTCAAAATGGGTTGTTACAATTCTAAAAACATTAACCAGCTGTTACAAATACAGGCAATCGCTTAGATATGATTTTAATTAATAAGATAGTACCTTTAAATCCGAAAAGTTACCGCCCAATATCGCTTGTGTGGAGGAAAATGCCTTGAAAAATAATCAATAAGAGACTAGTTTAACTCATCGAAAAGAACAGTTGGCTACTAAAACGTGAAACTGGGTCCAGAAAAAACATGTGAACAAATGATAATTTATTGATGCTAACACATAAGATACAAGAAAGCTTTACCAAACGAAAAAATCTCACAGCAATCTTCTTGGACTGAAAGAAAACATACGACTCGGTCTGGCGATTCGCGGTATTACAAGAGAGATATGAATAGGACTAAGAGACTGAGAGATTGCAGCTCTGTATTGAACAGAACGCATGACAATTCGAACATTTGGGGCGTCATCAGTTCTTCAGTATTAGAGCTGTTACACACCATTCTTCTATAACATCGTACTTTTCAAGGGCCACAGATATTGTGCAAAAGAGATTCGTAATGCAACATAATAATTTAAAAAATATATTTTACTGTCCGCTCTAAACTAAAGATTTACCCCCCAGGGGATATTAATATATTAAATTTGATTCCTATTATTTTAATAGTTTACTAATTAATAAATTTCAATAATTAATAATAGTTAAACGTGTTCTCTGTTGCTGGTAAAATATATTTTTACGTCTATTTTTATTCATATCTTTGTAACTAAAGAACATATCGACTTGCGGTTTTCACACAACTCTATATTTTTTCCCGCTCTTTTTCGTAAGTTAAGAAATAATTATACCTTAACATTTAAAATTTTTGAGAAAATTGCAAAAATGTACGGCTTCGTCACAAAACGCCATCTACCGACTATAAAAAAGAACTAAACCGACAATGTTAATACTTTATTAGAAGCACCCAAGATGCCTCTCTCAAACAAGACTAAGTCTATTAAAGTCGGTTGAGTTAAAGAATAAGTTTCAAGTGCTCTCTCCCTTCCCTCATTTAACAAAGTAGAGAAAGATGCTAAAAAAGGAAAATGTTTCCAAGCTTATGTAGTTTATAATAAAACTATTTTTGGCACATCTTGGCAAAGCCAATTTTCTAATTTGGTGGTCGTGTACGTCCCCTAGCGGTCATCACAGGAACTTGAAACTAATTTCCCGGTACATGCAAGAAGGAACTGAAATTTTAATTTCATATTATACATGTCCTTCGACACTTTAATTCTGCTCTAAAAGAAAAATTACAATACGTTTCTTGAGGATTTTCATTTTTTGTAAAGTAGGTATTTACTTTATTTCTAACAAAAACAATTGTTTTTTTGTTTAGGGTCTTTGAAGGATCGCACGTAGTCCCTAATGTTGCATTTTTTTAACTAGAAATATAGGTAGAAATAAAAAGAAGTAATACAGTGATATTGATGACTTGAATGTTAGTGATGACGAAGACCGCGATCCCAATTTTATGCTTGAGTACGATAGCACATCGGAAATTCTGAACAGGGATTGAGGAAGATGATGACGAGTCACTTGAGAATGAAAATGAAGAAAGGGAAAGACTATCAGACGAAAATAGCGAAGTGGAAGCTAACACTCAGAGACAGTACGTAGCAAAATCGGGGCGTATTTGGATTTCTGAACATCAAGGCGCTTCCTGCCGTCCATTGAAAAAAACATTGTCACGTCTAAACCTGGACCAACGGCATATGCAAACTCAGCCAAAGGAATATTTGAAATGTTCAACCTTTTTGTAACTACTGATATGAAAGAAAATAAACACAATAACGAAGAAGCAATTCGCGTTTATAACTTTCATAATGCTACACATCCTGAACAACAAAAAACCTGGACAAACATTGATGCAGTTAATCTCAATCCGTTTATTAGTGTTTTAATTTCTGCGGGAGCTTTTCGCTGCAGAAAAGAAAATGTAAAAGGGATGTGGAGCACCGACGAATCTATCCGTCGCGATATTTTTACCGCGTCCATGTCCCGAGGTATATTTATAACGATCAGTAAATTCATAAGACTTGACGACCAAAACAACGAGATCAGAAAGAACAGATAAGTTAGCTGGGTTTAGAGAAATATGGGACACTTTTGTAGATAATTTTGAAAAAGCCTTTATTCCCTACGAAATCGTAACGGTAGATGAATAACCAGTTGCTTTTCGTGGGAAATGCATATTCAAGCAATACATGAATTCAAAACCCGCTAAGTACGGTTTAAAAATTTGAGTGTTTGCGGACATCAGGACAACTTGCCTTCATAATCTACAAGTTTACACCGGTAAGGAACCTGACGGTCTACCAGTAAAGAACCAAGGTTTCCGCGTAGTTAGTGATATGGTTTCACCTCTGTTTGGTACTGGTCGTGGTGTTACGACAGACAATTTCTTTACGTCTACATCTTTAGCTGAATTTTGACTGGCGAAAAATATTGCTCTACTTGGAACCGTACGTAAAAATAAACCAGACACGCCAAGAAAATTAAATTACGCAAAAGGAAGAGCAGTTTACTCATCGGAATTTGTGTTTCCTGACAAAATTATTATGGGGGCCTATACACCGAAGAAGAATAAATTAGTTCATGTTTTATCTACCCCGTATGAAGATCCATCTGTTTCTGAAGATGAGTCCAAAAAACCTATCATTATATTAGATTATAACCCAACTAAAGTCAATAATGCCGAAAAAATCATACGCGAATATACTTGCTCTCGTCGTACCGCCAGCTGGCCTCTTCGTTTATTTATGAATCTTATTGATATTGCCGCCTTGAATAGATTGATTATATATTTTGCCAAAAACCCTGTTTACACGAAACTATCTTCAGCAAGGAAAATGTTCCTGAAATGTTTAGGCAAACAGAAGGTTAAACCTAACATGGAACGCCGAATTCTTAACCTGAAGAAGAATCCTAGGGAGTACAGACCAATAGTTGGATGCGGAGTAAACAGTCCAGTACAACCCGAACTACCTACTACTACCTATGAGAAAGAACGTGGAAGACGTCATTTATGTTCAAGAGCAACTGATAAAGAAAGTTTAACATGAAGGGCGACGAGTGCAAGCTATTTTTTTATACCACTCACACTTCCAATTTGCAAGAATAAGACTAATTTATTTTGTTCTTATCTTTCTAGTAGCTCGTGTTATATTAATTTTAGCTTTTTCAGAATACGTTTTATTTTAAGTTTACACCAGTAGTAATTATTTAAAGCCCTTATCTATTAGTTAGATTTTATTTAAGATTGTTTGTTTGTTGTGTTACATAAATTTGTACTTTTTGTTTTTTTTTTGGTTTAAAAACTATTTTGTAGCATGTATATGGGTTTCTAAAATTTATTATCTTTAAAATCTTATTGTATATGTTTATAAATCCACATCGCCTAACATACGTGCGTGTGTGCGTGTGCGTGTGTGCGTGTGCGTGTGTGCGTGTGTGCGTGTGTGCGTGTGTGCGTGTGTGCGTGTGTGCGTGTGTGCGTGTGTGCGTGTGTGCGTGTGTGCGTGTGTGCGTGTGTGCGTGCGTGCGTGGGTGAGTGCGTGCGTGAGTGCGCGTATGTGTGTCTGTGTACTAGATGCACTACTTAACTCGAAATAACTTCTAAATTAGTTATAATTTACTAGAAATGTAATTATCACGTTTGTTTTACTAGTAATTAGACTTATTGCTAAGGTTACACTCCCGTGAAAATGAATTTTCAGAACAGTTATCAAAAATCTGGCAACGGCATTTTTAAGTAGCAACATAACACTTTCAATGGTCACCAGTATCACAAACACGATAAAATCTCAAATTTTTTTAATGTGCTTTGCTACGTCAGCGCAGTAAGGAAGCAGGGTTTACATAAAATTGTAGCAACTATACAATATATACAAATATATGTAAATATATATATATATATATATATATATATATATATATATATATATATATATATATATATATATATATATATATATATATATATTGATAATAATCGCAAATAATTGTTTTCCTATGTAAATTTCCCACATTTTTAAATTTCTTAAAAATTAATTTGTCTCGTAAATTGTTAGTTTAATATTTTCACTTCTTTCTAAAATTTCAGTAACAAAGATTTACATCAGTTTTAGTTTTAGAAAACCTAAATTCATTATTAAACTCAAATATTTCAAAGTTATGAAAGTAAGGTTTCACAAACCATTTTCCACAACTGTCAGAACTTCTAAACTATGTAGCCCCGCGCCACCGTCTCAAGCAATAATAATTGGTTTAAGGGAAGTGCATGCCTTTGCATAGTAGGTGGAAAGCTCTTTTACTTCTTTACCTTTCTGATTTAGTTTAGCTGCAAGACTTTGTAATTTATTTCTAAGCTATGTTATTAATGCAAAGACTGCTTAACTCTTGTTTAAGTTTTTTTTCTTAACTTTGTGCGTCGTACTGTAATAATAAGCTATAGAATACAATAATTTAATCTAATTTACTATGCAGAAGTTATTTTAATTAAATATTTTATGTTTATGACTTTAATTAACAATTATCCTTCATAATTTTATAAAGCTATTATTAAATGACATTTCTAAGATTTAGTTTACAGTGCAATTTACAGGTTAAGTATAGTGAAGACATATCTACTTTCTGTTCTATTACTTTCAGTAATTGTAGTTTTTTATCGGTATGAAAAGAAACACGAGAAGTGAATTTCTAGTAGTTTCAGTAAAAACGGGTATTATATTACTTCCATTGGATGTATACGTTATTACAGTGGTAAGATTACTAACCGCGTTTAATTTGTTCAAGTTATATTTTTTTTATAAGTAAATTTCTAAATTGATTTTATTAATTATACATAGAGGAAAAAATTTACCAATTATTTAATTGAATCTAAAACACAAGACACGTAACTGAATATCATATCTTGTTATACTGCCTTAGGTATTAAGTACTGCACATAGTTGATAGAGGGTGGTTTACGAAAAAACAAACAGTCCCCGAGTTATTTATAATTTAAAAACCATTATAATGTAAACATCCCAAATATCGGCCACTTAAGGATAAGCTTCAACTTTGACAAGCTATAGAAAAATATCTCTCGAAGTATCCGTAATTAGAAAAATAGTAGAGACTAGCGAATTTATTCAATTTGTGGAAACATTCTTCAAAAATGCAAATATACATCTTCGTTAAAAAAAAATAAATATTTCAAAAATACCGAATGTCCCAATTATGGGCCAACTGAAAGTTATGCTCCTATTATCGGCCAAGGACTGTACCTAATACCGATCACATTTAAGGATATACTAAAACAAATTATTTGGTTATAAAAACATTTAGTAAGCACGTTTAGAATATTCAATAACGTGACCCGGGAGAAAGAGATAGAGATGCAGCTGATTTATTTTTAATTTTCAATTTTCGGGAACCAAGTCTTTTGTTCACCAACTTTGGTTTTTCAATTATTGCAGCACATCGGCCTTTTCGTAATTTAAAATGTCCTATTTAACTGGCCATTTCCAGTTTGTCCCACTTGGAGTCATAACTTTGACGAAGTATTCAATGTTGTCATCATCGCCGTAGATGTTTACAACGCAGCCTGGGAGCTTTTCGTCGTTATAATTAACATTAACGTAATCACCAATGCTAACCATATCGTCTTTATGTTTAACGAATTCCGGTTCTGGATTGTCCTCGTCGCTGAGTTCACTCTTATCCTCGCATTCAACATTTTTGCGTTTTTTTACTTGTTCCTTGAGAGTATTTTCTTTCTTTATCTGAGATTTTTCGAGACGTATTCTCTTTCTTTATTCTTTTCCCTCAAACGTTTTTGTCTTTTTATCAAGTTGACACTTTTCGTATTGCTGCCATGCATCTGATACAACAACGAACGGAATTTTTTCCATTATCTTTTTGGCCGAAGACTATTTATCCTTTGGTGGCGTGATCCATAATAGGACTGTTTTAAAATGGGTAGGAACATTTTCTATATTTTGAATTGGTTTCTCCACGGCTTTCTCAGGTGTTATTTCCTGTTTATGAAGCACATCGCTATTTTTGTCGGTTGGTATTGTCGTACGTGAGATTTCAATGTTTATAACTCCTTGCAATGGCACTCTCATTTGTCCACCTTCTGTATAGCTGACTCCAATTATGTCCAACGGCTGTGTTGAAGCTGAAAAAACGCTCATGCTTAAGAAAATGCGAGTAACACGTTCAATAATATTACAATATCTGAAATAATAACACCGAGAAAGCAATGAAACAGTTAAGTAAGTACCTTATAACTATATCAGTTGCAACTTGAAGAACTCCATCAGTACCCTTTGGGACAGGTTCAACCGAGGATTTTGCAGAGCCACTAGCAAATGAAGCAGTAGCAAGGATTGTTGTAGTCACTGAAACATATGAAGCGTAGTACACGTGGTTTGAGAATGAACCCTGAAAAATAGGTACCTTCTTGACTAGACGTTTCAGTAGTAAATGTTCTTTTCAAACTCCATGGCTCACTGGATACGCAGTGTGTCATATTTTCTTGTTCTCGCCTCGGGCTCCGCTTGAAAAACACTTCCACTTTCTTTGGAAGTGCTATTTGTGCTGTAGTGTCAATGTTAGAAGCGTTCATTAATATTGATAAGTCTAGATCTGAAGCACTGACATCTATTGTTTCAAAATTATCTTGAAGCCCCTAACATCTGTCTAGTCAGGTCTATTTCTTCCTCTACAATTCACTTCGGCTCCTGGTCATCGTTCTGGTTATCTCGTAAATTATTTATTATTTTTTCCCAATTCGCTCTGGCTTGCCGATCATCACGTACATCATTGTGTGTACTATCCACTACATTTGAAACATTTTGATTCCCGGATATGGCTATTAAACTTCTCAAAAAATAATAAACTTCGATCTCTTATATCTACATCCTGCAAGATACATGATTTTTTCCACTCTAATCCCAATGGGTGAAATACTGCAACGTCGAGTGGTTGAAGCATATGTGTAATATTTGGATATAAGCAGATAAGAATGATTCCTTTATCTTTGTACAATGCGCTTAATTGCATTGTGAGATGAGATCGATATCCGTCCACGTAAAGAGTGATTGGCATTTCAATCTCATTGGCTAGAATCCATGGATAAAAACACGATCGACGTTTGCTTTAGGAATTCTTTGATATGGTTACTTAATTAATGGTGGCGGTATCTGACCAGCCGCATTGCACATGAATAAAGTTGTAAAGCATTTTTTCTCGTAGTTTTGAGACTGCATATACAGCCTTCAATCCCTTTTCAGTAATTATCGTCTCTCATTTTGGGAATAAAGACATTGAAGTTCCATCGCAATTAAATATGCGTTTAGCACTTTCAATAAATATTCCTGTATCTTTCATTGTTCAATCTCTTTAAACCAGTTTCGAATTCTCTCTTCCGACACATGTGCCCTTTGGCCCAATAAAGTTTGACGGATTCTATGAGTGAGATGATGATGTCGTTTAAAAAAGGATTCATACCAATGTCTCCCGGAGCGATCACCTTTGAAGGCATTTTCTCATTTTAATTCCCGAATTAATAATTAGACGCTGTCTGTCAGTTGACTCCTGGTGATAGGGAATCCAGATTTAGGAGATTGTAGGATCCATCTAACCAAATGTTCCTCTTCGTCACTTGAAAATGCCGAGTCACGACCAATCTTTCGTTCTAACTGTGTTTTTCCAGCTACTTTAACTGTTAATGTTAGTATTTCGAATAGCTTCGATGCCGACGTAATGGACATGCCATTTTTTGGCGCTTTAACCATTTAATTTTCAGAGTACTCAAATCTTTTCGCCATGATACCTGATAGCTTCTGTTTATAATATGAGAAATACCTAAATAACAAATGCGTCCTTATAATTGCGTGAAAAGGTAACTGCATGCACTTATTACTGGAAAATTATTTTGAAAACCTCAATTTAAAACGAGCAAATATATCCAGTAAAATCATAGACCGGTAATTGTTACACTCACTGGACGAAATTGCAAGCAGTACAGCACCTGTTATCGGCCGGTCATGTCTCAAATATTGGCCATCTTACTTCAATGGAACTTGGACGAGTAAGTTGAACGAAAACGCTAGGCCGATAAATGGTTACGATAAATGACAATCTTTACTTAACACGACTACATCCCAGTGAAAAATATTGATGGATTCTCAGGTAAAACCAATTTTAAAAGACCATTGTGATGATCCTATTATCGGCCCGCCGGCCGATAATAGAGACAACAAGAATTGCATGTCCCAAATACCGATCACATTTTAAATAAATAATATATTTATTTTAACATATGTCTTTTAGCCAACAGAGAAAACCAACGAATGCTATTTCCTCAAGGAAGCAACGGTTTCTCCAGGATTATCCGATTAATTTTGATGCACTCGTGGTATTCGGTAGAATATTTACAGAATAGAAAAATATATAAGCAAACGAACAAAACTTTATTTAATATGTAAAAAGGTTACAAAATTTAATAAATCATCAAAACCTTTATTTAATTAATGAAAAATTTAAATTTGAAAAACGACAAAACTTTTTAATTACCTAAGCATGTTACAAAATTTACAAAACGAACAAAACTTCCCCCAAATGATTTTCACTGTATTCTTCGGAACACTTTTCAATATTACAACCAATGGTTTCTGACGAAATTTTACCAAATCGTTTCATTTTTACAATAAGCAACTAATACATTTTTTAATGTGTCTGCCAGTGTTTGACAAATGCGCCTTGTTGATGATAAGAATAGCTCTGTTGCTATGGCAGTTGAATACGACGTCATTGCAGTTGAATTACCACTGTAATTCTTAACGTTCAATAGGATCATCGCTGTACTTCTAAAGAAGTCGCATTGCTGTAAAAGAAATATTCCTACGAATACCCCTCGAACAGTGATAAATACGAAACAATTTTATGACAACTTATAAAAAATGTGGTAATGGTAATCGTATAAAAAGTGTTTTAATAATATAATAAAGAAATAAGTGTAAAAATGTTTTCCGAAACAAATCGTTAAACTAACTGGAGATACAAACCATTCACCAAAAATAATGCCTTTGTCCCAGTCGGTAAATTAAAGTAGGGCCGATTCAATGTTTTGATTTGCTTAATTACCACAATTTCTGCTCGATTACTTCCACTGAACATCAATATAATAACTGCCATGTAACACTAATAAAAAAGATCTCGGACGCCAAGTTATTTTTTAATTATGTTCGGAATAACTAAACCGAGGTTGTTTACAATAAAAATTCTACCAAAATATAAAAAAATATACAAACTATGTTTGTTAACAGTTAAAATGATAGGGTTAAATAAAATATATATTAAAACTAGTTATAGCCTCAAATTATTAATTAATTGTTATAAATATAAATACCTGTACAAAATATAATAAATATTCTTGAGAACCCCTGGTATTATAAAAAAAATAAATGCAGAAATGCAAACCAAGGTAATGTATTCCTTGTATCAATGTTGCGCAATATCTTTAAATAATGCTTCACCTTGTAAACCACACCCAAAATGGAATTTTCCTTCTTATAAATTTATCTTTATGAAATTGAATAATCCGTTTATTGCATTTTCTTTAAATTTTGAATGCAAAAATTGCAATCATAAAATGAAAGCGTACGTAAAAATATAATTAAACGTATAATTAAAGTAGAAAAGTAAAAGTAATGAAAGAAAAAAAAAGTCAATCAAAGTGCCTGCAAAGAGCAAATGTTTTAATTTTAGTGTAATGCGTTAAAATATATCTTACCATTAAATCAATGGCACTTTTCACAAAATTTAGGTGGAAACCCAAAAATATGGCTTCCTGCATCTAACAGCGTACCACAAGAAGTGAACAAAATGGACGCTCCGAATATCTGGTGATATAGCCGTGCGCGAAAAATTTGCGCAAAGAATTAAGTGAACGATGACGCGTTGCGCGAAAATATTGAGCAGAAAAAGAATAATTTCAAGAAATGGGAGTATAAACCTTTAAGAAGGTATGCACTTAAGTTACACCAAAATGCAAATTAAGTTGCCTACCTCATACTTACTAATCAGTAATAAATAAAATTTTTCTTATAATTACAACGAAATGAACGAAGAACATAAATTACGGTATATTTTAACACAACTCAAAATGGATTGTTACAAACTTTCTCAGCATGTCTGCACGTAATTTGATCGTGGTTATTTTATTTTATCGAAAATAAGGTATATTTTGTTTAAAATGGTATAGATGTATAAAATATAATTAAAATGACGAATTCAATGCCCCCAACTTTGAAACTCCATTTTTAATGCAGTTATTTTTGTTATTTTGATCAAATATAAAACAGCGGATACCCTATTTAAAAATATAAATTTTTAAAATTTCCAAATTCGTGAAAATCAAAATCATGAATCAATCGAATGTGCCTATTTTATTGGTCTAAAACCATCTTCACATTATTGCCTTTCTAATGAATCCTTTTTTGAGCACATCGGTTGGATGGTCTATAACGGACATAGGTAGAAACATTTTTTGTGTTTTATAGATATAGATTATGCAATCTGTTTCATAATAAGTTAATTACGAAAATAGGCAACATTGTAAAAACAAAAACAGTAATTTACGTCAAACAGACATTTAGAACTTCAGGTCAGATAGAGGTTAATAGATACTAACAAAAAAAATGCAAAGTCTGCCGCTTCCATAAAAACATCGCGAATACAGTTTAAGCATTTTGAATCATATTTATTTAATTTTTACACTTATTTCGCTTTATAAGAAACTATATAAAGAATAGCTATGTAAAATTAAATTTTCTTTAAAAAATATGTCTACACATTTTCTTATAAAATTAATCATGATTCAGATATTGAAAAATTGCGAACTACACTTAAATTCTACCTTAGGAATTTTTTTCCGCTAAATTATGCGTCGTATCGAAACTTTGCATAGAACATAGAATATTTGATAAATATCAAAACAGCTTCTAATAAACCCCCTCTTTCCGCCACTGAATTACTTCCAAAATCTAATCAGCACCAGGAGAAATGAAAATAAGCTTAATCACAAAATTTTGAGTACGTACGGGCTTTAGTTCTGGAGTTATATTGTATGTTAGTATACATCCACATATCCACAGACACAGATCTTGGCAAAACTTGGTCAAACGTTGTAAAGTGAACTAATAAGTCGATTTACCGATAGTCAAAAAAAGTCGAATGCATAACCTTCTATACCTACACATGAATATATACGTTGGAAGGTAAGAAGGAAAAGACATCGTGCTTCATTCCCGCCTCAAGGGGGAGAGCGGGCACCTTGAGCTTTCCAAGTTCCTTCAGACATAGTCATACATTCCTAACGTACATACATTAAGGTTGTATGGATGGTGGGATTAAGGATAGGTGTGGTCTGGATAAGTTCGGAAAGAACGGAGTTAGGGTTCTGAGGGGGAAGATATTAACCCAGTATTCGCCTAAATAGCCGCACATGATATGCGTATACGCAATAATCATTCCGTTATATGTGTATAAGGAAAACACCCTGAAAAATTATCACACAGTATACACTGCAACGTGAATCGAACCCAATACCTCGCGAATGCTAAGCAAGCCATGTTACCACAGCTCTACTAGCTCGATGTATGATTAGAATAGTCGCTGAATATGTCAGCGCATACTAACTTAATGTATGTATGTTGAAAATCCATGATTGTGGCTGAATAAGCTTAAAAAGCTCAACAAAAGTGAAATCCAATCAAATTCAGCTAACTCCATGTGTAATGCATGCAAGTAATAATATCAAATAATACATTCAGGCATTAAAAGCAAATGTGCCCATTTTAATTATTCTAACGAAAGTAAAAAGATATTTTGTGATTAAAAATAGAATGTAGTTTTTCATTTACATTTCAATAATTAATTTGTACCAAATGTGCGTTACAAATGCATTAACTTGGTAAGCATTCAACACAAGTTGTATATATTATTCGCTTACAAATAATACCTTTCTCGTGAATCAATTTATTTTCTAAGTATTCTCACACCAGCACGCCTTTTTTTAAGAGTATACCTACAATGTTAGTAAATATCTCTGTATGGCGCAATGAGTACGATAGTTTCCTTGACTACAATAATAGTTATTTATGTAACAAGTGCAACATCTGAGTCGATGTGCATTTGACAACTCGTGGAGTACAACATAACACTTTATATCCGAGTTTCATACAAGATTTTTTTTGCGTTGATACAAAAAGATACAAAAGGTTTTACAAGGTGTCCATGAGTGTAGATGTAGGTAAATAAAACATTTTCTAATAATGTAACAATGTAATATTTAATAATTAGTTATGATTTATTATCGGTGATAGCGTGATTTGCTGAATAATAGTAGGTTTAAGGACGCTTAATTTGCCAGTACATCTGTTGCTGGGGAGGTATGAAACAAATTTCCATCGCTACTGTCATTCATGTTTTCAATTATATTACTTATTTTAAACTATAAAACTATTTTTACACTCGCACATTTTTTTTATTTAGTTATAGTGATAAACCAGAATAGTTTTTGATGTGCAGCCAAGAAACTTGTTTGTTGTGTTGAATGCGCGTCAGATCTTCGTTAAAAAGAAAAGATTTTTAAAATACAGCGATAGAAAGCGGACGAAACAACCTTTATACACTAAATAGTAACAGAACGTAACAATTTTTTTAATAATTTTAACTTAAAATCAAGTTTGAGTACTTGAAAGTTAACTATGTCAAATTCCACTTAAATCAGCAGTCACTTCAAAAAAGAAAAACAAAATCTTAAAATCTACAATCTTTAGGATCCATGCAAATGAAGCTTAGATCTCCTGTCAGTCCACACACAAAATTTATGGACGTTTCTACATATACAGTTGCACCTTTTAAATCAGCGTAGTACCGCATACGTAGCGTGCGATAAGATTTCACTAGTGCAATAAACGATATTCTTTTACACTGAAGATGATGCAGAAAGTATTCGTTTTTTTGGAAAAAATATAAAACTATGTTATTAAGCCTCACCGAAAGGCATGTGTCTCTTCTTAAGGTGTATGTTACGTGTACTGATTTGCTTTCATTTATTTGGATATGCCACTTATTACACCAGTGCTGTATCTCGTGTAGGTGCAACTGCAGCTGCTCAGATGCTCGGATAGGATCCGTGTGGGATGTGAGTATGGTCGTATCGTCGGCGACCATGTTGCCTGGCGCTGTTGGAAGATCTGCTGTAAATATAAGGTACAATTTTGGACCTACAGAACTTACAAAAGTTTGCTTGAAAACCCTTGTCTTTGATAAAATAGCTTACAAGAATAGGACACTTTTTTACGCTCCCGTGATTTAAACAATCGGTTCAAATTTGTTTCTAGCACATGCAAATTTTTGTTAGAGGCAACTTTTTATTAGCTTACTTGTGCAATTCATACAACAAAAGGACGGATTGTGGATCACGTTGAGGTATGAGCTAATGTAAAAAGGCGACACTTTGCTACTACTAGGAGCAGTAATATTTGCATTTGTCGATATGTGTTGAACAGTATCCGCATTTCCACGGTGTGTAAGTGAAAACTCTTTATATCATTATTTGAGGTTGTTTTTCTAATAAATGGATATTCATTTTCCAAATCTTTATTAAATTTAAACTTTCTTTTTGGCATTTTGTGATATTCTACCGTCCTAGATACATATCGCTCTATAACGATTATTTATTTTAAAACGGTTATTTAGAGGGGTCATATTTTAAGTAAGAACCATTTTGTACTGGAGTAAGAAAAACTTTTATGAACGTAAATTGTACCAGAATCTAAATTATTACCTGTTTTTTACTTTTTACATAATCACCCTAAATATCTAAACATTTGTTAAGTCTCGTAAATTGTAGAACTTGTTTCCATCTAAACAATGAAACGTCAGACACGGGGCAAAAAGGCACTTCTTTATAAATACGAAACATTTTCGTAATTTATTAAAATAATTACATATAGGGAATAATGTGTTTAAAAAAGATACTTTCCCGTATAATACGGAACAAATGGTCGCCTTATAATCCAATCCATCTGTCATGTATCCAAAGTATAAGTATGTATTTTTTCAAGTTTAAGAAAATTTGGTAGCAAGCGCTTTTTCTTACATGTATTCCTAAATAAAATGTGCATTCTGACAGTCGAAATGCCGCCTCTAAAATTTGCCGCGTGGTGCGGAAACACCAGATTTACCGGTCTTTTCTTTTGTTAGTACACTTATGCTTATGGGTTTGTATTGCTTACTTATTTTATCTTATTGGTTCCTTGTTCGTAGACTGTTCAGGAGTCCTACTCCTTTTCAACGCTTATGATTGTTTTCTTTGTGGTGTTGCGTTGTTTTGTGTAATTGTATAGCTTACAATCATGAGTGGTGGTTGTTTTGGTGTTAAAACCTGCATGCGGATAGAGCAATATTTGGGGAGAGGTGGTGGGATAAGGGATGGTTTGCAACTATAGCGTCGCCCGAACATGACGATTCCGTATGCAGGAAGGTATTCGAAGGTAGTTTTGGAGGAGGTAATGATGCGGACCAGGGATGTGAGTTTGTTAATGACTTTGGAGGTGATGCGAATGGCCTTGCGCACGTGTAGAAGATCAATCGTATCCAGGATCTTTTCGGCTAGGATGTCCTCATCTACGTGACGAATCACGCACGAAAATAGGGGTGGTCTTGGTGTGAAGTTGGCGAGACACTACCTTTTATAGGCTTAAAGATACATCATTCATCTCAACCATTCTTTAGGCAGTTATGTATACTTTGTCCATTTTCTAAAGCGTTGAATGTCATCCACGGAATAACATGCCATGCCAATTTACAACAAGTATTTGGTTACTTTGACTTCTTTAAGATATACTTACTTTTTAGTGGAAAAGTTGTCAATTCAGTATACTCTACCAATATCGATGCAAAATGTTTTTTGACAGCTATTGCCACCTTATTTTGCTTTTACGATCGCCAATTTTCCGTCTATATTCATTATTCCTCTCAGCATAAACATCTGTTCTTTTCAGAACGAAATTAGTGGTTTTGATTGTATCGGTGTTGAGGTGTCAAGTGTTTTTGCATTTACATTTACTTGCCTATTCGCCCAAATTCCGAAACATTTAGACAGTATAGTCAAGGAGCTGGTAGCTTCGTTAATATAACACTTTGAACGAGAACGAGATAACTTCGGTCCTTTATTACCATTAAGTTCTGTTCGAGAGGTAAATATGAAATTTCCATTACTTTTAAAACAAATTCTATTAATTTGTAACGGGTCGCAGCAAAATTGAAGTTAAACACTTCGAAGGTGAGTAGAATTTCTCAAGTTGTCAAACAGAATGAAACGCTCGCTTCCCTGGAAAGAAAAGGTTGCCGAAATAAACAAGTTAAGAATGCTCTTCTAGCATTGCCAGAGCGAACAAAGTTGCAGTCCAAATACAAACTAATAATTTTAAACTTTATTCTTAAAAAAAACAATAATCTATGTCAGTAAACGTGTAAAACTTCATGTCAGATAGAGATTAATAAACATCTAGATGCTAACTTACAAAAATTCCAAAGCCGCCCGCTTGTGTAAGAATATCGAAAATTATACATCATATCTATAATAATTTTCCGATCACGGAACTTAAGCAACGTCTGGCTTACTTTTTTTTCCTCTTTCAGAATCTGAAGTTAGATTTTCAATATTCCTTGACACAAAAAATCTATACACGCGCACACACAGATACATAGATTTAACGAATACCTAACCTTTGTTTGGTGAATTGTAACGGACGCACATTCCTTAAACGCCACATCTACCCGTGAAGTAATATACGGGGCGTATTCAAACAGTAAGATTTCAATTGTGGCAAAATTTAGTTGTATTCTAAGAGTAGCATGTAACAATGAGAACTACCCCTGCCAAAATCCAAGCCAGACCAATTCTTGAAGGCTGTAATACGTCCTTGTATGCATGATTACAAGCAATACGTTGTAAATGGAAAAATATGAACCACGCCGCGATTTGATGGAGTTACCCGATATTTGCCAGAAGAGAACCCATTATTTAAGAAAATACAGTTTGTTAAGGGTTTCCATCAATTTGTTCTCTTAGATGAAACTTGAATTTTTCAAAATGGCACGATTCGAGGATCATGGCAAGGTGGTGATAAAAGAAGTGTTAAAAGCATTAAACTGACGGAAGGTGAAGTTTATTATTTCTTATACGAATGTTACACGCTGACGTTTTAGATACGTTGTACTGCACGCGAGCTGTAAAAATGGATTCGTTTCTGGTGCAGATCTCATATTTGCGTCAAAAATCAGTACTGGTGATTACCATAGGAAAATGAATCCTGAAAACTAGTTACGTTGGTTCGAAAATCAATTATCAATAAATTTAGCAGAACGCAGTGTTATCGTCCTAGACAATGCACCGTATCCCAACAGGCAGCTAAGAAAAGTCCCGAACACCTTGTGGAATAAAGGGTATTCTAACATGGTTACGCAATAATGCCATACAATGCTCAGAACAGGACTTCGAAGCTGAACTTTTAGTCAAAGTTGCACAGTAAGCTTTCCTGCAATAGTTTTGTATTGTCTCTTTCTATTTTATTTCTGCTTAGGTATAAACCACCGTAAGTGTATGTAGTTGATTAACTTACGGAGCAGTATGGCCACATAGATTCGCTATTGCCTGCCTATCATTGCATTTTCGATTCAATTGAGTTAATATGGGGCGTCACAAAGAATAATTATAATAAGCACATTGGGGGAAATGGTAGAACTATTGAAAACAGCCTCAACCTGTGGAGGGAAGTACTTCAAATGGTAACATCTGAAATGTGGAAACGTTCTATTCCTCGCACAGAAAGAATAATAAATGATTGGTGAGAACAAGGAAAACACTTAGATATTGCAGATGTAGTTCCGATCATTGTAAACTTGGGCGAAAACGATAGTAGTTCGAGTGATTGTGATTATATATGTGGAATTACTCATCTGCTTAGTACATGTGTTGTTATACCAGTGTAATTGGTAATTATTGTACATGGTAGTTATTCTAAAAGCACGGATGATTAGTGTTTCTGTTGATAGATTGTTATTTGTATAGAATACTTCCCAATTTCAACATTATTCGAGCAACAGTAAAGAATAATTTTTAATTGGTTCATTCCCTATGTTTAAAGGTGTAATTTTAACTTATTGGCAATAATGCAAATTTAAGAAAAAAAGATCGCTAACGAATGTATATTGATTTTACTGACAATAATGCTGCTCTCACTCAAATTAATTGCTTGTCTTACATTGACCTTCCTGGCAATAACTAAAACATTCGACTTTATTTAATTACTCGCAAACCTCAAATCTGATAAAAAGAATTGACCGTCTAGTGGTAATCTACGCCTTGTTACGCGAATGAGGTAGGATTGGATGAGGTTAAATCTTGCATCATAGTGGAATAGGTAAAAAACAAAACTACTACAAATGTGAATTAACGGGTTTTGCGCAACAATGGTTCAACCCTTTAATGTGCCAAATTGGGAAGGAACCACAGATACATTAATAAATCAAATTAAAAAAAACAATAAAATGGTTCGATATAAGTAGATGACGGGTACCTCACCTTTCACCTTTTTACGTCACGAGCCCTGCTCACTGGGGCACCTTCCCCAGCACTTTTTATATGCCCACGTGGGGATAGTACTTTTTTCACCTGAGAATAAAAAAGATGTGTTAATTAGGATCCGTTTTTATCAAAGAAGATTGCATAATTATTATTACATTTCTTTTAATTTCATCTACAGATTGTGATCTAATTTATTTATGCATTGGGGGTTGTATTCTTATAAGAGGCCGTAGTCTTGTAAGACAGGAATCTGTTCGCGGGCTTCTTAATATTTGTTTATTATTATTAAACAGTTATACAACTTCATTTATATTAATTGAAAAGTTGACATCGCGTTAATTAATGTGATTACAAATATTTTTAAAATTTTCTGCTTCAACAAAACATTAAGGTCTAAATATTAGATGAAATAAAAATCATTTCTACCCTGATGCAATGGCGCTTTTTTCATATGCCCATGTGGGGATCGTATTATGGTCTATTTTGTAAAGCTAATAAACAACTGGATTATTTTTTGATATTAATCAAGCTAATCAAGGTAAAGATAATATATACAAATGATTTTAAATGCGCTGTTAAGTTCTATATAATGATAATAAAACAGGTAATGGGTATTGCGTAATCAGTTAATTAGCTTAATAATCCTATTCTTTAAGCTAGATTTCTCCTCTATATTCTTTTACATACATAAAAGTTTTGTCTCATCAGAAATACCTCTGTCAAAAAAAAACGGATTTAGATTTTATAATCAGGTTAAGCATGCATGCTGACCGCTTATTAGACTGCTATTTTTAAATTTTCAGGTTTTGCCGATAATTGGGTTGTCATACCATCACATAAGACTATTTTACGTACAAGATCTGCCTTATCAGAAATACCCCTGTCAAAAAGGAACTTACATTCATAAACAGACCCCTAGCGAATATATTAGATCGCGGTTACAGAAACAAGTATCGCACACTATACATAAACCTGTAGTGAGAAATTTACTCGAAATAAATATATTGTGAGCAACATTTACGGGCTGTGGCAAGCGGATCTTTGCGATATGAGAAATCTAAGTAAATATAATGACGGGTATAATTATATACTTACGGTTATCGATGTACTTAGCAAGATGGCGTGAACACGAGTATACAGACGGATCAGCGCAAGGACTTTATTGCGAAAAGTGTCCAGCAATTCTTTAACAAACATTAAATCTAATCATATAGGCAAAATTTAGCGATGCGATGCTTTCATATAGGTAAGAATCGCACTAACGGGGTCACAGTTAATTCGAAAGTCAATAACTTTTACACATTATCTGTCTCAAGGCTTT
This sequence comes from Vesta saturnalis, assembly GCA_036346205.1. Classification (NCBI taxonomy): domain Eukaryota; kingdom Metazoa; phylum Arthropoda; class Insecta; order Coleoptera; family Lampyridae; genus Vesta; species Vesta saturnalis. The sequence goes on from JARFJB010000889.1 coordinate 1,807,002, forward strand.
ATTTGCGGTAAAATCTACGATACATCGTTTAGGTAACTGAACCAGGAAGACATAATCTAATGAATTTTGGCTGTATGCCCACAGGTATAGTTAACACTTTTATGTCGGTCCTTGTAACAGAGTGTTTTTCTGCAGTTGTTTCTGAGGCTTTAGCGCGTGCAATTAGAATAGTGGGGTTGATTCGCACACGTCTGACCTGTAAATTAGCGTCCATAATTCGCGTCTTCTAATTTGAACCGTGTGCCGCCATTAGACTAAAGGTATCTCTTGATTGTACAAATTTAACCTTTAACTCAACTCCACTTATGAGAAACTTTTCCTGATTAAATAAAATCCTAGTGCACGTGACCAATCATCTCAACTTGTTTGCTGGTCGCTGCAAGTACTTGACGTTTCGAGAAACCGTTACTTGTATGTCTCATATAGGTAAAAATTTGCGACGCAAGGCTTTCGGCGAAGGCTGTTTCGGCGATCCCACTCCAACCCTCCCTGAGCGTAACCGAGATTGTAAGACAGTTGTAGGGTATCGCAACTTATTCTCAGGTCTTTGCCCCTTGTCGTGATCGCAACTTGTTCGTTGGTGTTCGTGTATTGTCGTGGTACCCTTGCCTAATGCTAACTTGTAAGACAGGTGTAGGGTTGCGCAACTTGCTCTCGGGGCTTTGTCCCTTGTCGAGGCCCCGATGGCGGAAAATTTGAATTTGCATTTGTGTTTAAGTCTCTGCAGGTTATGGCTGGAATCTGTATTATAGTAAGGGGTATAATGCTAACTTGTAAGACAGGTGTAGGGCTTAGTAACTTACTTTCAGGCCTTCGCCCCTCGACCAAAAATTTGAATTTGTTTGTGACGCCATCTATGAGGAAATCTGAATTTGTATTATAATAATAAGGAGACCTAATGCTAACTTATAAGACAGACATAGGGCATCGCAACTTGCTTTCGGGTCTTAGCCCCTGGCCCCTTGTCGGGAAATTTGAACTTGGATTTCTATTTAAGTGTTTAAATTCTGATTACTTATTGCGAGAAATTTTAACTTATATTCTAATAAGGGACCTATTGCTAGCTTATAAGACAAAACATAGGAAACTGTGTTAGGGTCTGCGCCCTGTACTGTTTTCTGTAATAGAGACGGCACCACCTAGCGATATATTTCTATGACTAATTAGGGTTGTTTGTGGTGCCATATAGTGGTGTAAAGGCTAATGAATGTTTTCTGTAATAGAGGTTGATCGAGTTCGCTTCTCCCTCGTCTCTTTCTCAAACATACAAATCAATTAATCAAATCAATTAGATACCAAACTAATTTAACTTAATCATACAAAATTAGCTCTCAATTCAAAAACAGCAGTATGATTGAACGCTCAGAGTGCAAGAGAAAGCCAATCTCATACTTATTGTAGCTATCCATCTAATCACACTTTCGCATTAACTTCAGCATTGTTAGTGCAGGTTCAAACACCGTTAGGAAAAACAAGTTTATTAACAAAATTGAAGGAAAACTTAGCGTTTGAAAATATATTATTATTATAAACAACAATACATCATTTATTTAATCACATCCTTTATCGGTCTTCTTCTTCTTCTTGAACCGTGATTCGTCGCTATCATCATCATGGTTTTACGACTTATCCTTCTCCTCTACCTCATTGCTCTGATTTCTCTTCTGTGAATCTTCACCATGACCTTGAATACTTGAGATACGTTCAGCTCATCCAAGTCATCGTTTCCATCATCATCTTTAACGGTTATGTTGTAATAGTTTATTAATAAGTCAGTAAAATCTCTAATATCCGCTGATGTTGGATCATAAAGAGGAGAATACATTATAATAACGCTCACTCGATGATCGATTACACTTTAAAGAGCGAAACGCCCGAGAAACGAGAATGCTGCTGGCCTTGGGTCTTGTGCGCTGGCACACTCGTCAATGTTCGGGTAGAATCGGTTATCTTCAGGGTCGCCGAAACAGCCTTCGCAGCCGTCTTAGGAGAAAATACCTCAGCCAAAGTAAAGGAGTTTAGATTTATAAACATGCCCTAGGGAAGATATTAGAGTGTGGTTAGGTCAATACTCACGCGATGTGATCAAATAAATGATGTATTGTTGGTTATAATAATAATAATATATCTTCAAACGCTAAGCTTTCCTTCAATTTTGTTAATAAACTTGTTTTTCCTAACGGTGTTTAAACCTGCACTAACAATTCTGCAGTTAATGCGAAAGGGCGGTTAGATGGGTAGCTACAATAAGTGTGAGATTGGCTTTCTTTTGTACTCTGAGGGTTCAACCATACTACTATTTTTTTAATTGAGAGCTGATTTTGTATGATTAAATTAAATCAGTTTGGTGTTTAACTGATTTGATTAATTTGATTTGATTAATTGATTTTTATGTTTGAGAAAGAGACGAACACGACCAACCTCTATTACAGAAAACATTTATTATCCTTTAGACCACTATATGGCACCACAAACAACCCTAATTAGGCCTAGAAATATATCGCTAGGTGGCGCCGCCTCTATTACAGAAAACATTCGCTAGTTTAAAATACATCACTAGATGGTGCCACAAACAAAACCCTGATTAGTCCTAGAAATATAACGCTAGATGGTGCCACATTTATTACAGAAAATATTCATCAGGCCATACACAACTAGATGATGAGACAAATTCAAGTTTCCCAACAAGCGCCACGACAGGAGGGCGCAGGCCCTAACACAGTTTCCTATGTTTTGTCCTATAAACTAGGAATAGGTCCGTTATTAGAATACAAGTTCTAATTTCTCACAATAAGTAATCAGAATGTAAATACTTAAATACAAATCCAAGTTCAAATTTCCCGACAGTGGGCCAGGGGCTAAGACCCGAAAGCAAGTTGCGAAGCCCTATGTCTGTCTTATAAGTTAGCATTAGGCCTCCTTATTATTGTAATACAAGTTCTGATTTCCCCTCATAGATGGCGTCACGCACAAATTCAGATTTTTGGTCTATGGGCGAGGGCCTGAAAGTAAGTTGCTAAGCCCTGCATCTGTCTTACAAGTTAGAATTATACCCCTTATTATAATACAGATTCATATTTCCAGCCATAACTTGCAGAGACTTAAATATAAATAAACATTTTCCGCCATTGGGGCCTCGACAAGGGACATAGCCCCGAGAGCAAGTTGCACAGCCCTACACCTGTCTTACAAGTTAGCATTAGGCTCCTTATTATTATAATAAAGAATCAAATTTTCCGGTGAGGGTACCACGACAATACGCGAAGGCCTACGAACAAGTTGCGATCACGACAAGGGTCATAGACCCGAGAACAAGTTGCGCGCCCTACACCTGTTTTACAATCTCTGTTATGCTCGGAGAGGGTTGGAGTGGGATCCCCGAAACAGCCTTTGCCGAAAGCCTCGCGTCGGAAATTTTTAACTATATGAGATATGGAAATAACGGTTTCTAGAAACTTCAAGTACTTACAGCGACCAGCAAACAGGTTGAGTTGATTGGTCACGTGCACTAGGAATTTATTTGATCAGGAAAAGTTTCTCATAAGTGGAGTTGAGTTAAAGGTTAAATTTGTACGATCAAGAGATACCTCTAGTCTAATGGCGGCGCACGGTTCAAATTACAGACGCGAATTGTGGACGCTGGTTTACGCGAAAATCATTGGATAATGTCTTCCTGGGTCGGTTACCTAAACGATGCATCATAGGTTTTACCACAAATAAAGCCTTGAGACAGATAATGTGTAAAGGGTTATTGACTTTCAAATTAACTGTAACACCGTTAGTGCGATTCTACCCATATGAAAGCTTCGCATCGCTAAATGATTAGATTTGATGTTTGTTAAAGAATTGCTGGACACTTTTCGCAATAAAGTCCTTGCCCTTATCCGTCTGTATACTTTGAGGTATCTTTTCACATCTTTGAAAAATAACCGAAAATACGTCGATTACAGAACATGTAGTTTTTCAGCTTCAGACCTCGTTTCCACGCTATCTTGCTAAATGCATAGATAACCGTAAGTATATAATTATGCCCGTCATTATATTTACTTAGATTTCTCATATCACAAAGATCCGCTTGCCACAGTTCGTAAATGTTGCTCATAATATATTTACTTCGAGTAAATTTCTCACTACAGGTTTATGTATAGTGTATGATACTGTTTCTGTAATCGCGCTCTAATATCTTCCCTAGAGATCTGTTTATAAATCTAAATTCGTTTTTGACAGGGGTATTTCTGCTAAGGCAGAGCTTGTACGTAAAATAGGCTTATGTGATGGTATGACAACCCCGTTATCGGTAAAACCCGAAAATTTAAAAGTAGCACTCTAATAAGCATGCTTTATCTGATTATAAAATCTAAAGACGTTTTTTTTTTGACAGAGATATTTCTAATGAGACAAAACTTTTATGTATGTAAAATAATATAGAGGCGAAATCTAGCTTAAAGAAGAGGATTATTAAGTTAATTAACTGACTACGCAATACCCATTAACTGTTTTATTATCATTATATAGAATTTAACAACGTATTTAAAAATCAATTGTATATGTTCTCTGTCTTCTTTAATATCAAAAAATAATCCAGTTGTTTATTGGATTTACAAAATAGACCATAATACGATCCCTACGTGGGCATATAAAAAAAGCGCTAATGCATCAAGGTAGAAAGCACATTTTTAAAGTATTTGTAAACACATTAATTAACGCGATGTCGACTTTCCAATTAATATCAATGAAGTTGTATAACTGTTTAATAATAATAAACAAATATTAAGAACCCCGCGAACAAATTCCCGTCTTACAATACAACGACCTCTTATTAGAATGCAACCCCCAAGGCATAAATAAATTAGATCACAATCTGTAGAGGGGATTAATTATGCAATCTCGTTTGTTAAAGACGGATCGTAATTAACACGTCTTTTTTATTCTCAGGTGAAAAAAATACTATCCCCACGTGGGCAAATAAAAAATGGAAGGGAAGGTGCCCCTGTGAGCGGGGCTTGTGACGTAAGAAAGTGAAAGTTGCGATGCCCGTATTCTACTGATATATACCGAAGCACCATTAAGTAAGGTTAAAGTGACAGAAAAAAAGTGTAAAGCAATTTAACTAACTACACATAAACACAAAAAAAAACAGTGTAATCACACCCACAATTATGTCATAAATAAATCAGAACAAAAATGGTGATACCAAACATGTGGTCCTTATACAACCAATCATGCTGGTTTTTACGTCAACATCAAAGTAAATAAGAAAATAATAAGGCAGGTTAAGGTACATATAAAATACAACAAACAGTAAAAGTAAACAGGTAACTTCAATGGAGTTTAACTACACGAAGACAAGGAAAGGAAAAAAAATAGGCAAGTAGTATAGAGATACACAATTTTACAGTGAAAAATAAAAGCACAAGAAATACACATGTACAATGACAATAAATTACATGTATAAAGAAAAATCAGTTCGCAGATAAATAATTCGAAATAAGCTGACTGAATAAAAAAAAATCATTAAAACGAAGCCCTGCAAGGGTCCGGTAGAAATAAATCACACACCACAACGACAGCATCCCTTCCTCAGCTGACACGTTCATCTATACATCTCTCTGTATTTAAAAATAATAAGTTTGAAGGTCATCTACAGCCGTGTCTGTAAACCCCGGTATCGTTTAGAACAATTTTAACTGGGGTCTATCGTGCTACGTTTGTCCAGGCCTTACTCTCTCAGCAATGCCAACTCATACGAGCAATAATAGAGGGGGAACTGTACTGTCTGCCACGCAGTCCTTTTATTTTAACTGAGTGCATCTTAATGAGCGTGCTTGCGTAGTTAAACAGATACTTCTTGCAAGGTGATGATTCATTTTTAATAGGTTACATAGGCTTGTTGAGTTGTTCGCTGCCAACTTTAATTTACATTAAAATACCTACCTACGTTTGAATATAACCCTTTAATTAATCACTTATTCACCAATATTCAACGGTTAAGATACGCCTTTTAAACCAAAGACGATAAGGATTATTTATACATAAATTGCTTATCCGTCCGCTTATTAAAACTCGAATATTTAGCGATACGTTTATTTACACGACCACTTTAATTTTATGAAAAACTTACATTAAAGACAACTCAGAAAGGAGAAAAACCAAATTCGCGGTTTTAGTTTTACTAAAATGTACACGATAAAACATTTATAGACGAAACGGTTTACAGTGAGGGTTTGTAATTAAACGATCAGATCGATCCGACCTGAATCGAAACTCTAACTGCAACTAACTGTCCTTCTCAAATCCACCTGCGTTTTTAAAAGACAAGAATTATTACGTGGGAATATTTTCGTATTTATTATTAAACGAAGTATTAATTTTTAAAATATGAACTCCTAAGTAACAAACATTATATCTAGGTCTCGAATTTCAAAGTACCAAACAAAGATTTCTTTTGATTTGCGGTATGTTCTGATGTAATTAATTACTATGTGCGACGTTTTTACCCCAAAAACGTGTGTATAGAAGTTTTCCACGATTTCTCCCGGTCTTTCGGTAAAGGCAGTTTCGGCAGAACATCTATTTTGTACCCCAACATATGTTATTCTTTTTCTTTTCAACCCTTAGTCAAATATCAGTTACATAAAATAAAATATCCCGAAAACATCAAATTATGACTTATTACCAACATATTAAAACCCACTAATTATCTTTTCTTTTCCGGTAACAAATGCGATTTGAAAATCTTTGTTACAATAATAAAATGTTCTCGGTCCGCTACCTACAGTCCCAAATAAAATCAGTGTTACACTTTAAGAAATTTATAAGAGATAAGTTAAACTGAAATGCATTTTTTTCTGTTGACAATACTTTTGAGTGTACCCTATTGATTGATAAATTATTACCACTTGATTAGCATGTTGCCTACACTGCTACAAGCAAGATCAATAATAAACTCTACAAATATCTGCATAAATTTTCAATGAACTGAAAATAATTCATTTGTGAAGCACCTAAATCATCTTTATAATGAAACCTATATGCAATTTTAATTAGACAGATTTTCAAAAATTTATTGTTAACGAATAATTAAATATGTCTTGTTTTTCTTGTATTTTCCTTTTGGTAATTTTCGAGAATGTTTTATGAATAAACACATTAAGTTTTCAAGCTTCGTTATGAAGAGAAATAAGAGTATGGAAATATTGCATGTGGAAAATTGTATACTAAAACCTAGTTTATAACTCAATTAACGAAATTAAATTGTATATTTAAGCTTAATATACGACATCTTTGACACATCAAGAAATAACTTACGTAAATACTCAAACAATGAAAATGTTTGAAGTTGTCAAAACATATTTCAACATTTTAAAGTAAATCTGCTTGAAATGAAAATAAGATTTTATGGGGAAAATTAAATCATTATATAAATGTTATTTGCGAATGAACTTGACGAATGCGTAAATTTAGTCAAGCGACTAACGTTCTGATAAAACTTTTCTGTAATTGTTAAAATTTTAAATTAAAGGAAAATGTTAACAAAGAATAAATTTTGTTACTCATATTGAAATGTTTACGATTTTTTATGGAAACTGTACAACTAAATTATTATTTAAAAAATCCTACTCGATGTAAACTTTTTATTTAAGCATTTAATAAAATTAATAATAATCTTTAAATTCATTGTAGATTAACGGTATTAAGGGTTATGTAAACTGTCGGGTATAATTCTAGAAAAACGAATGAGGTGAGGTGTTAAGATATGTGCGAGTATATATTCTAATATTCTTGCCAAATTTGTTAAAGTAAACGAGCTTTTAATTTCTGTATAAAATTCAAGAAAGTTTTTGAGTGCGTTCTAGGATTTTAAAGCAATATTTTCTTTTCAAACTGTTCTTTTTTATCTACTGCTATATTATGTAATAAAGACTTTCTTATCGTTGTACTTACTTTATATCTTCATTTTTACTTTTAGAGAAAATCATTAACAATGTTGCCAATCGATTTTTACGCAATTAGAGCAGAATAATAGTTTTTTGGATAGAGTGTCTGCATTAGTCTGGAAATCTTGAGAATGTACCGAAACTTTTAATGGATACAATGCTTTAAAAGTTAGAATTTTCGTTTTGTAGATTTTTTTACATAAAACTTGCCTTTACAGTAAACAATTTACAAAACTACAATAGTTTCTAACAATATGCTTTGTGATTTGTATGTTTAGTGTTAACCTTTTATTTATCACTTGATAGCGTATTGTGCTTTTTTTCCACATATACCATGAAATTTTTTTTCTATTTTTCGTTTATAATATGTATACTCTGAATTTCAAACGCGTCTTCTAATGTTTGTCTTTATGAAACTGATTTTTGTTATGTGCAATAACATTAACACATATTGACAAGAATGCAATTCACACTCCCCTGAATAAGACGCTATATTTTTTCATTATTCCGTAAAAAGGTATGCTTCGCATAGTCGATCTTACAGTGAAACAAATAACTATTAAAATTCATTTGTGTGAATTAAAATATTTATATTAACACCTTAAACGCCATTTGTATCAATACGGATACAGAAACTTTTGTACCAGTATCCGAATTGATACATCGACTTACTCTTATTTTCGGCTAGCTGTGTCTAAAACTATACAACGGAGCAACATATTCAAATAGGGAAGTTGTACAGCATGACCCCTGAAACCAAAAATATGTTTGGCCAATAAATTTTTAGTAAATTTGGTAAAAAAAATATACAGATATTTTCATATAAATTTTTTTATTATCAAACTTTTTCTGTTTACCTAAAAAAAGGTAATTTTCTTAAAGATACAAGGCAGTTATTTTTAAATTATACATTTATTCTGAAAGCAACATATATTAAGCAAAAAAATAATTCAACTTACCAAATATTAATATTTTTCCGATTTGTGGGTAAAGGAGAAACATAGCAGGCAATAATATTTTTCTACAACCCTATACAAAAAGTCGTCATTTTGTAATATAATACATTCAGCGAAAACGTGATTTCCGTCACCAGTGAGAGAAAGTGTCATAACGTTAACTTTCGGTTTGACACTTCTCTTTAATTGTTTACACTCAAAGCATTGTTAGTTTTTTGAATAAGTTATCATGATTTCTGAATCGAAAAGTGATTTAGATTTTCAAAATACACCACCAGAAATAACAAATCAAGCTGAGCAGACATCTTTGGATTTATTACCATTAAAATCTAAAAAGAGATATAAAGAAATATATGACAAATTCATGGATTGGAGAGTTAACAATCATGTTAATTCATTTTCGGAAAATGTGCTGCTTGCGTACTTTGGATGGTTACCAAAAAAATTTAAGTCATCGACGCTATGGTCTATGTATTCGATGCTGAAAGCCACTTTATCGATTAAAAATAATATAGATATAAGTAAATATCCCAAGTTGCGTTCTTATTTGAAACGAAAATCAGATGGATTTAAAAGTCAAAAAATCTTCCAATGAGATACGTACTTTCTTACAGAATGCACCCAATTCCAAATACTTAATGACTAAGGTAACAATTACTTTATTAATGTGAAAATTCTTAATATTAATATTAAATTCACGTTTGTAGGTAGTCTTAATTTTTGGAATTTCGGGAGCTTGTCGTTGCCATGAATTAAAAGATTTGACAGTAAATGATGTAAAAGATACTAGCAGTATACTCTTAGTTACGATACGTAATACAAAAACAAAAGTACCGCGTTCCTTCCACATTTCTGGATTCTTCTACGAAATTTCTAAAATATATATGAACCTTCGTCCACTAGATATGGACCAAAAAAATACAAGATTCTTTATAAACTACCAAAACGGAAAGTGTACTCGACAAGTTGTGGGAATAAATAAATTTAGTAAATTTCCTATGCAAGTAGCTCAATATTTAAAATTGCCTGATCCCCAAAAATATACCGGGCATTGTTTGCGCAGAACTTCCGCAACGCTGTTAGTGGATGCAGGAGGTGATTTACTTCAATTAAAAAAGCATGGAGGCTGGAAATCTAGTAACGTTGCAGAAGGATATGTTGATCAATCAGTTAACAGCAAAAATCAAATACAAACCAAAATTTTACAATCCATACAAAATAAAACGCTCTCCGATGACGGCGCATCATCATATGGAGTGACATCAGATAACAACATAACAGATGTGACATCTTCTACCTCAATACATAAAAATCTTGATTGTAATACTCCTATAATTTTGAATAGTTGCTCGAATGTAACAATTAACCAATATTTAAATCATAAGTAATGTTTTGAAAAATTCCGTTATTTTTACTTTCAAATAAAATATTTGTTCAATGTTCTTTTTTAGTATATTATTATCATATAAACAGGGTTGTAGAAAAAGTATAGTGTTTCACTCGTCGAAAACATTTTTTGAAGCTCGTGAACATTACCAGCCTCGGCTGCGCCTCGGCAGGTAAACTGTTCTACTCGCTTCAAAAAATTTTACTTTGGTCACTCGTAAAACAATATACTATTTTCGCAACTCGTACATTTGGTATGCATTTGTGAAGCTTTAGATTGAGCGTAACGCCAATCATGATCTTTTTTGAGATCTTCGTAGCATCCTACGCGTCTGCTTCTTTTGGCATCATGTACCAAGGTGGGATTTTCATTGGTGTGTCTAAGTGCAGGTGTTTGTGGGCAGATCTCTTCTAATAACTGTGAAACTGCCATTTCTTTGTATTTAGTTATTAACATTCTTTTCTTGGTTACTTTTTTATGTAAACAATAGGCATTTATCAAAGCAGTTCCAGTAAGCAATTCTACCGCTAGCTTACGGTACCATTTAACTCCCTTTCTGAGACATGTCGAGTAAGGTTTTACTTGGTCGGAAAAAATGATTTAAATTTATTATAGTCTGTTATTATTGCTGCTTTTTTCAAGTCTTCCCCTCTCCTTTTCACAATGGTCGTTGAACCGTCGTGCTTAGTCGATATCACTAGTACATCCTTCTTGTCTTTCCATTTGAGAATAATGCAGCCAGTATTACCTACTTTGTGAACTAACAATTTGGTGTTTTTTTAGTTTAGCTTTTATAATATGTGCTGGGTTATTTTTCCTCCCTACCAAGTATGCTTTTCTTTTCTGAAGCTCGTGTGCTAAGGATATACTGCTGTAGTAATTATCAGTGTAAATAATCCTTCCCTTATCAAGCAAATTTTCTGATAACTTCAAAACAATTTTAGTAGCACCTGAGAGACTTTGGTTACCGATACTATCCTTTCCACAGTAAACTGACAAATTGTAGGTATAACCTCCATTCACACAGAGCTTATAAAGTTTGATACCAAATCTATGGCGCTTATTTGGTATATATTGTTTAAAACTTGGTCGGCCTCAAAATGGTACTAATGTCTCCTTAATGCCAATATCTTCATATGGTACGTAGGCATTGTTCGACTAACTTATTTATAATAGGTGTGATTTTATATAGCCGGTCTCCTGGCGCAGGATTTGAATTATCACAAAAATGCCACGTCCTAAGTAATATTTCGATCCGGTTTCTCGAAATGATAGACTTTATTTTGGTAATATATATATATATATATATATATATATATATATATATATATAATATGTAAACCAGTAGTCGCGTATCTGAGGCAGGCGAACGAGTCCTATCCACATTATTGTCGCAATAAAGATTTTCATTTCATTGTGATTCGTATCAACCCAACTTTTTATTCGAGCATGTGGTAAATTTTTGTCCTGTGATATGAGGCTTTGAGCATATCTGTTTCTTCCTGTGACCATAAGATCTACTAAATCATCTGTTAGAAATATTTTGTAAAAGTCTTTTTTATTTTCACAGTTTGCTGATATATCTTCTCTTACACCTTACATCTTCTAAGACCGGAAACTCTTTCAATTTAGAACGCTGGGGGGTACCACAAATAAATTTATCTTCTTCATTATCTTCATCGGCATCACTTTCTGCTGAATATTCAGAATCATTCACTTCTGACTCGTTGTCTTCGTCTATTTGCCGATCAGGAGCTAAAATAAACATACCAGAAGTCGAAGGCATATTTTCCTGTGCTAAATCAGCCGCCGATTCGCTCTCAGACTGTAATGTATACTTTCCAATAACTTCGTCTATTGTTTGGTCGATAAAAACGAATGAATTCTTTTGTTACATTGGCAAAAGGTTTGAAACTTACCTAAATTTGAAGGTGTATCTTTAGTAATTGCATTTCCTCTACTCGTTTTAGTAAATTTGTTTGTTTTTCGCTTTTTTAGGGATATCGTTATCACTACAGCTCTATTCCGACGATTCACGCTCGTATTCAGACTCATTGTCCTCAAAAGGTTCATCTTCTGCAGAAAAATTAATTTCTTCTAATAATTTCATGAGTGCTGCCTGCCGTTTTTCATAAGACATTTTATCAAAGAAAATGTTACACTACTACACAAACGCGATGTAAGACCCAATAAATATTACAAATTAAATGTATATCCTTCCGAACACCTACTTCGACTGAGTAAACAATGGTGTTAATGCATGATGCAATCGCGCCAAAACACGATTTGACACGAAAATACATATATCTTCATGTATACACTATTTTTTCTCAAAAAATTATTATATATTTGAGAAAAATTATAGTCGGATAGTTAAGTAATATTTTTTTTTATAGTGGTGGCGCTTAACGTGTTAAATTTGGTATTTTTTATTTATCTTTTATACAGGGTGATTCGTTGTCACCGGGTGTGAAAATTTTAAGCAAGTTACTTTAGATAATTTCTTTTTCGTCTAGTTTTTCGAAATTTTGGTTTTAAAAGTCTAAAGATTTAAAATGTTTGTTGTTATTTGAAGATGTTTAGTTTAAAATAGATTTCTTTGTTAGAGCAATTTAATTAAAATCGTGAATATCATATAAATTTTTCTAAGGTTTAAAATTAAAAAAGCAATTTGTTATTAAGATATAAAATTCTAAGTTGTTTTTCGTGTTAAGTTTTTGTTAACATCCATTTGAGGAATGGTGCCAAGATTCTTTTATGGAAAGCGTACTGATTCGTGTTTAATTAAGAATTATCATTATAAGAGAAGGTAATATTTATCTGAACTACAATATGACCTCAGTAAGCTATAAGTACATGTGCACCGTAGAGTAGATGAACCGTTGGTTACTTGAAAAGCTTTCCATGCAGTTTCTGTGGGACAGCGCGAAATTAAGAGAAAATATGACGTAACTTTTTCGTTTCTTCTACCGAGTTGTCTTCGTTTTTAGCACGATTGATAATTTCAATAAATGTGTTTCAGATTAATTGTTGTTTTTAAAATTAAGAAATTGCAAAACTGATGTATGTTTGAACGTATGTCCTAAGTCCTGGTTTTGATCTGGTTAAGTGTAGTTGTGAGTAAAAGGGAGGGCACGGATTTTACTGTCGACGTTCCCGGTCGCCTCGAACGTATCGTCAACAGCGCATCCTTTTCGCCTTTGTGCGGTTTTTGTTGGTGGTTCAACAGACCGGTGAATTTTATGTGGTTTATCGTGGTCAACTAGACCTACGTTTCGTTTCCGAAACCAGGATAGTGTTTTGCCAAGTGCTTCCTGAGTTACGGAGTTGTAATCGCTTTTGTAGATTTTATGTATTGTTTATGGTGGAGAATTGTATGCCCGAACCTTCTTTTACGTGCTAGACAGCCTTATATTGACCAACTCTCACTGTACATAAATTTTTAAATAGTTATATTAATCAAAAATAGACTTGTAAATAAAGCTACCGTATCAAGTCAAAATCGTATAAATAATATCGTATGAAATAACTTTTCGTGTACATAAACTTTACAACGTCAAATTTAGTGAAATAAAACGTAACGTTATTGAAATTGTTATTTGGTAGTCGCTGCATTTGTTTGCCGTTTTGAATTTACAGTTTTCCTGAAACCGTTCGTATTTACATTGTTTGCGTTATAACCTGTAGGAGTTTTCAACAATATTTGTAAAAGGTAATCTAGCATTATACTTTTGTGGTGATTGTGCTTATCATACAATTGTTTGCATTTTGTTGAAATTATTCTGCGATAAAGCAGATAAACGTAGTCGTTTTTAGTTGAAGTTGTGTACAAAATTTTCTGTTGCAAAATTAATGATTTTGAGTGACCATTTGTTTACAAAAAGGTTTTGAATTTTGATACTATTTAGGTAACTTCAATTTCAGATCTTGCAAGTTAGACCGATTTAGAAAGAGGGGTGGTACATTTTTACCTATTCTACATCTTTAAGATAACCGGCCACAAATTAGTGCGGCCTTCAAGTAATATATGTATTGTTCTTTTACTTACGTTTGTTCAATGGATGAATCATTAAATGGATTTAATAGCACTATTTGTGATCTCCTCCCGAACTGCGAAAGCAATAATTAACGAAAATTGGTGATTTAAAGACTTAAAACTAAAAGATTTTGGTAGAAGCTAATTTTATTGCTTTAAAATTTTATTGATTTGTTTTGAAAGTGACCTGGTGGCAAGTTTTTAAATTTGACTCATTTAGTTTCATGTAGTTTTTAGATAGTTCTTTTTTATTATACAGTTTTTTGTTTAACGTGACAAATTAGAGAATTTTGATTGACGTTTGTCTAGTTTATGTCTAATTATTTTATTTTGAGTTCAGATGACGATAGAATTTTGTAGATGACTAGTATTTGAATTTGGACTTTGCAATAATTAAGCGAAATAATTAGCGTTGTTTATTTTTTTTTTTGTTTCAATGTATTTTGCTCATAAGCGTTGAGAGTAACGTAAGGTAAAATTAGGTTAAAGAAGGCCATTGAACCCCAACAGCTGATTTGCGCGCACGCATCTTTAGTATTTTAAACGTGTGGATGTTTTGGACATTTGTTCTAGAGCTAAAATTCCGAACCATTTCCCCTACGTGCTCCTGGAGGTAGCCCACGCGAAGGTAAGTGACAATGCAACAAAGTACATTCGGTGTGTTTGAATTCAAAACACACCCACGGCCCTCTGTCCCACCGAGCTAGCCCGGTGCACTTTAATTATCTGTTACCTTCCGTGCTAATTCCATTTTCTACCGTAACATCGTACACAGAGAAGGGACATGTATGGGAGCTCAAAATATGATGATTTGACGCAACTTCTATACTAAGATGCATCCCTGAGGAGTTATAGGCGATGAAAGTGAAGTTTCAAATTTCTAAAGAAATCAATATCTCAGTTACACTTGAACTTAGAAAATCCAAATTTGATGCAAATATTCTTTAAAAATCCCCCTAAAGGTGAATTGAAAAATTTCCGCTACGAAAATTTTAATAACCCCAGTGGATGAAAGGCAAGCTCTCCATCGCGCCCTCAACCTTTTTCTTCACCAGCTATACCAAGACTCCCTTACGGATCTTTCAGTTTCCGTCATAATGTATCTCACGTCAAATAACCAATCATAAAAATCATTTCTTTAAATCGTAAGCGCGGTAAAAACGATATAAGCTTCAGGAACCGAATTGAAAAAATTACGTTAATAGCATTATCTACCTCAAGAAAGATATCACTGAAATACACTCTGTTTTCGTCACCTGAAAAATCGACTCTTAACCAACGTATTATAAAAATCACACTCTTTGTCTTTTTAAAATAAATTTATAAAAATGAATTCCGACTTTCCGTCGCCATTGGTTTAATTCTGCAAGCTACGTTTCCTGAAGCAATTTAACTACAAAGTAACAATTTTGAATGACGTAATTTTAACTCAGCTAAACCATAATTAACGATACTCAAAAATAAATAGATAAATAGTAGTAACCATTATTTACAAAAAAATATTAAACTCCCATTTTACTAATATATAATTGTCAACGCATGAAACGTAATCGTGATTTAACAACTTCAATCTATTAACAACAAACAAACCGAAAAATCTATATACCGTTCACAGAATTGGGGTGCTTAATCCTACTCCAATTTGTAATAACCCCAAATATCGTTAAACAAATTTAAAATTTGTAGCTAAATTAATGATTCCAAAATTTATACTCGAATACATCCAAATTTTTATAATCTATACTCCATTAACGAGACTGGGTACTAATAAATATCCTTAAGTTCTAGACAACAAAAGTGTCTACGGAAAATTCTGACCACACGTGATAAACATACTGACGATTGTTTCTAATAAATGTGCATTTATCCATAATGCGATTTCATAACTCAAAACGTAAATGACGAGTAGTACACAAATTCTTTTAACGTTCACATATGTTGAGGTCTGCTGATCGTGAAGGCCAAACTTATGAGCAATTATTCCTCTTTCAATCCATTTATTTGGATAGTGGTGGTTTAAAAAGTCTTTAACAATACTACTAAAATGAGCCCGGTGCTCCATGATGCATTATTTTGGAGAAATTCTAAATAAGTTTCGCCATTTAGTCCATTCGGTAAAATAACTGAACCAATTAAATACCGATCAATAACATCGATCCAACTCGCGTTGAAAATGGCGAAGAGCTACTGAATGAGGGTTTACGGTGGAATACCCATGATAACTACGTAGAGTTGTAATATCTCGGCAGGTGAAACAAAATTAATCAGTTAAGAAAATTTTCGTTTGAAAATTAATGTCTTGATGCAAAATAAACTGGCAGAAATTCACCGAATCTAACGGTAACAAATTTTGCACTTTTTGAGCGTGCTATTGGTGTAGTACGTTTGGTAACTCTGCGCACAAAAGTTTGCGATGTACCATCAAGGAAGAATTCTAGTACTTATACGAGCGACATCCAGTATTTAATGTCCCTAGCATAGAATACAACATTATTTTTCAACATAATCACCTTGAACGTGAAGACACTTATTCCACCTATGTTCAAGGATAGCAACACCTTTCTTACAAAACTCGGAGTCTTGATCACAGAAAAAGTCCTGCACTGCTACCATAACTGCGTCATGGCTTTCAAATGTTGTTCCCCGAGGACTCTTTTTACTTTGGAAATAAATAAAAATCCGTTGAAGCTAAGTCAGGGCAGTAGGGTGGATACTCCATAACTTCAAACCCAGCGTCATGAATTGCATTAATAGATATAAGGCTCTTATGAACTGGGGCGTTGTTTTGATGAAAGAGAATTACGCGTGACAGTTATCCTCTTCTTTTTTTTTTAATGCAATAATGAAGTTTTGTAACTAAAGCTGCATAATATTGACTAGTGATTGTGTGGCCACGTACCAACAAATCTACCAGCAAAATTCCTTCAGCATCTAAAAAAAACTGTAGTAATTATCTTGCTCGCTGAAGCCTGTATACTAAATTTTCATGTAGTGGGAGATCCTGGCTGCTGCTATGACTCCATACTGTGTTGTTTGCACTCGGGATCGAAGTGATGAACCCAAGTTTCATCAACCTTAACATAGCGATCGAAGAAACATTTATGATTACGGTTGAACAAGGCTAAATTAGCTATTGAAGAAGTGACTCTCAAACGCTTTTGTTCGGTTGTCAACAATCGGGGTACCCATCTTGGTGACACCCCGTGATGCCCTAAATAGTCATTTATTATGGTTCCAATTGTACCATTTGAAAAGCCTGTTATCTCCGTTACAAGTCTTATTGTCAATCGATGATCTTGTCTGATCATGTCATTCGTCATTCACAAGATCAATGTTTTCTTGAGTACACGCAGAACGTGGCCGACCTGCTCGTTCGCAGGTTGTTCTGCCACATTTGAAAGCTCGAGACCAATTTTTTGCTACTTGATAGGAAGGAGCAGAATCTCCAAGTATGCCAACCATATCTGCATGAATTTCTTCAGGTGTTAAACCTTTCTTTTATAGGTACTTGATGACAGCATGAAGCTCATTTTTTTCCATTTCCCAACGAATTAAAAAATACTGTCACATTTTAATAGCGCATTATCCTTTATCAACCCGTTAAAATTATACAATTGGACTCTAAGAATTTATATATTATTGTATACGCACAATGTGTACCAAATTTGGTTTTTCTAAGTTCAAGTATAACTGAGATATTGATTTTTTTTCGAAATTTGAAACCACATTTTCACGGCCTGTAACTTGTGAGGGGTGCAACTTAGTTAGTCTAGAAGTAGGTTGCATTAAATCATCATATTTTTTTAGGTTCCCTATATGCCCTTGCTCTTTGTCAGTTCTTATACGAATCACTCTGTATATATTAAATTATTGTCTTCAGAATTCAGATTTACTATGCTACTATCAAATATTAAAACGCAAACATAAGCCTGCTATTAATATAACAGTATGAAATTTATTTACAGACTATTTTCTATTCTCATCTAACTGGTGTTAATCTTTACACTTAATTTGAATCTTTATACTATGGTTTAAATCTAAGAAGGTACGAGTATGAAACCTTTGATAAAAACCAGCACAAAAAAATCTATAAACGTCCAGAAATAAATACAGCAGCAGTAGCTCTTACTTCTTCTACAAGCTTTGGCTTCAATTATTTTCCATTAAAATAAACGTGTGTTGTCTAACTTCGTTGATGTACCTACACGTAAATGTAACATAACCTGCACATACGTATATGCTTAAGGTTTTCTTTTTACATAAAGTTTACTACTAATTTTAATTTTTCAAAGCTGTTACAAGAAAATTTTGTTGGAACCGATGATGATTTGGTATTGTAATTTATATTTTAGGTAAGCATTGGCCCAAAAATTACCTGTGGTTAATATGTTTATCGTTAGTATATTTATAGTAACTATTTGTATTTTCACCAGCAGCTTGTCAATGAAATCAACTCGAGAAATCATATCAATTGAGGGACTTTATGTTTCACAGATATAAAGACTGTCTTGCGAACAATGTACAATTTTTTTAATTGAATGCAACAATAACTCTACACCTAGACATTTGAGTGTGTGTGAAAACAACCATTATCTTTTTATTGCATTATGCATAATTAATGTAATGTAAATATTACTATGATCAAAACTAACAATTTTATTTCATTAGTTCTTTCAAAATAAGGGGTTAACATGCTCTCAGATTATGCAATCCAGATTTTGTGAACAACCCAACAGTTTGTAGTACTTTGTTGTGTATCTTTGTTAACTGATCTGGAATGTAGATTATTGAGGTTGCATAGTGCTATTTTATTCTAACTACAGCGGAGTATAACTATTAAATCATTACGAACTAGTACCCGTCCTTCCTAAGCTCTATTCAATCTCTATTACTTTGGGGAATTTCCTTTATGATGGAAGTAAGCAAATGTTCAACCGCGAAGTTTTTTTTCTTTCTTGGTATGCTCCGTGGAGACAGGAAGTCTCGAAGTAGAAGGGTGGCAAATTTTACTATAAAACTTCTGTACAGAGTGTTTCAGTAATATTGGGTCAAACGTAAATGACTTTTCGCTTAAAAGATACAGAGTGTCAAAGTTTAAAGAAGTATAACAGTTTTTGGTTATAACTCGTGTAAATTTAAACCGATTTTGATGAAACTTGGCAAGAACAATAAACAAACAAAGTTCTTTAATTTGGTTATTTCAGGTTTTGTAGATTCTTCCAGTGGCGTAGATATTCAGGGTTGGCGTCCCTCTTCCCTCCCTATCTTTTACGCCACTACATTTTTTCCAATCTGAAAGTTTTTTTAATTTACAAAAAGAAAGGGCTCGCGATTAGAAGCTTATTTACAGAGAGATATTTCGTTTTGTTAACGTCCATGGACATTGCAATTTAGAAAAAAAATTCAGTTGTAATTTTTTTATTAGAGATCAAAAATTAAACACAACAATGACATTTTTTAAATAATTTTTAAAAATAATTATTTAAACAGTATGTTTTAAATATTTTTTTAGATAACATTTTTTAATAATAAATTTAATTTAATTTAATTTTAATATATATATATATATATATATATATATATATATATATATATATATATATACATACAGGGTCCGCCTTTGGGAGCTGATCCTATGAGTGTCTGCTAAACCAAACTTACAATAATTTTGAAAATTTGGTGACAGGGCAATGATGTTAGGGCTAACTCATCTAAAATATTTTGACGTTCGTACCACTTCCGGTTATACCGGAAGTCGCTTATTTTAAATGGAACACCCCGTATATTAATACATTTTTGGATGCTATGTCGAATTTTAAGGTAAGTTTGTTAAATAAACTAGATACGAAATTTCAGTCGTTTTAAAAAAAACATTTTTCTAAAAAAATTGACAGATGCGGTCTTAGTAATAACTCTTTAATTGTTTTGTTCCTGTCAAACAGTTTGAATAAAACTTTGAGGTGTTGTAGGCAAAGGTTTATTGCAACAGTCTGCATAAAATGACATTTGTATTTTTCATAAAAATAAAATTATGAATGTCTAAACTTGACTATCAAAAAATGCAAGTTACTCAAAAAAATCAAATGGAAACCCCTATTTTGTATTACTCAGACCGATTTAACGTCAAAAATTAAGGTAAGTTTGTTTAAAACTTTATTTGCCTAAACGTAACAGTTTCATACTTATTATCAAAAAAGTCCCAATTTTAAAATTTGTGATAAAAATGAGCTACATACTTAAATCTAGTATTCCTTGTTCGTGGTCACCAAATATTCAATAAAATATTCAAAACTGATCTCAACTTTTTTTAAAGTTTCCCGTATGTGCGAAATCTCTTTACGGAAGACATAATAAAAAAAATTAAATGCTATTTGCCGAATAATGGAATTTTACATTATGAAATCCTAACTCATTGCAATACATCCATTTTCATTATACGCATTATTACAGTACTAAAATACCATTAATTCGCTACCCTTTCACAACAATTTTGAACCGGAATTCCTGAAAATAAATTGATAAAACAGTAGTACGCAAATGTCCTTTTAGATAATATGAATCGTCATATTAAGAATTACAGTAACCATTATGCCAACATGTCACGTGGTCGTGATTTTATCACATACTTGCCGGTAATTCCGAAATTATAACTTATTTGTTTATACCGTACATCTGAAATGTAATTGATATTAATACCGCATAAATGTTTGGAAAGCAATAAATCGTGACGTTATTATTTTGTCTTTTACAAAGAATTCGAAATTTTGACACATGATAATCGCATTTAGCATCCTTTTTTTTTTTAAAACGAAATGTAAGTTTTGTTGTTTATCAAAGTTATATAAAAGTTTAAAATGAAAATGTGAATTACGTATTGGTAATGATGATTAGTAAAATCTTTTTTTTTCTTTGTAAATAATATTTATTTTCTTTATTGTAAGTTTTAGAAATTCTCGTTTATTGAAAGGTAAATTACGTGTTATAAGGTTAAATTGAGTATAAATTATTACTTTTTATGGAGCATCGTTGGCAAATTTGATTCGTAGCCGTCAATCTGTCGCCTTTTGTATTGATAAAGTTTTGGTCTTTAAACAAAGACTTTGGATTTTATACACGTTATTTTAAGGTTCATTATAGTAGAGTTTCGTTATCATAGGCATCTCATATTACAAAGGTACCCTTTTGGGAACTTAGTTTCGATGGATGATGCAATTTTTTCGGTTCGGCTCACGAACACAATTCCTTTTTGACACAAATTTAAAATTTTAAGTAGTAAATTGTTATGATTGGTTAAATTAAAATGTAAGTGGATAGAATTGAAGATGGCGAGATATGAACGATGCTTAACGCAGTCCAGTCCACGACGAAGTTCAGGGCTTACCCTTGGTTTGCGGCGATGCGCGAAGATTTGTTGGTTTGGTGTTAGTGAACTATTTACACCAATTTCGGGGGGCTTAGTGAAGCATATCGTTAGAACTCTTCCCGTTACCGTTAATTTGCGGGATAATTTAGTGGCTTCGTTCCTCCCGAAATAGTCTTGCGTTATCGTTGCCGCACAGCGACAGTTTCTCGTCCAGGGAATCAGTCAGTGTTGAATAAGTGGCGTCCCCTTCTGGAGTTCCGTCGCATCTTGCTTGCGGATCAAAGCAATATAGTTCAGGTTTTAGTTGTTTGACTGCTTCGTGTGTACAGCTGATCCGATAACAAATAATTCATTGTAAATAAAAAACTTTTAGTCAGAACTTGTATATAGTTAGGGTAAAGTTAACAATTAACGTGGAAGCATAAATATTAGTGTAACGTACAACCAATTGTAATATCAATCAAAACACAACTTGAAAGAGGACCATTCACGAGTTAAGTCATATTTGAAGTTCGAGTGCAGTTTCTACATCGATCATATTGCCGACGCTGCCGCCAAGGTTATCCTCTAAATTACCCAGGTGTCTGTATAACAAAGGGGCCGTTCCAAATCTAAGGTAAACATTTTGTACATATTTTTTTACTGTGGTTGACAAAGTTTAATAAATTTCTGTGTGTATTTTATTATTCTGTTGTATATCCTACCGCTTGAACACGCTGTCTTTGAATTTAACTTCTTAGATTTTTATTATTTAAGTTTCAATGCAAGCGTATTCATCTGTGGCATGATCCAAATTTATTTAGGTGTTGTTTTCCTATTTTTTAAACTGGCGAGTTTATATTGAAATTGTATGTAACGAAGGCGTTACAAGGAGGATGCAATTTATTTGTTAAAATCATTTGTTATTTTGGCATATAAGTCAGATTTACAATAATTTTAATAAAGACCAACAATGAAACTAGCTAGTATCATCGCCCACTAAGTATACTAGGTGATTTTAATTTGAATTTAATGATTTGATTAATGTAACAATTGTCTTGACATCTCGATGGTTGTTTATTTATTATTTATAATACATACCTTTAGGTTAATACACTTATTGTGTCTTTTTATGAAAACCCATTTATTATACAGCATATTTACGCACATTTTAAATGTTTTTTTTTCTATTGTGTTTATGTGAACTAAAGTAATTACGTTCGAAAAATAGTATTGATTACTTAATTGTAACGTAAGTTTTAAAAGTTGATGAGTTAAGGCATCATATGATTATCAAATCTGATAGCGAATTGATTCAATTACGGCTGGTTGTAAATAAAGTGATTTCCTTTCTTAGAAGAATAATTTTATGGAATATCAGATTTATTAAGTAAAGTAACGTAACAGAATTATCGTTTTTGATCAGATCAGTTTTTATAGGTATACCGTAATGTAATTGTAAAGTAAATAGGTCGTTGACCGAAGAGTTTGCTTATTTACATGCCCGTTGGTGATATTTTGCGAGTAGTCGCAATTTTTTTTAAGTGATTTTTATAGGAATCAATATACTGATTGTAGTTACCGTATTGCCTGAGTTTGCCAATCAGGTAAGCCAATTTGATTTATTTATTATGGCAGCTGTATATTTTCCCGAACTTAGAAATTACATCTCGATTTTGTCGTTTATTAAACTTTAAGTTTTATTTTAAATTAAGTAATTAATTACTGGATTGATAAGTTTTTTTTTGGGTATTTGAGCCAATGACTTTGGCGCTGAGTTTATCGAAATGTTTAATGAGTTTTAGTTTTATTCTCGCAATTTTGAGGATTTTATATAAAGCTAGAGGATTTCGTTTAAGTTTGGGTGAACTTTGCGTAAATATTTTGGTGTAGGATATTCATTTTTGAGTGAACATTATGGTTTCCTGTTAGGCCATTATAAGACTTAGTTCATGAAGTTTTCCCGCTCTAGTTAACAGGTGGCGCCTTTGTGACATTTTTTACTCGATTTTGACGTTTTTGGAGTGGTGACGAATGCCCTTTGCAACACTAAGCTGTGCTGTGCGCGCAATTGTCTTTTCTGGCTGGATGCTCTAATGAGTATTTGGCCTGTAACAAACACACACAGAAATGCATCCTGTACAAACATACGTTCGTACATCAGAAATGCGTCGTACGCATAATATAACACTAAATATACCCAGTGTGTCAGAATATTCTCACACTTGTAGTGCCGCTTGCGCTTCTTTTGCGAAATAATCTACAATTGAATACTAAATAGTGTATCCCTTAACAACTTACTCCCAAAAAAAGGCGACAAGAGCCTTTGGCTAGCTATCGACCAATTAACACCACTTCCATTTTGTCAAAAGTAATGTAAAAAGTCATCAACAGCAACGACTTCATATCCTGGACTCTAACAAACTCCTTAATGCCACCAATATGGTTTACGTTTTTAAAGAACGCGAGTACTGTGTCCTACTCATTTATCGAATATGGACCTCTTATATTAAAGAAGAATATTCAAATATTACTAAAATATAGATATGAATCACGAGTAATTTTTGTCAAACATTTCACTCATCATATTCCATTCGATTTCATAATTTCCCGCAGGTATTTGTATTTATTCGTCTTTTTTATATATTTTGTGATTTTGACGATTCCTGGCTTTCTATTATATTCATTATTTCCGAAATCGTTAAGTTGTGATCAAAATCCTGCGACACGTCGATTTTTTATTTTGATTCAGGACTTTATGTTGTATCGCACATGTAGATGGCGCTGCGCACTTTCCGCATATGATGTCAAAATTCATATTTTTAAATGGCAACCCTGTATGTTCTTCGCGGAAATCTATACAACTTTTTCTTCTGAGTTCAAAAATGGCCTATTTATTGGAATTATTTGAAACAGTATGCGCGATATTAATTATTAAATGTGGCATAATTCGAAAAGTGGTGCGGTGTTAGTCAAGAACTAAACTGGTGTGATTGAAATGTAGGCCTTTATCAAAACAAGAAGCAACTAGGTAACTGGGTATGGAGTTTACTTTTTATCTTCAAGCGGCCGAAAACCGCATATTTATGCATCGTTACAGGTAGACTTAAAGTAAGTATTTTTGTCACCGGAAGAGAAAAACCCTTTCAAGTCTTATTTTATGTTTGTTTTCGTTCAGTGTATGTTTATTTTAATAAAGGTGCACTGTTTAGACCCAGATTCTTAATTTAACGCAAACATTGATGATACTAACACCGCACCACTTTATGAATTATACCACATTTAATAATTAATATCGCGCATACTGTTTCAAATAATCCCAATAAACAGGGCATTTTTGAACTCATGAGAAAGAGTTGCATCGATTTCTGCGAAGAACATACAGGGTTGCCATTTAAAAACATGAACTTTAACGTCATACCCGGAAAGTGCGCAGCGCAGCGCCATCTACATGTCCCACACAGCATAAAGTCCGGAATCAAAATAAAAAATCGACTTGTCCCAGGATTTTGATCACAAATTAACGATTTCGAAAATAATGAAAATATCCGTTACTCTCTGAGTGCACTGTACAGTGCATCTCATTTTGGTTGAGACAGCCAGATATCTCGGTTGTTGTTGAAGATGGAACCTTGCGGTTTCCGCGGTCCTGTGCCACTTTTTTATGAAACTCAAGATGGCCCGACCGGACTTTGCCTTACTTCTTTCGTTTATAAATTACAGGGTGTTTTTGAAAATCCACACTTTTTGGATCCCCTCCATATCTAAGAAGGTTCTCAGCGATAATGTCAAATTGAAAACTTGCCCCATAGAGAATTTTACGTAGAATCCAGGGGCGCCCTCAATTTTTTTTTCGGGGTATCGTTTGGAGATAAGAGTCAAACTTATGATTTTTTCAATGCAACACCCTTATTTTTTATCTCATTAAATTACTTTTTTTTCCTTCAAAATAATATATAATATATAAACATGTTTTAACAAAGTTTTAAAAAATACTCCAAAATTACGAAAACATTGAATTTTAATAGAGTGCCATGGATTTCAAACTTTTACTACAGGGATTATTATTTGTTATTTTTTTATAGTAGGTCATGGATGCTACAAACACTGTTGTGGACTTTTGGACCATTGTTTTATCAAGTGACTGTGCAGAAATCAACACAACTGCTGTCATGATGATAAATTTTGATGCATTTTATTGTGTTTGTGTTTAGCGATTTTGTTAATTTGTGAAATTTTATAATGGCTGAAAGATTTTTTCAGAACAACAAAAAGTATGATATCATACAACGTTTCAATCAATGCCATGAAAATGTTGACGAAGCATTAGAATTATATTTAAACAGGTAGACTAGTAATTTCCAATAAGACATTATATGACATATTGTTTTTAAAACGTTAGATATCCAGAGAGGCGTCAACCTATTCGAGCAACGATATTTCGACTAAAGAATAATCTACTAAATTATGGTGCGTATTCTAAACCCCGACCGAAGACGTATAACAAGGAAAATAATGAAGTGGATGAAATAAATGTCTTAGCCAGCGTCCGTGTCTCTCCTCAGACTTCTTGTGCGAAGTTAGAAAATGACACTGGCGTTCCTCGATCACGGGTACAAAGGATTTTAAAAAAACACAAATTTAAACCCTACAAAGTGAATATTGTCCAGCATTTATACCCTGGTGATGTGAATTTCTGTAATTGCTTTTTGAACCAAAGTCGAAGGGACAATAATTTTGAGAGTAAAGCCATATGGTCAGACGAAGCCCATATAGGCAGTTCCGGTTTATTTAACAGGTAAAATACAAGGCACTGGTATGATCAAAACCAACACCTAATTTTTGAGCAACAACAACAGGGTCGATTTGGTTTTAATGTAACCTGTTTCTTATTGGGGACATCAATAAAATATCGAATTTTTGAAGGGGCGCTCAACGCGAATAGGTACTTGTCAATTTTAAAAGAAGTAATACCAGAATTCCTGGAGAATGTTCCCCTCGCCTATCTTAATGCCATTTGCTTGCCCCTGCCCACAATTCGACGTTGATTGTGCCGTTTTTAGAAGAAACTTTTCAGGACCATTGGATTGGCACAAATGGACCTATTAGGTGGCCTGCAAGGTCACCTGATTGGTCAGTGTTGGACTTTTTTGTGGGGTTTTTTGAAAAATAAAATATACGGTAAGAAGCACAATAATATTGAAGAACTTCGTGCAACAACAGAGGCAGTTTTCGAGAATTTACAAAATCGGCCTTTCATAATTTTAAATGCATTAAGACGTATTAAGAAATTGTGTCAATTGTGTGTTAGGGAAAATGGACATCAATTCGAACAATTCAATGAATATGTTACCGAATAATTTCGAAATGAAATAGTATGAGTAAATATTTAATTAGTTGCTTATTCTACATTATGAACTTTTTATTACTATTTATTTGTTGCTATTAGTTACCTACGTTTTGTGTTTTGTTAGTGAATTAGTGTTAGTATTGTTCTTGTTCCTATCATGGAAAAATCACAAGTAGTATTTCTTCAATTTGAACTTTTTTTGTATGAAAAATCCATAGCCTACTATTAAAAATCAATGTTTTAGCGATTTTGGAGAATTTTTGAAGAATTTATGTTTATATATTATATATCATTTTGAAGGAAAAAAATAAGGCATTTAATGAGGTGATAAAATGCAGGGTGTTCCATTGAAAAAATCATAAGTTTGAGTCGTATCTCCATAACCATACCCCGAAAAAAAAAATTGAGTGCGCCACTGAATTCTACATAAAATTCTCTATGGGATAAGTTTTCAATTTGACATTATCGCTGACAAACTTCGTAGATATGGCGGAGGTCCAAAAAGTGTGAATTTTCAAAAACGCCCAGTAACTTATGAACGAAAGAAGTTAGGAAAAATCCGTTCAGGACATCTTCAGTTTCACAAAAAAGTGGCACAGGACCGCGAAAACCGCAAGGTTCTATCTTCAAAATCAACCGAGATATTTGGCTGTCTCAACCAAAATGGGATGCACTGTACATATATAACAATTTAATTGTATTAATTGCTAAATCAACAAACGTAAAAATTACACTGAAAATGTGTCTTCTTTGTTTCATTAAGTATAAGCTTTGAAATAATACGGAAGAGAGTCATCTATTATTGTATTTCTTTGTTTCTGTATTAAAAAAATGCTATTAACTACTATTTTATAATTATTTTAATGTCCTAATAGCCGGCTTGGAGTGAACTATGCTAATTGACTTAATTTACACTGTGCGGACTGTACGCATTTTATTCCTAAATGTTTAATTTATTTTTTTACATTAATTAATTATAACATTAGAAAGAGTAAATTTATTATTAAGTAGGTACATATAAATATAAGTTTTTGGAAGAAGTAACACTAAAGTTACATTACACATCCGACACTTTACGGACAGATGCAAATATGTTTTGAAAGTTAAAACTGTTGGGAGTAAATTTAATATGTCAATTTCACACAGCGAGGAAAATGTTGCACTTATTCAGGAAATTTTGGGTATATAAACGAAACTACAAAATCCATAAATAAATATTATAAATTGTACGCTTATGGAGGATGTGTTAGACAACATTGAAATAACAGTTTATGTTCAAACCGGAAATAATGGTTACAGAGGTTTCACGCAATGCGTTTTGATTATAATCTGAATATTAAAATAACAGTTAATAGACAAATTAAATCCTATGATTGTGTCATAAATAGATGTGTGTTTATTGAATATGAAAAATACGGCTTGATTCTAAAAGCTTCAAAAATATTGATCATTTTAAATTAATAGCCCTATATCTATCTTTCCTGTTTTGGCTTTGATAAGTTTTTAGTAATCGAGGAATGGTAGATTTTCGAATTTATAGCAAATAATTTATTGATTTTATCACTTAATGACTGGAATACAGTTGTTTAGATATGAATGAAATGTTGATGTGTGAGTAATAATAGGTTTTTAATAGATGCAATCCAATTAGCAAGAATACAGCAATGTATCAACTTATTTGCTACTTTAGAATATTATTGGTAACAAGCAAAGCAAACGTTAACCGCGCGTCGCCTTTCGCAAAGTACAGGATTTCCCAATTTCGAAACTTATACTGGTTATCTCGGTAAGTATGGAACCTATGAAAAAACTGTTGTAGGTGTCGAGATGTATTTGGGAGAAACTAAAAATGTTAAAAGCAGAACTTAAAAATATTGCCTGGTTTAGAAGATACGGGGGTAAAACGAAAAACTGCCGATTTTAAGTTTATCACGTGTATGCGTTATTACTAGTAATAGAAGAAAATGTTTCCTATGAAAAAGTAGAATATTATGCCGCCCTAAAATCGGAACTATCGGGTCAAGTCAATTAGTGATCTCATCCAACTTTCTCATTTTAGATGGAACAGCCTTTATATTTTTAGCCATAAAAGTTGCATTTTTAATTGTCTTTTCATACATATAACATTTAATATAGTATATTATTTAAATAATTGAACAATTTTAATTTTAATCAGTAGTAGGCTATGCATTATGATGTAAGAAAATGAAATAAAATGTGGTACATTTATCGACGAAGGTACTAAAATGGCCCTTGATTGCAATCAATACATTGTTGGCAACGATGTCTAACCGATCTTAGAGCATTAATAATATGAACGGGTTTTATTTTTCTAAATGCTGCATGGATTTCTTCAAAAGGCTGTTCCTGTTTCATCTGTTCGTTTATAGATCTCTGATTCTAGATTACCCCATAAAAATATCTGGAAGTGTCAGGTCAGGTGAGTGCGGCGGCCGCCTAACAGGTCCATATGTTCCCAACCATCTATCTCGGAAGTTTATATTTAAATAATCCTTCACTCTTAAGGCGTTATGGCTAGGAGCACCATCTTGCTGAAAATATATATTAGTTCGTTCTTCCAAAGGTTCTTCATCAAGCAAATGTAAAAGGTTAGTTTCCAGAATATTTAGGTATCTTTCAGTATTCAAGTTTTTTTCACAAATTGTATAGACAAACCTGTGTCCTTTTAAGAAACACCTGATGTTATAACCAAATCTACCCTGTGGGCGAACTCCTCTCAATAAATACTGGTTGGTGTTGGTCCAGTATCTTTCATTGTGGCGGTTCATAATTTCATAATTTGTAATTCTTGCCTCATTCTTCTCTCATGATCTCTAGGGTGCAAATATTGTGCCAAGTTTACTTTATATGGAAGTGATCATTTTTTGATTCAATATCTTTTGAACCTTGATTTTTGACACCCCAACTGCTTTTTCTACTGTTGGTACGGACGTGAAATTTCCTTGCTGAAAATTAATTTGATTCTAATAAGTTTATTATGATAAGCATGCATTTTTTAACATAAAGTTATTCCAGGTAATTGGTAACAGTAAGCGAAACTTACTTGAAATTCACATTCCACGCATCCAAGAACGTTTATTATTTCGTTTTCTTTATTTTATTTAGTATATTCAATAGGTCTCGGTTTACTAAAGCTTCCATAATTCTTCAGATTGTTTTCTAAATGGTTGCTGCCTCTCAGGGTAACGTCGAAAATATGTGTTTAGGGCGTTTTCTTTATTTCTTTGACATTCGGTGTATGCACATAATATCATAGTTTTCGTAAACCATTTTATCTAACAGAAAACTCGAAACACGTTGCGGTCTGTCATTAAATAAAATTACTGATCCTGTTTTGTTTTCGTGGCGACTAGATTTTATCCATAGCCTACTAAACTATTTAGACATCGTACGATTATGAAGAAAAATTAATAAGATGCTCTAAACTTGTGATTTGCAAATTACTCTGAGAGGCAGTAGTCTTCAGTGAACAATGCAAGGTTTCATTTCGTTTTCTTACCTCATACTGCATTACCTATCACTGATTTAATGTAAAAATTTGAATTGTTCACTTATTTCAGTAATAAACTATATTAAATGTTATATGTATGAAAAGACAATTAAAAATACAACTTTTCTGGCTAAAAATGTACACGATGTTCCATTAAAACTGAGAAACTTGGATGCCATAACTTTTTTATTTGACCCGGTAGATGCGATTTTAGGGCGGCATAATATTCCACTTAGCAAACTATGAAACTTTCATAGGAAACATTTCCTTCTATTGTTTGGTAATATAACGTACAGGGGACAAATTTACAATCGACAATTTTTTGTTTTATCCCCGTACCTTCTAAACCAGTAAATATTTAAAAGCTCTACTTCTACCATTTTCAGTTTCTTCGAAATACATCTCATGACACCTAAACAATTGTATGATAAGTTCAATAATTACCGAGATAACCAGTAAAAGTGTCGAAAATGGGCAACCCTGTACTTTGCGAAAGGCGACACGCGGTTAATGTTTGCTTTGCTTCTTACCATTAATATTCTAAAGTAGCAAATAAGTTGATACATTGAATAATAATTATAATCTTAATATTTTCGACACGAGTTGTAATGAAAAGTTCTAAGACTACGTATACAGAGTGATTCTTTTTCTACTAGCCAATGTTAAGATTTTTATGTAGTATTTAATATTTGGTAGTTTGAGGTTACTATTATACAGGGTCGCCCAAAATTGTATTTTTTTAGTGTGTATTTTAATTTTTTTAGGAACATATATACACATTAAACATAAAGTAGAATACTAAATAAAATATGATCAATATTTTGTGCCTCTTGTCTATTTGTTGTTATAATCATCTAGAATTTAACATTGAAGTCTAAAACTAAACCTAATGAACAATATTTGGTGACTGTGGTCTGTTTGCTGCATCTTAAACTGATTCTATTAATTAGGCTAAGGTGTAACGAATGTTTGGTTGATGGCGTGCGTACGCCAAAAACCATATTACACTATTACACGTGCGCAGGTACAGACAGTTCGAGCACCAAATTTACAGGTGTAATAATAACCATCTATAGCTTCTTCATTAACTATTCCTTCATTATTTGTTGGTTGACATGAAATCCACAGTTGATATTTAGCTACCGTGGTAGTATGATGATATCTCTCAAACTTTCAAACTGAAATTCTTCGTCGTGGTCCCTCTGTAATTTGTCTTGGACATAAGACGGTGCCAACTTTGTTTGATAAATTCCAATTGTGAGTGTTTTTATAAAATCAAGCGTTAGAATTGGAAAATCTTGCAACTGTTGAGCATCTAAACGTACCCACCTTTAAGCATTTCTGGTCTTCAGATTCTCTACCTCAACTAGTGCTTGAACGATATTTGGTTCTTTAAACCTTTTTAAGTAATCTTTGAGCCAATTGTGCATATCATGTCTATTAAGTCTTTGTAATTTCGAGGGATACTATTTATGTATTGAGAATTGACAACACTGGTATTGCCAGGTGTCATCTTAAAGTTTGACATTTTTGAGGTTATGCGTACTCAGAACGTTTTGCCGTGCGAGCACTATTTGTGTTGTTGACAGTAAGTTGAAAATTTCATCTCAGCCAAAATATGGAATTAACCCGTGAAAATTTTCGAGCTATGATTAGTTATGACTTTCGACGTGGTCTAACTCAAGAACAATGCATCAATCAACTGAATTAAACTTTTGTGGATGAAGCGTCATCCACAGCCAATGTATATCGCTGGTACACTGAATTCAAACGTGTACTTAGTTCGCTCACGGATGAAGTTAAAGAAGGTCGTCCAAAATCAGTCGTTGTGCCGGAAAATATCGATGTTGTGCGAAAACTAATTGAAGAAGATCGTCATGTGACATATCACGAAATCGAGAGATGTTTAATCATTAGTATGACCAGCATACATAAGATTTTACACGAACATGTGTGTGTTCGGAAGCTGTGTGCACGTTGGATTCCACATTTGTTGACAGATGCTCAAAAAAATGCTCGTGTCGATTAGTGCCGTAAAATGATTTCAAAATACAACTGTGGTGCATCCAAAGCGGTATAAAACATCGTCACAGGTGACGAGTCGTGGATTTATGCTTATGAGCCAGAAAGAAAAGGCCAGTCCACAGTTTGGGTGTTTCAATCTGAAGCAAATCCAACAAAAGTTGTTCGTTCTCGAAGCGTTAAGAAGCAAATGGTGGCGTTTTTCTTTACGAAAACCGGTCCTGTGGTAACTGTCGCTCTCGAAAATCAGAAGACCGTTAATTTAGCGTGGTATACGACCATTTGTTTGCCTGAAGTTTTCGGTAAATTGAGAGAAATCAACCCAAAACGACGAATCATTTTGCATCACGACAATGCCAGGCCACACACATCATGACATTACATGCAACAAACGAGTATTTGGACACACAAAAGATCAAATTGATGGGTCATCCGCCTTACCGCCCCGACTTGGCACCAAATGACTTCTTCTTGTTCCCACTAATTAAAGATAAACTGCAGTTGAGGCCTTCAAAACGCATGTTTTAGAGCTATCACATTCTGATTGGACAAAGTGCTTTGAAGGGTGGTTCAATCGCATACAAAAGTGTATAGATCTTAAAGGCGATTATTTTGAAAAGCAAGAAAAATATTTTTCATCAAATTCATTTGTTTATTCTTTCTATTCTCAATACATAAATAGCAACCCCCGCACGATTATGTACGCATCTATTATGGTTTGCGTACCCCAAAAAGCATACGGCATTAGCGTTATGTGAAACGTATCGACACTTCGAGCACCAGATTGTGAACTAATAATGATCTAGAGCATCTTCTTCTTCATTAAGGTTTTATATGTGTATAAGCATTCAAATTCATTGTAACTTAAACTACTCTTGTGGTATATTATCGTAAGATTTCTTGCTATATCTTTGTAAGAATGACCGATTTCTCATCTTAATGCAACGCAACCCAATAATTATTACATAATAAAAGGTTCTAAAATATATCCTTGCTCATCTAAATGATGTACACATGATTTAACCATTTCGGAAATATAGCTACATCTTCTAAAATTAAAACATAAGCCCCATATTCGACAGATAATGAAGATCTTCATCGGCGGTACATATCGTGTGAGTTACGAATTATTAGGCATTTTGGGCATTTGCGCTCGATAATACATATGATTAAATCAAAGATACCCTTGGAAATAATTGTGTTGACAGAATGTTGATTCTGACACTCTCATTTAAGTAATCTTTGAGCCAATTGTGCATCGGCTCCTTCCATAAGGATAGGAGGGCGATGAATAGTCGCTCCAGCTCTCTAATAAAAATCCCCTAGGTGGGAGAGATGTTTGATTTGAATATTTTGTGGTAGAAACTTAAACATTGATTGTATGTGGTCGTTTCGTGTTTTTCCTATCCACCTCGACCTTGTAATCAAGCGAGAGTCGTTAGCATCTTCGGTTGAGAATTGGTGTTGGTTAGGCAGGATAAGTACTGGCATTTTATGCACAATGCCTAGGTGTCCAAATATTTCAGCAGTATCATGGTACTCCCAATCCACTATTACAATATCATTTTCCTGGAATCATCTTCTCATTGTATTACCATCTGGTTCAGGTTCATTTTGCAAATGAGCAGCCTCATTATTTTTACTTGACTGATTGTAATTGGTAAATATTTTCATACCAGCATTTACAACAAGAGGAGGTCTAAAAAATTCTTCTCTTCTACGGATAGCTATTTTACAATTCGCATCATTCTCATCCCCATCTATTCTAGTCATTAAACGTACTGAAATGGTCCATCACAAACAAAACAAGTTAGGAGATTTCTATTTCTTATGGCTATCTTGTTCTAGATAAAAGTAGGTAATTTGTTTTTATAAGTCTGCTGTATTAATCCAAACCGTACACTAATTACAATCACTTACAATTAGCAGGTACTAAATGAGAGTGTCAGAATCAACATTCTGTCAACACAATTATTTCCAAGGGTATCTTTCATTTAATCATATGTAGTAACACCGAGCGCAAATGCCCAAAATGCCCAATAATTCGTAACTCTCACGGTATATACCGGCGATGAAGATCTTCATTATCTGTCGAATATGGGGATTATGTTTTAATTTTAGAAGATGTAGCTATATTTCCGAAAGCGTTAAATCATGTGCACCTCATTTACATAAGCAAGGATATATTTTAGAACCTTTTATTATGTAACAATTATTGGGTTGCGCTGCATTAAGATGAGAAATCTTGTCATTCTTACAAAGATATAGCAAGAAATCTGACGATAACATACCACAACAGTACTTTAAGTTACAATGAATTTGAATTCTTATACACATATAAAAGCTTAATGAAGAAGAAGATGCTCTAGATCATTATTAGTCCACAATCTGGTGCTCGAAGTGTCGATACGTTTCACATAACGCTAATGCCGTATGCTTTTTGGGGTACGCAAGCCATAATAGATGCGTACATAATCGTAGTTACAAAGACTTAACAGACATGATATTAACTAGTAAAATTCACTAATTCGGAGCTGGAGCGCTGCTGACAAGTACTCTTTTTACGGACTGTCTTTTGGTAGTTCACACAGATCTTTAATGCAGCAGTCTCCCATTTGTTTGCTACATCATTATGCCGTTGACCAGTATCCGTACAAGGTGCAAGAAATAGATAAGAGCCACAAAATATTGATCATATTATTTTTAGTCTTCTACTTTATGTCTAAATTGTATATATGTTCCTAAAAAATATTAAAATCAAATGATATTTCCTTACTCTGCACGTGTACGGGCTTTTGGACTTGACTGAGTTTGTTCAAAGAATTACATAAAAATCTTAACATTGGGTAGTAGAAAAAGAATCATCCTGTATATGGAGTCTTAGAACTTTTCATTACAACTCAAATCGATAATGTTAAGATTATAATTATTATACTTAACTTTTTGTAACAAAATAATCGCCGCATTATAGATTTTCTAAAGGTAAGTCACAACCCTGCCTGCGCATGTTTAACACCCCGTATCTCAAAAACTGTCCATTAGATCTCGTCGACATTTGACTGGGGCATCATAAGCTACATTTACTAAATCTTTAGCCGATTTGACTGGGACTCTTCTTCCATAAGAACCGTGCGTCATACTTTCTCGATTTAAAAATTTAACCAAATAACATAAAGTAGATAACCGAATTATTCGTTCCTTGTAAGTAATGAAAAGATTGCACTTTACCTGCTTTTCAACCACTGTTGACGGTCAAGTATTTTGTAAGCTATTGTGTAACCACATCCATGTTTAAGAGGGTAAACAAATCAATGGTATAATGACTATGTGTTTCATTTTGACCATTCCGCAAGGGATTCAGCGCGCTGCCGGCTCAAACTCGCCCGAACCTAATGAATACCACCCCTGCACTAATCAGCGCGGCGAGCGGAACCTGTGAAGGCCCTGTTAGGTTCGGTGTGGGCGCTTTTATTCGTATTCCCAAATAGAATGGATAAAAGTTGTACCACCAAACTTAAGATATTTCTTCACTTCTTCGTTCATTTACATTCCTTAATGAATTTTTGTAGATGCATGTTTCTACCTTCTATTTTGAAGGAATGTGACTACTATTATTTTTTGTAGCGAAATGAGTTTATGGAGAGTAAGAGCTCCCATATCACACAACAAACGTAAGAGCAGAATAATTGTATTGGTTATCACTCTAATACATCTGGAACATGTCACGTGTGTTCAAAATCTACCGAGAAGTCTTTATTTTAATAGGACTTTAGGGTATTCATTAGTACCCAACATCGTGAATGGAGTATAGATTATTCAAATTTGACATTTTAGAGTATAAATTTTAATTTAGTTACACGTTTTACGTTGTTTGAATATATCTGGATTTTTTACAAATTGAAATAGAATTTAGTCTCCCACTTCTGTGATCGGGGTATAGTTTTTTTGAGTTGTTTCTCGTTAGATCGAAGTTTAAATTACGATCTATTTCCACGCGTTGTATATAAGGTAAAGGAGTTTAGATAAGAACTTAATATAATAGTTATTCCTAGTATTTGTATTTAATCAATAATTATAGTTAGTGAAATTGAAACTTCATTGACATTGTATTATGTATTAAAATTATTACAGAAAACATAAGTTAGCCGTTTTAAAAGCACGTGACGACAGTTCGTCGGTGGTTTTAAATAAATTTTTAATCCAAAAGACAAACAGGTTGATAGTTATTACACGTTAGTGTAAGTTTGATTATCGAAAGGATTTAGTTGACGAAAAATATCATGTTACATTGATAACAGTGCTTGAGGTACCGTGAGAGTGCAGTTTACCGCCATAACATAATTTTCTTTTTCGTTTTTATAGCATGTTATAATATATGAGTTTTTATGATTGGTTAATTGAGATGAGATTGAAGATGAGGTTTAAGCATCCTTTAGAGGAGGGATTACTGTACAATCCGGTAACGGAAAAAGCCCATTATATATTTTCAGTTTAGAATAACGATTACTGTTAAGAGAATTACGATGTTTTGAGATCACCATATTAATCTCGTCTCCGATATTACTTAACGCATTAGTAATTGGGAAGTAATACACATCTAGATAAACAGAAAACCGCTGTAAATAGAACGCTTCATTAAGTTTTCGTATAACTATAACTTTCGTTCAAGAAATTTGTACATTAATAGTTACAGGATAAAGAGCGAAATATAAATATAAAATTTGTGTACAGTATATTAACCAAATGAAATAGAAATCAAACATCGTGTTCTGATGTAAATAACTTTCATAAATCATTAGGGTGTTTATCAATTGAAAAGCATTCGAGTGGGGTTGCTACGTCCGAGACCAACATCGGATGTGTCTGCAGGTGACCCATCCCCGTATCGCTTGCCGGGGGGCTATCGTTAGAAATCTACAATTGTTACAGTATAAAAAAAGGCGGAAATCTAGAGTAGATGTGAATGCTACTCAAGCTCAAGGTATATACCTTCGTACCTTTATTATTTGCGTTGTTGACAATTCTAATAAAGTGTTTTTTTATTGTATTTGTTGTACGGGTGAATATGCCTTTTGTTTAAGTTCTGTTTAGTGACATCTAGCTATTCAAATCAGTTTATAAGGCATATCCATTCGTCGATAAATTATATAATCTTGTGCATTGCTTGTTTTATCCTGATTACGCTATATAATTACGTATTATAAGATTTTCTCGAATTTAGAACATCGACGGATCCAATATTCATTTTTGGTGTATTTAAAATTAAGTTACTATAGATTGTTTTGGGGGTAATGAACTTGCAAGCATCATTGCGAATATATCAATAGATTTTATGAAATTGGTGATGATCTATTTGTTTTCTAACTTACCGATTGTTATGCATAGTTTTGATAATACATGAATGGTGTGCCTGACCTATTAGTGATTTCTTTAAACTGTAACCCCATTTTATTTAGCGCGTTATTAATCACGTATGAACGAAATTTAAAAGTTGAGATAATCTGCTTACCGTCAAGTTATTGTGTGATTTATTTGTTTGCGGAAATTGCTAATAGACACAATTTTACTACGACAGCGTTCAATTACTTTTCAATATTTCAGTACAATTCTAACGTAACTATTTGAGAGAGAATTCTTTAATAAGTACTTTGGTTTCTTGAGTTAGTTGATATAATTTCATATGATTATAAAGTAGTTATGAAGTAAATAGGTCGATAAAAGATCAGCTGTTGTCTTTGTAACACGTACTTGTATTGCAAGTGCTTGTTTTTCGAGTGTTCACAAACATTTTGAAGACTTACAGGTACCAAAAAACCTGCGGTGATTCACGAATCCACGTGCATTTCCGATAAAGGTAAGCGAGTTTTTGGTTGTTTAGACTGGCTGTGAACCTTCGTAATTAGGTGTTACATCCCCTATTTGGATGTTTATAAACACCCTGGCGCCCAATCGATTTATGATAACTCGTATTGTGTCTCACGTATAATAAACAAAAATTAGTAATACACCCACCCATTTAGAACCATTCACACTGTAACAAACACGGAATACGAGAATAAGGAGCGTAGAAAAGAGTAAAGTGAAAAGTTTATTCATTTTTTTTAGAGAATTATTAAAAATACAAGTATAGGATTCAAATCAATATTTATCAATGGGCACTTATATGACCTTTCGCGTTAGGTAAGTTTTTTGCTATATCTTTTTTTTTATGATTGTGGACCTGAACAGGCTAAATTAGTCCTATCGTGCTAAAGCACTCAGGAACGCTTAGGAGGATGGATAGAGGGATAATGAATTGCCAATAGATGCCTATGAACAGCTACCTTAAATTTTCTCAAATCATAAGTGAGAGGAAAACAGAAACTAGGGAGATTATTCCAGAGTTTAGAAGCCGTGGAGAAAATTGTGGATTGCGCCCGTTTGGTACGACAAGTGGAGATTTGTACTGCATACTAATCTAACATATCTAAGCTAAGATTGTGCTGTCGCTTCCTGTTGATCACTTTTACTTTGATGACTCGTTCGCCATCACATGCTTTGAATGTGCCAGGGATCCGCTCGTAATCCTTTCCGCGAAAGCCTTCTTGCAATGGAGGTTGGCTGTACAACTAACGCCTCTTCATTCCTATACTCTCTATTTCTGCAAGCAATGTCCCTAAATCGGAAATGGATGTTATATTTTCCATTTGTCGGTTAGTTTTCATTAACATAGGCAGTAACGCGTAGTCTATATTGCGAAACAACTTATTTAACCTTGTATATTCTCAGTTATCTCTTCCGTGTTCATGTTTGATCCTGTTTGCATCGGGGCAAACAAATTTAGATAATTTGAGCAGGATATCTTTGAAACCATTAAAGCTATCGATATGAAATTTGGTACAAAAATTCTTTGCCATAAAATCTAGTTCGAAATTCGTTAAGGAGCAAAATCCAACCAGTGGCGGGGCATTTTTAGGGTACAGAAACCTAAAAAATTTCATTGTTTCAAATTTTAAAAAGTTACATACTTAAAATTACAAACTAATACTTGTTTACATAATTTCAAAATAAAAAAATATGTAACCAGTGACGCAGCGTTTTTAGGGTGTTAAATTGTGCATTTTTTAATTTATCAACCGATTTTTTTAAAGTCGGGTTTTTAAGATCCCTAAGAATAAATAATTTGTCAAAATTAAAAAATTCAAAATGGCGGACCAAGAATGGGGGATTATCGTATTTAAAATCCGATATGACTAAAATTCAGGTATTGTGGGCTATTGATCAATTTTGCAACTTTGTTAATTTGTAAAACATTATCTAAATAGAAAAATTTTAAAAACTGCCAGTGGTGCACAGTTTTTAGGGTCCAGAATTTTTTTAAAAGTTAGGTATTGGGGTTTTTAAGATCGCTAAGGATAAATCATTTGTCAAAATTAATAAATTAAAAATGGCGGATCAAAAATGGAGAATTATCTTGTTTAAAAGCTAATACGACCCAAATTCAGGTGTTGTGGGCTTTGAAGTTATTTATTTACATATATGAGAAAGTATTATGGTAGATAATTTGGCAGCGGTTTTTGAACTTTAGAATAGTTTGTTATGATTACGTTTCGATTCTTTCTTTTGCCGTTGATAATTGATAAGTAATCGAAATTCTAGGCATATGACCGACCATATTATTGTTATCATCTGTTTGAAGCCGGCGTGATGGTATTATTAACTTCTTAATTCAGAGTATTGACGTAGCTTTTTTCCCTTTTGTTACTTTTGAATATACGACGAGCTTAGTGACCGGCCCTTATTGATGCACGTCTGTTATATGAGTGTA
Source organism: Vesta saturnalis (assembly GCA_036346205.1). Lineage (NCBI taxonomy): Eukaryota > Metazoa > Arthropoda > Insecta > Coleoptera > Lampyridae > Vesta > Vesta saturnalis. The sequence continues at coordinate 1,847,350 of JARFJB010000889.1, forward strand.
TTGAGCTTTTTTTAGTTTTAATAAAATAGTAATTTTATTGTTTTTTTTATTATAACCCCAAATATATAAGCATCGCGTACAGTTTCAGATAGTAGGAAATTACATTTTCAGCTGTCGAAAATTTCCATCTAAAAATTAAAATTTAATAATTCAGAGTGGGGTGATCGATCTATGATAGCTTTTCCAATCATTGATCACATGTAGCGGATTTAGTAAGAAAGCTTAAAGCTTTTTAAGGGTTTAGTGAATTATTGTGTAAGCTATTTCTAAGTAAACTATCAGGTTTAGATCGTGTTCCTGATGAATTGCCCGGTATAAGTTTCAAGGAGGTGGCGCCAAATTGACGTATATTTTCGAATTTTGATGTTTTGCTGAGCAGCGAGTGCCTTATTAAGTATTCACTGTGTCTGTACGGGCTGATATGATGCTACTGTACATTTGGACCGCAACAACTTCATGATAAAGAATGTATTCGTTAAGTTCAACCGAAAACTAATTACTTTGATTGACGACTAACCACCAGTTAATTCAGGACATTTCAATTTCAAATAATTGTAGCATCAATAATTATGCCCCGTTGAATTGAAATGTTTGGTATAGAGACAAGTTCTCAATTCGTAAAAACATAATTATCAAACACACCTTCGAAGATCGCAAATCTAAAATTTATTTTATTTTATAACACACATATGCCTTATTTTGTGAAATAAATACTAATAAAAGAAATAACCTTAAGTGTGTAATTTTACATTTTGGTGTTAAAATAATTGTCATGGATGATTATACTATAAGTAACTCTACGTGTATAGATCCAAATTATATTAATTTCTTTTTATGGATGATGTAGTAGATTCGGATACTTGCATACATATAGGTGATAAGCAATTTGTGGTGTGCAGAATAACCTATCAAAGCAAGATAGAGATAAAAAAACCAGTTAATTATATAATTAAACAAAAAGCGACTTGAGGAGTAAAATTAACTTGTGTGAAAAAAAATTTTATTGAAAATAAGTGGATATCACTCAAGGTTACGTACAAGAGCGGAAGATTGATAGCGCTTCTAACGTAGTTATCAGCAAAGTAGCAATAATAAAAAAATGTCGAAATGCAATTCCAGTGATAATGAAGAAAGAGATCATAAACTAATTGAAAACGTTGCCATGTCTAATCTAAACTTGCAACCTCTAGTAGTAGATAAATCAACGTATTTGTACTATTGTAACGAAGTCCGGTCCGAAAATAGTAACCAACAAAAAAAATAGTAAACAACTTTTAATAGTAGGGACATGTAATCTAGTTAATAATTTGGTTGCTACACTGCAAATTGTTACCTTAAAAATATCTGAACTACCGAGCTGGTAGGGTAGTGGTGACACGATCTGCTAGCATTCGGGAGGTAATGGGTTCGATTTCCGTTACCGTGTACCTTTTATGAGACTTTTTCGGGGGGTTCTCCTCATACACATGTAGCGGCATCGTCACTGCCTATGTACACACCATGTACGGTTACGGATTATACATCTGTCAACATTACATTCTGAGAATCAAATATCGAAAAATCCATGGATCCAGGTCAATGACCTGACCAGGTGAGTATGAAAATGAAGATGAAGAACAAATAAACTGTAGCGCGGTTGTTTTCTTATGAGCTGTGATCAGTACAAAAAACTAAAGATTATTAAGTAACCAAGAATTATCGTAAAACCACTTACAATAAGCACCATCACCTCTTTCTAAATGAATTATCCTGTTTTTACCTTCCGTATACACATATATATATATATATATATATATATATATATATATATATATATATATATATATATATATATATATATATATATATATATATATATATATATATAGTAATGTTATTGAAATTAGTATATATAATTGAGATGGAATACGCTAAATATTTATATTATTTTTAATCTTTAAATCAGTCTTTGGGGATAGGGTTCTATATTTGGAAATAAATTGGCAAATAAAATAAAAGTATTTAACTTTTATTATTATTATAAAAATTTAAATCTTTTCGAATCTTTTTCGTGAAATCAAAAGAATTTTCATTTCACACATGGTCACTGCTTATATGAACACCATGTGCGGCTACTTAGGCGAATGCTGGGGTAGTATTTTTCCCCTCAGAACCCCAACTCCGTTACTTCCGATCCTATCCTGACCTCACTCATTCTTAATCCTACCATGCATATATGCGTAATGAATGTATGTATGCCGGTAATCCATCATTGTGGCTGAAGGAACACGAAAACTCGAGCAGCCCACTTTCCCCCTTAGGGAGGGAATGAAATACGTGACCTTTTCCTTTTTTTCCTTTCAATTCCAGCTAGTCTCAGTCGAGTCTTGTAGTCGAGTCGATCCTTCCGTCGTGAATGTGATTGTTGTCATTCGCGTGTTAACTGCAATTCGCGGTATTCTAGTAGCAGTAGATTTATACAGAATAAAGGATACATTATGAAGTGGGCGTAAACGAACGGTAGATGACAGTGAAGCATCAACAAGTGCGCAGACGAGCGTGGTTCCGAAGATAAAATCGAGAAACTATTCTCAAGAAAGCTTAAATTTTGGGTTTACCAGCACCAAAGTAAATGAAGAAGAAACATCCGTGTATATAATATACTCAAAGATTTTAGCATCAGACAGCATGAAACCTAATAAACTTAAACGACATTTGGAAACGCTTCATAGTGAATACGTTAACAAACCCCGAGAATTCTTCGAATTAAAATTGAAATCATATGAAACGCAAAAATCATTTTTTAAAAAAACTTTGTATGTGAATGAAAAAGCTTTACTTGTCTCTTACAAAGTTCCATATTAAATAGCCAGATGTAAAAATCCCCATCATTTGTGAAGGACTTATTCAGCCAGCTGAAATTGAGATTGTAGAAAGTATGTTTGGAGATAATTTTGGCAAACAATTGCAGTCCATACCTCTAGCAAATGATACTGTTGCCCGACGAATTGTGATATAGCTGAAGATGTACAGCATCAGTATTTCGTGAAGTTGTATAACAAATTGTTTTCAATTCAGCTTGATGAGGCCACAGATAGCAATAAAGATGCTCATTTAATTGCCTCTGTTCGATTTTGTGGTGGTATGTCAGCAGTAGAAGAACTACTTTTCCGCAAACCAATAGAACTCAAAGCAACGGCACTTGCATTATTTGCTATCTTAAATGATTTTGTAAACGAGGCAAGCATCGAGTGGAAAAATTGCGTCTAAATATGCACCGATGGTGCTCGTACAATGTCTGGAAGATTCCAAAATACACAACACTTTGCGAAACAAAAATCTCCACAGTATGTCTGGACACATTGCATGATCCACAGAGAAGCTCTGGCTTCCAAAGAAATGAGTCCTGGTCTGAATATTGTGCTAACGATGGTTATAACCGTAGTAAATTAGATACAAATGAGACCCCTAAAATCAAGAACCTTTTCTGCACTTGGGTACAGTACATTCCGCGTTACTGTTTTATTGCTAGGCAAGTTAGTTATTACGTGGGAATTTTTTGCAACGTGTTTATGAATTAAGAGATGAAATCGCCATTTTTCTAGAAGAGGAAAACCGACTGGAAGCAGAGAATTTTCGAGATGTTTTTTTAATGAAATTGACCTACTTGGTCGACATTTTCGAGAAATTAAATACCTTGAATCTTCAACTCCAAGGAACAAACATGCATATGTTGGATACGAGTGATAAAGTTAAGTCTTGTGGAAAATTGGAATTGTGAAGCAGAAATTTAAAGCAAAAAAACCTAGAAATGTTTGCAAATGTGGATGAATGTGTTAAAACTGACAAGGCTGAAAAACAACATGTGAAAGTTGTTTTTGTAACCATTGAAAAGCATTTAGCCATGCTGGCAATTTTCAAAAGTATTTTCTTGCAGACGACCACTTGGTAGCAAGTTACTAGTGGGTTAGAGACCTATTTCAAAATACTCCCGATGGTCTCTCAACTGCCGAAGAAGAAACCTTCATAGACTTCACGGCAAGTGGTGAAATCAAAAGACAGTTTAGTAATAAATCACCCTTTGAATTTTGAGCAGGGGTGGATGATAAGTTTTCTGCACTGAAAACAAGAGTATTTCGTATACTATTACCATTTTCAACACCCTACCTTTGCGAAACCGTATTTTCTGTGGTGGCTGCTTTGAAGACAAAATATAGTTCTCAGCTAAACATAGAAAAAGAACTCAGCGTGTCATTTTCTAATATTAAACCTTCTTTCGAAAACCTTTGGTCTGCAAGACAGGCCCAAGGGAGTCACTAATAGTGATTAAACCTGTTTTCAATTTAGATTGGTAAGTTAATTATTAAATACATTGTGCAGTACTGATACAATCATAGTAGTGTAGTATATCAGTGTAAACGTGTATTTTATTCTGTATTATGTTTTGCTTTTCTTTCAGTAAATTTAATTTTTTTTAAATTATACCTTTTCTTATTTTTTAATATGCTCACCCTCCCCCAATTGAGAGATATCACGCCCCCTAGGGGGGCGCGCCCCACAGGTTGAGAATCGCAGGCATAATAAATTTTTAAAAAATAAATAATACGTTTTTAGATTTAATCAAAATGCGTTTTTTAAACAAAAGAATGAATGTTCTTTCCAAAGTACTCTTTGCAAAAACGGTTTTTTCCACACTTTGAGGGAATCTAGAAGTTGAATCATACCATTGTAATCAGCAAAAAGAGCTTCATTCAAAAATGTAAAAATCCAATATGGCTGCCTTAAGAAATAACAAAGTTAACCACTATAATTTCTAGATCTAGAGTACCTGTAAATGTTCGATAACATATTTGGGTTTCCCGTAAAAAAGTGCTTTAATAATGTTTCAATTCAAAACGTACACCTTTCGGTATAAACAGGAAAATTGCAAAATGAAAATTTCGGTTTTTTTGGAAAATCTCGGTAACCTCTGAAAACATCCGAAATTTTATAACGACATATTATACAGCACCAAAATGCGCAACTTTGCCCTAACTTAATCGACATTGTATCTTCCAACAACCGAGATCCACAGGTCTCTTACGGGAGAACTCTTGCATATTTGAAAACGAATTTTTTTTTCATTTATATAGACCCTTTGGGAGGATAATTTAAAATTATATTAACAGGGTGTTCGGAAAAAAAGTTACATATCAAAGTTATATTTTTTTAAATGAAACACACTATATTTAAAATTAAATTTGGATTGCAAAGCTAAAGTAAAGGTGTGTTACTGTTGCAATGTTTACACCTATCTCAAACACGTGTTGAGATGATTAAAAATTTCAAAAATTATGGCAAAAAGCATGTTAGAAGCAAGAGTTGGTGTTGTAGTAAAAGATGTTTGATTGATCAAAAAGTTATACAAGGTGTCAGAAAACATCATTAATTATGTTAACATTTAAAGCACCTTAACTACATTATTTTAAATGGAACACCCTATATCTAACAACTTAAAATGATACATTGTTTTATCCCCTTTCAATGCCTATTAGGATATCCTATATGTACATACCTACCTATATTACTTTCTTAGTTATTTCGTTTCATTCTGATATTACATTTTTCTTTTACATAATTATAATTATTTGGAGTATTTAAAATATCGTGATAATAAACAATAACGTTTTAATTTATTTTTTTCTTATAGACAGTAAGATATAATACAATAAAAATACAGCAACACATTAACAAACAAACAACAAAATAATATTAATTAAAAATAAACTATTGCATTAAATGTTTAAAATGGCGGCCATTGTGTTCAATACATAACTGAACCCGTTGTTTAAAGGATTCATTTACTTTTTCCAACATTTCGGGGGTAATACGTTCAAAGCCTGTACGTATCCTTTCTTTCATGTTATCTGGTGTTGTAGGAGGAACATTATATACCATATTTTTTTCATGTACCTCCATAAGAAAAATCAACACATGTCAAGTAAGGAGATCTGGCTGGTCAATTTTGGGGTCCTCCTCTTCCAATCCATCTATTCGGAAACATTTGTATGGTATGTATGGTATTACGTACATTATGAAGGAAATGAGCCGGGGCACCTTCTAACTGTAGCCACATGCGTCGTATGGTATTTAATGGAACATCCTCCAATAAATTGAACAAAGTTTCTGTTAAAAATCTATTAAAACTTTGTCCACTTAAATGTCCTTCGAAAAACTATGATCCTATCAGGTGTTTTCCAAGAATTCCCCCCCAAACATTAACAGACCATCTACGCTGGTGGTTAATTATTTTTAAATAATGAGGATTTTGATCAGCATGAAAGTGAAAATTATGTCTGTTTACCAAGCCGTTATTTTGAAATGTACACTCATCTCAGAACATAACATTATCAAAAAAATTTTCTTCTTCTTCCGCTTTATTTAGTACCCACATACAAAAATCAATTCTACTACAAAAATCAGTTTCTAAAAGCTCTTGATGAATGTTAATATGAAATGGGTTAAATTTATGTTTTTTTAAAATTCGAAAAACACTGTTCTCTTCAATAACGGAATTAATTACTGTTAATCCATTTTCCTCATTATTAGTAACATATTTGTTACCTCTTACTGGTTCATAAGCAACATTTCCAGTTCTTCGAAATACTTCCAATAACCTCCGGAAAACTTTTTTGTTTGGACGGTTACCGAGAACAAATTTTTTCGTTTATACTGTAACCTTTCATTTTAAACAATGGATTATTTTAATTTTACAAACATTTGAAGATTATACATTTTTTGACAGATGGTAACTAATAAATAAACTAATCACATTAACGTTAAACGTTAGCAAAGCCAACTTTAGTAAAATAAAATGATGTTATGGGAAAAACTTCCTTTGTTAGATAACATTACAAATAAAACCAAATAACTTGAAAAATAGCGCAGATAGGTATAGGACATCCTAATTGGCATCGAAAGAAGATAAAATAATATATCAATTTAAGTTGTTAGATATAGGGTGTTCCATTTAAAATAAAGAAGTTAAGGTGCTTTAAATGTTAACATAATTTTATGATGTTTCTGACACCCTGTATAACTTTTTGATCAATCAAACATTTTTTACTACAACACCAACTCTTGTTCCTAACATGTGCCCTAACGTTAAATACGTTATTTAAACGTACTTTATTTTATGACATTTTAAAATTTATGCTATAATTTTTGAAATTTTTAATTATCTCAACAACTGCTTGAGATAGGTATAGACATTGCAACAGTAACAGACCTTTACTTTAGCTCTACGATCGAAATTTAATTTTAAATATAGTGTGTTTCATTTTAAAAAAATATAGCTTTGATATGTAACTTTTTTCCGAACACCCTGTATAGTTAAATATAATTTTAAATTATGCGTCCAACGGGTCTATATAAATGTACAAAAATTTGTTTTCAAATATACTCCCGTAAGAGACCAAGGCGTATATATTGGACCACCCGGTATATACATAAAATCTAACAATTCTGTTAGTGTTTCTTCTCCATACTTTCAAATCACAAAATTGTCATTAATATACTAAACTAAAATCGTCTCTAGATATAATTTCTAGAGTACATGTTTCAACCTTTTCCGTGTAAAAATTTAGTTTCTGATAGACTGGCACCCCAATAGCTACACCATTAAATTGTTCATAACAAATTTTAATTCCACAGAAAATAAGTAGATAGTACTAAGACAGTTCCGAAATATACATGTTAAATGTTTCAGAAAAATGTGATTAATGTTAAATATTCAAACATAAACGAAAATAAAATCTTTGTATGTTAAAATCACGGATTGTTTCAACGAAATGTGCAGAATTTTTGCAAGATTATATGTAGGAAAACCAATTGCACTGATAATGGGCCTTAAAAGATCATTGGCTTTGTGAATCTTTGGTAAACCACATAATTTTGGTTGAATGAAGAGCTTCAGATCTCGTTACTTTTGTTTTTCTTTCTTCAGGTATGGAGCACATTTTAATAAATTCTTTAATATAAATTTTGTAGCATTTATCTTTAAAATACACGATTTATAAAATCCAGAAAAGAAGAGTAATTGTAATTATGAGTTTAAATTGTGACAGCTCGTTTTCATACACTACATTTACAAGAATTTGTGTTATTAGTCCTCATATTTCTGAATTTAAGTCACATTTTCTGGAATACGAGCTGCCATAATTTAAAAATGAGTTATAGATTTTCACTTTCATTTACCATTTCATTACAGTTTTGACTTTATTATAAATATAACTTGAAATGTAAGTGAAATAGTACTTATAAACACTTCATTCGTGTAATTGATAAATTTGAAACTCTACATTCCCGCTTTGTGATGTTTTTTTTACGATAACGCTAAATATAAACATGTTGATAAGTTAAATATTATACTTGTATACTATTACCTCTAGATAATGGCTGTATTCTTGCAGCTATCATTTTGTATTAGGAAGCGGTAAACAGAGGAACATTGGCGATGTCGTGCCGATGTGGCGCGAGTATCTATTTTAGGTAAGATAAACAACACTGCTGTAACCTAACATAATTAGATTAGATAAACAAATCAACAGTAACCTAAAAAAAAGAAAATTGCATGGGCCGGGATTCGAACCCGCACCAACAGCCTGGGAGACGACTCCTACCACTACACCACCAGCGCTCTAGCAGTTTTGACGATCATCTATTTACCGCCTTCTTTTGTACTAACCGTCTCCCACGTACTCTATTTACAATAGGAGAAAGGCAGTAGCACAAAATATGAGTGAAATTCTAAAACAGAGCTTTTGATGAATTTTAAATTCCATATACAAATAATATATACGAAGAATGAGTTGTTTGAAAAGCAAGAATGCGGCTCAACTTAGTAAATAACGCCAAAAGGATTCATTATAACAGATCTAAAAACGTAAATTTAAAATATTTCAATTTTAGGTAGATTTCAAGACGTCTACATTTTAATTACGAATACCTCTCTTTTAGGTTTTAATCGTGCATTTGAATATGAATTATTCAACTCTAAACCTTTGTATAACAATTAGACTTAAGTTGAAATAAGCATCAAAGTGCATTGAGTGAGTCAATTTGTAGTAGGATTCTACCTGTATTCCGTTGGTACGGCGTGTTTTATTGTTTTCCATTTGCGTATAAAACAATAGTTATTTGTATTACAAGGCCAGAAAATGGGTGTTTGCGAGTCCGATTTCTCGCAAATCATTTTATGGCAGAGTGATACACAAGATTTTTTGTGCCGACGTCAATCAATCAACAAAATTTCATACCAGTTGAAATTAAGTTGGGAACACTGACAATTGACAGGAACTAATATAACCTAAAAAAATACAATTGCGAAATTATTCATTACTCGAATTTTGTTGGTACATTGTTGACTTTACAGTAATTTATAGATGTAATTTGTGGTTTATAACTTATAAGGTACTAATACGGACATAATAACGGATGCGTACACGTACACGGTAACGCGATTAGGCTTTGTGCTATGTCAAATGTCGATTATGTCTAATATTCAGTTATCTCACTACAACGAATACCAATTGTAATTTATTATTATTTTTTCCGGTCTAGGCCGGAAAACGCATAGTTTCCGGACGCATCTGCGGTTTACATTACAGAACGAAGGAACAAAAAAATTTGGATTTGCAGTAGACCAATGATGATAGTTATGACTATTAAACACTGGAATTTTTTTTTTTTTTATGATTGTGGACCTGAACAGGCTAAATAAGGCCTATCGTGCTAACGCACTCAGGAACACTTAGGAGGATGGATAGAGGGATAATGAATTGCCAATAGATGCCTATGAACAGCTACCTTAAATTTTCTCATATCATAAGTGAGAGGAAAACAGGAACACAGGGAGATCATTCCAGAGTTTAGAAGCCGTGTAGAAAAATGTGGATTGCGCCCGTTTGGTACGACAAGTGGAGATTTGTACTGCATACTGATGATGTGAATGAGCGAACCGAGTGTAATTCACCAGCACAATAGCCGTTGTAATAACGATAATACAAAGAAAGAACTAAAACCATCCTTCTATGCTCAAGGGACTGTATGTGAGAAGTTAAGGACGGGTTATTTATAAGCCTAATCGCTCTCTTTTGAATATGATCAACGATATCGAGAGCGTATTGGGGAGCACTAACCCAAAGGTGAGAATTATATTCAAGATGAGGCCGAATTTGGGCCTTATACAGCAGAAGGAGTTGTCGAGAGGTAAAGTACTGCTTAGATCTGTACAAAAAGCCTATTTTACGAACAGCTGTTTTGGTAGCTGACAGAAGATGGTCAACCCATGAGAGATTTGAAGATACAGTCATACCCAGCAGAGTAATAGAGTCTGAAAACTTAAGAACTGAGCCATTCATACTTACAACAGGAAATGATCGATCTTTTTGGCGGACATAAGGCAACACTGAGTTTAAATACCAGTTTCTTGAGTGATTTGACGATCTAATGTACTTGAATTGTTCACAACATTTTGCAAAATAATATTTTCTCGTATATCAACATTGTTTACCTAGTACTTGGGTCTCTCTTGTTCAAATGCACAAAATTTATGATTATTCTATTAAAAATTGTGTACTGTGGTGGGGATCCTTGATTCAATACGAAGTTCTGACTTACTCGTCGATTCCACTTTTAGATGTGAATATTGACAGAGCTTATCATTTTAGTCACCCTGGCATAGCCTACGATAGTCAAATTTCTTTTTTGTTAATATCTCTCGTAGAAATGAAGATTTTTCATGCATGTCGTACCTCATCGAAAAGCGCTTCTCGAGTACTATCGAACTAATCAAAAACAAAAAATATTAGAAAAACAAAAGAGCACTGATAACTTGAGAACAAATAGAAATCGGAAGTTTCTGTTAACCGTAACGAATTTGTTGTAAAAAAATGTGAAAGTTCAAAGTGTCTGCCTAAGGCGTTAATGAGTTATTCAAGAAAATAGAAACAAACAAATTTTAGTATTTTCAAAATATCTCAAAATCGAATCAAGCATTGAATTTCTCAAAACATTCCCCATCTGACCGTTGCCCTTTGTCCACTTTTATTAAAGGTAATTGCCAGTATGATAAAGTTCATGAAAGAAAAGGCATTTGCCGATAGTGAACTAAGATAATTAGAAAACTTTAAGAAACATGTGTTAGTAGCAATACAAACATTTCTAAAAATGCATATTATCAAATTTTAAAAGGGTCACATTCCACAACTTCATCAATCCTGGTGTACACAGATCTAGAATAGAAGTTTGTACAAACTGTAGCCTCTCGGATCGTCAAAGTAACAATATTTTAATTGTTTACATGTACGAAAAGAAGCGGTCTACAGTAAGCAGTATTCTAGCGAAATTAACCGAATTACTAATAACGAAGGTGTACTTGTCGATACTTAATTATTGCTAAAAATCTAGTTCCTGATAAGAAATGCAACTAGATATTTTACACTAATTTATCAATCAATCTATTTTGCAGATGGAAAAAAGCAGCAGCTGACAAGAAGGAATTGTATATTAGTCATAGCTAATGTATCGTACCTTAAAGTAAAAGCTGAAAAGTAGCCAAAAAGTGTACCCAATAAAATATAATTGTTATTTAGAAAATAAAAATATTTCTTAAATATCAACTGGTATTACCAAACGGAGGTCTATACTACCACTGTCTTTTTCTCCTTCTAACCATTCTTTTTTAGCCTAAACCAGTGTCTCTCAAATTGACAATGAGCCTAAATTTTTAGAGGTTAAGTGAATGGCAAAAGTTTAATAATTCTAGAGGTCGCAAATATGGGCAACGATGCTCGAGCGCGAGTGTGTATGTGTTTGTGTGTGCGCATGTGCGCGCGTGTGTGCGTATGCGTGTGTGTGTGAGTATGTGTGTGAGTGTGCGCGTGCTTGTGCGTACGCGTGTGCAACTGCATGTGCACGAGCGTACGTTTGCGCGCGCGTTTGCATGTGTGTGTCTGTGTGTGTGTGTGTGTGTGTGTGTGTGTGTGTGTGTGTGTCTGTGTGTGTGTGTGTGTGTGTGTGTGTGTGTGTGTGGTGTGCGTGTGCTGTGCGTGTGGTGTGGTGTGCGTGTGCGTGTGCGTGTGCGTGCGCGTGCGCGTGGCGTGCGTGCGCGTGCGCGTGCGCGTGCGCGTGCGCGTGCGCGTGCGCGTGCGCGTGCGCGTGCGTGTGCGTGTGCGTGTGCGTGTGCGTGTGTGTGTGTGTCTGTGTCTGTGTCTGTGTCTGTGTCTGTGTCTGTGTCTGTGTCTGTGTCTGTGTCTGTGTCTGTGTCTGTGTCTGTGTCTGTGTCTGTGTCTGTGTCTGTGTCTGTGTCTGGGTCTGTGTCTGTGTCTGTGTCAGTGTCTGTGTCTGTGTCTGTGTCTGCGTCTGCGTCTGTGTCTGTGTCTGTGTCTGTGTCTGTGTCTGTGGTTGTGTCCGTGTCCGTGTCCGTGTCCGTGTCCGTGTCCGTGTCCGTGTCCGTGTCCGTGTCCGTGTCCGTGTCCGTGTCCGTGTCCGTGTCCGTGTCCGTGTCCGTGTCCGTGTCCGTGTCCTTGTCAGTGTTTGTGTCTGTCTTTGTCTGCGTCTGCGTCTGCGTCTGCGTCTGAGTCTGTGTCTGTGTCTGTATCTGTGTCTGTGTCTGTGTCTGTGTCTGTGTCT